>OY019131.1:83685166-84285166 GCA_955652365.1 Eristalinus aeneus | reverse complement strand
GCCGGTAAATGCAGATCATCTTTTTTAATTAAAACTATTTGGTTGAAATGCTACAATCGAAAATTTATATTTTTTAAAATTTCGGTTTAAGCTTTATCTCCAGCTATTTAATTCACATCCAATCTATGCCCGACAAACTTACCAAGATGTGTATACTTACCACGAGACCCAGGTGGCTTTTGTGTTCAAGCCTTTGAACACAGCTACATAGACATCTAAACCTCCACCAACTTCATGAGTTTTTAGAAAATGAGAAACACATTTTCCGTAGATTCACGACGGCGGTATTTCGACATTTTTTCCGCGTTTATTGTTTTTTAAGAATAAGTTTAAATCTGATTTACTTTTGTTTGCAAAAATTGTTATATTATACAATTTTCACATCTCTCAATAAAAAATGTCGAAGCGAAGGATTGAAGTCGGTGAAACTTACAGTAAACCTAAGAAGTAAGTTGCACAAGTTTTGTCCCATTCGTTTTTTTGTCTTTAATTCCATTGTTCATTTGTCACAAAACAATAATCAACTACAATTGTTCACTGTAATCTTCAATTACTACTAGAAAACTAATGGGTTTAAAATGAAAATCGATTCCGTTTTATAAAAGGTTACGATGAACTTGTATGTCCTGAGAATTCCACACAACATATATTTTCTTTAATATCAACGTATAATTACTAATTTATTTTATTACAGGCCGACAATAGAGACACACGTTGCAGCTAGCAGTAGCAATGCTACTGCAAATAAAAACTCCACGATAAATCCATATAATAAAAAACCTTATTCGCAGCGTTACTTTAATCTTTACAAGAAACGTATAACACTTCCTGTATTTGAATACCAGGCAGATTTCATGAGGCTGCTGAATGATCATCAGTCAATAGTGTTAGTAGGTGAGACTGGTTCAGGCAAAACAACACAAATTCCACAGTGGTGCGTTGAGTTCGCTGTTTCCAAAGGAACCAAAGCTGTTGCGTGTACTCAACCCCGTCGTGTGGCTGCAATGTCAGTAGCACAGCGTGTGTCGGAAGAAATGGATGTAGTTCTTGGAGAAGAAGTCGGTTACAGTATCCGTTTTGAAGATTGCTCGTCTGCAAAAACCCTTTTGAAGTACATGACTGATGGTATGTTGTTGCGAGAAGCGATGTCTGACCCAATGTTGGAGTCGTACCAAGTTATTCTTCTCGACGAGGCTCACGAAAGGACACTAGCTACGGACATCCTAATGGGCGTGCTTAAGGAAGTTATTCGGCAACGAAAGGATCTGAAACTGGTCGTGATGTCAGCCACATTGGATGCCGGAAAGTTCCAGCAGTACTTTGACAATGCCCCATTAATGAGCGTTCCAGGTCGCACACATCCAGTGGAGATTTTCTACACTCCAGAACCAGAGCGCGACTATTTGGAAGCAGCCATCCGCACCGTTATACAGATTCACTTGTGTGAAGATATCGAAGGCGACATTCTCATGTTTCTCACAGGTCAGGAGGAGATAGAGGAAGCCTGCAAAAGGATAAAACGTGATGCTGACAACTTGGGGCCAGAAGTGGGTGAATTAAAGTGTATTCCACTATATTCCACGCTGCCACCTAATCTTCAACAAAGAATTTTCGAGCCTGCTCCCCCCAAAAAGCCAAATGGAGCTATAGGTCGCAAAGTGGTCGTGTCGACCAACATTGCTGAAACATCTCTGACTATCGATGGCGTTGTTTTTGTGATTGACCCAGGTTTCGCTAAACAAAAAGTATACAATCCCCGTATTCGTTTAGAGAGCTTGCTGGTGTCTCCAATAAGCAAAGCATCCGCTCAACAACGGGCTGGTCGTGCTGGTAGAACAAGACCTGGAAAATGTTTTAGATTGTACACCGAAAAAGCATTTAATAATGAAATGCAAGACAACACATACGCAGAAATTTTGCGTTCAAATCTAGGTAAGTACAGCTCGCACTTACGGTTATACACGTCAAGAATTATATATGGTTTTCAGGCACTGTGGTGCTTCAATTGAAGAAGCTTGGAATCGACGATTTGGTTCATTTTGATTTTATGGATCCACCAGCCCCCGAAACGTTAATGCGTGCCTTGGAACTGCTGAATTATTTAGCTGCACTAGACGATGATGGAAATCTAACAGAATTGGGTGCAATCATGTCTGAGTTCCCCCTGGATCCCCAACTGGCTAAAATGTTGATCGCCAGCTGTCAACATAATTGTTCAAATGAAATCTTATCAATTACAGCAATGTTGTCGGGTGAGACCTTAGTTAATTTTTTTGTGATTGTTTATTGTATAGACGCATTTTTTAAGTGAGGCTAATCTAATTTAATTGACAACTTTGAAGACGCAAGTTCAGAAATACTTGTTTGTAACTTAAACAGAAGTATTCTAGTGGGTGCCAAATTATGTACATGTTTTCGGTTAAGTTTGTTACACAACACTTAGTTTGATGCAGCGCACTCAAACGCATTCCTATATTTTCGTGACATTATTTTTACAAAGAATCAATAATGGTAATAATTTCTTTTACAACACGAACACGAATTTCACGTTTTTTTGAAAATTATGTGGAACTCAGTATAACCACTAATACACCATAAGACAATCCATTTAAATGAATATATGCTCCCTTTACATCAACCTGCGACAGTTTCACTTTAACAACATTTGAGAAATGTATACTGCTTTATAAAAACTACCATCTTTTAAAATTAAAATAGTCCTACTTCTCAAAATGTAGCAATTCAGTGAGTGTGATACACTCAAGAAAAAATGTTCTTATATTCAAACAATTTCAATTGAAGTCCATTCTGTATTTCTTCACTTTACCCCACTTCCTCAATAACTCAATTTTTTTAATGACGCGGGTCCAACTTTTCAGATTAAGCTATGTTTTTCCAACTCTTGTTTTTTTACCCACTGCGCCTCGCCAAGCTGTAATTATGGATCATATAGGAGATTAATAGACAATAACAATTACTGTTTTTATTTTATTTAGTCAGATCACCAACTTTTCACTGTCATCGTGATTTTGAGTAAATTCTACAGCTCACATCACATTTCTTCAATCTCCAAATGCACTTACATATATTTCTGAGTTATATTATTATCTTTAGTTCTAAACACCTATTTGAAATATTTTACATTTTTGCATAGGGAAAGTATAATAGACATTTTGAAGTGTGTATAGCAATACCTGGTTTCATGTGCGACTGACAAGTTTCGCTACTCTAGACTTCGAATTTTAGATTTGATGAAAAACCGACTTTAAATGGAAGTTTAGGGTAGTGGCACATACACATAATAAACAGTTAATTTTTATTATTATTATTAAAAAAAAGAAACAATACGTAATATTAAATAAATTTTGAAGACCCATCGCACATGAAACTGAATAAAACCATAGCCCCTAGGTGTCTTAACTTCTCCTTCTTCATAATCACACACAAACCAATCCAAAAAAGACAAACCAACTATATTTGTGGGACGTAAATGTGCCCCAAAAACTGTATTTAGTCTCTCAGTGTTTCGTACGACCAAATGAAGCCAAAAAGGCTGCGGACGAGGCCAAAATGCGATTCGCCCATATCGATGGAGACCATCTAACATTATTGAACGTTTATCATGCGTTCAAGCAGAGTAAGTCACGAATTTTCAAATAGAGAAATTTATTTTTACCAAATTTAATTTTCTGTCCTTTTGTTTAGGTAACGAAGACCCAAATTGGTGTTATGAGAACTTCATAAATTTTCGATCACTTAAATCAGCTGACAATGTGCGCCAGCAGCTTGCTCGCATCATGGATCGGTTCAATTTAAAACGCACAAGCACAGAGTTCACGTCAAAGGACTATTACATTAACATTCGGAAAGCGCTAGTTCAAGGTTTCTTTATGCAAGTTGCTCATTTAGAACGAACTGGACAGTATCTTACGATAAAAGATAACCAAATAGTTCAGTTACATCCATCCACATGTCTGGACCATAAGCCCGACTGGGTCATATACAATGAGTTCGTTCTTACTACGAAAAATTACATTCGTACAGTAACTGATGTTAAACGTAAGTTCATTTCTATGCATCACTGTTTGACACCTGACCTGCACTAATCTGCTTAAAATAATTCACAGCTGAGTGGTTATTGACACACGCCCCTCAATACTATGACATGAATAACTTTCCGCAGTGTGAGGCGAGGAGGCAACTTGAGCTCCTGCAGACTCGCTTGGAATCAAAACAGTACCAGAAATTTTAGTTTATCGTTTTATATAATACAAACGCTTACTTTAAGTTAATTAAACTCAACTTCAGACTTTATGTTATTTCCTTTATTTTTTTCCTGGAACCGATACAAATTAAAATTAAATATTGGACTGATAATGGGCGTCAAGAAACAAAAAAAAAATTCAGTGTATAAGTTTATTTCTGCTTCATTTTATAAAAAATAAAAATAAACTTTTAAACAAAAACACTTAATTAGTAGAATTTCTGTACACAAAGTAGATTACAATTATTCAAAATTCTATAAATACATTTGTATGTGTGAAGAATCCTGCGAAAATAAAGACCGTAAAGCAAACTTTTCCGATTTGTTGCTAGATTCGATTTCCAAAAACAAATTTTATTTTTTCTGATTGGCGACACTAATATAGGTTTTTGTAAACTCAAAACATATTCAACAATACTTTTCAATAAAATCTACGCAAAAAGACGTGAAAAGTCTTTTTAAATTATTGTGCTGAAGCTTATCATTTTTGTGCTTTTACTATTCACAACACAAATAAAAAAAAAATCTTATAATCGGGTCCATAGTGGCGTGTGACACTCAGTTTCAATTTCTGCACTGAATATCGTGCATTTTCCAAAGCACTTTCGAGCTGCTGAAAACACCCACAGATTAATTAAAAAGATTCTCAAATGTTACCTATCGTATTCTACACACTCTAACTCGTGAGAAAAGACGAGTAGTTGCTGAAAAAACAAGGAACTTCTAGGTTAAAATAATAAAAAGTTTAAGTGATTGTTTTGCAATTGTTTTCGTGGCATCATATATATATATATATATATATATATATATATATATATGTATGTATAAAGAAAGAGGAATTCATATTGGGCAAAAAAAAGTTTTCATGTTCCAGTTTAAACCTGAAGCGAAAAGAAGTAGTTACTTTCAGTTTATTTGATCGTTATAAAATAAACCCATGCCAAAACCATACATAAATAATAAAAGCATCAGGAGTTTTCTGGTCAATACATAAATGTTGTTTACTTTAAATTTTCTCAATCAAAACTGTTCCCACCAGAGACCTTTTTGGTTTCTGGTTTCCACATCCAAATTACGAAAGTCATTTGTTAAACGGAACATGTTTTGATAGTTGTTACATTAGTCATCAATGTTACAAACATAGTTCGTTCCACATACATACATACGAGGGGCCTTCAATATATTCTCGGTATCGAGGTGAAGCTATGGTTGTATATATAAATTGACTTATCAAGTAATACTATTATTTTAGTGCATTCATGTAAAATTTCATTTAATTGTGATTATTGATTCGCGTTTTATCTCTAGTTAAACAGAATCATAATGGCAACTGAGAAGATGATGGTGAAAATTGAGCATCGCGCTGTAATTAAATTTCTCACTAAGCAAGGGAAAGTCGAAAAACTATTCATGGGGAGATGCTGGGTGCTTACTAAAAATCACCACTTTCATTCTAAACTGTGCAAAAGTGGTGAGTGAGGCAGAGTGAGCATTGAAGACGACCCCCGGTCCGGCGCCCCGACTACTGCTTGGACGGGGAGAAAGCATAAAAAAAGTCGAAAAACTTGTTCTTGAGGATGGCCGAATAAAGGTGAAAATGATGGCAGAGATAACCGAGCTTTCAAATGATACCATTCACACTATTCTTCATGACCATTTTAATATTTCAAAGGTGGGTGCCACGAATGCTCACAGCGCCTCAGAAAAAAGTGAGAATCGCATACTGTAGGAGATTTTGGAGCTTTTTTTTGTAGCTTTTGGAGTGAGAACGCGGACGGTGCTATGGATCGAATTGTTACTGTGGACAAAACATGGGTTCACGATTATGACCCTGAAAGCAAACAATAGTCCATGCTTCTTCTTCTTGTGGCGCTACAGTCCGGGGTGGACCTGGGCCTCAACCAACATGCCTCTCCAGCCAGCACGATCTTTCGCCAGCTGTCTCCAGTTGCGCACTCCAAGTTGGTTGAGGTCCTTCTCCACTTGTGTGCGCCACTTCAGTCTAGGCCGTCCTCTGTTGCGTTGTCCCAATGGCTCGGATTCAAAGACTTTTCGGGCCGGAGCAGTGGTGTCCATACGCTCTACATGGCCTAGCCATCTTAAGGGTTGTATCCGTAGACGCTTAACCAGGCGCATGTCGCTGTACAGCCTATAGAGTTCGTCATTAAATCTTCTCCTCCAGATGCCATCAACGCAAACAGGACCAAAAATCGCACGCAAAACTTTTCTCTCAAAAAGACTAAGGGCTTCCTCATCCGCCTTTGCTAACGTCCAAGATTCTGCGCCATATAGTAGGACGGGGATGATCAAGCTGTTATATAAAGCCAGCTTAGTCCTTCGAGAGAGGGCTTTATTACTCAATTGCCTCTTGAGCCCAAAGAAACAGCGGTTGGCAAGAGTGATTCTGCGTTTGATTTCGGTACTGATGTTGTTGTCCCTGTTTACCGCGGAGCCGAGGTAGACGAAGTCCTTAACTACCTCGAAGTTTCTGCTGCCTAGTGTGACGCTCCGTCCGAGACGTCGATGTTGTGTGTCCTTCCTTGATGACAGCATGTACTTCGTTTTGCCCTCATTTACCGCAAGACCCATTTTGGCCGCTTCCGCTTCAATGCCAGCAAACGCCTCATTGACGGCTCGCTGTGTTCGTCCAATCACGTCAATGTCATCAGCGTAAGCTAACAATTGAACTGACTTCTGGAAGATCGTGCCTCTGGTGTTGACTTGTGAGTAACGCACGATCTTCTCGAGGATGATGTTAAAGAAGTCACATGACAGTGCGTCGCCTTGTCTAAAACCTTTTTTGACATTGAAGGTCTCGGTGAGTTCGGTACCGACCTTGACGGAGCAGCGAGAGTTCTCCATCGTCATCCTACACAATCTGACGAGTTTGGTAGGAATGCCAAAACTAGACATGGCACTGTATAGCTCGTCTCTATGCACACTGTCATATGCAGCCTTGAAATCGACGAATAGGTGGTGGGTGTCAATTTGCATTTCTTGGGTCTTTTCCAGGATCTGCCGTAATGTGAAGATCTGGTCTATTGTGGACTTCCGTGGTCTGAAACCACACTGATAGGGACCTATCAGGTCATGGACAAATGGTTTCAGACGCTCACACAATACGGCAGAGAGGATCTTGTATGCGATGTTCAGGAGACTAATCCCTCTGTAGTTGGCGCAGTCAAAGGGGTCTCCTTTTTTGTGGACCGGGCAAACGACGCTGAGATTCCACTCATCGGGCATGCTTTCCTCCGACCATATCTTACAGATGAGCTGGTGCATGCGCCCAACCAGGTCATCTCCAGCTGCTTTAAATAGTTCTGCGGACAGTCCGTCCGCTCCAGCAGCTTTGTTCGACTTTAGCTTGGATATTGCTATCTTCACCTCGTCTAAGTCGGGGGGACGGAATGCTTGTCTATCATCGTCCAAATTGAGTGGAACATTCTGCCTAACAGCGGGATTTGGGTCGTCATCGCCGTTTAGGAGTCTGCAGAAATGATCCTTCCAGATTCTCAGCACAGACTGCGACTCTACTACTAGTTGTCCATTTTGGTCCCGGCAGGCCTTGGTCCGAACCTTGTATCCTCCGGATAGCTGTTTTACCTTTCGGTAAAACTTTCGGACTTCATTCCTGCCAAAGCACCTTTCCATTTCCTCGACCGCGCGCTTCTCATGCTCCTTCTTTTTCCTTCTGAGAAGCCGGTGCTCTTCCCTTCTTCTCTGTTCGTAGAGTTCACGAACAGCTCGCGTTGTTCGATGCAGCGTCGCCTTATAGGCGTCTTGTTTAGCTGCGTGCGCTTGCCTACACTCGTCGTCAAACCATGGGTTCCTTCTGGGTGGTGACGTGAAACCCAGCACATCAGTGGCAGCTTCTTTGATGGCTTCTTGACAACGTTTCCATTCTTCTTCTATGCTTAGTGCAGGAAGCGTCGAACTCTGGGCGAGTTTCCGGGAGACTCGGTCGGCAAAGTTCCCAGCAATCAGCTGCGATTGTAGCTTTTCGACGTCAAACCGTTTTGGCCTTTCTCGACTCCGTTGCTCTCTCGATATCCGGGTTCTTACCTTGGCTACAACAAGGTGATGATCCGAGTCAATGTTTGCACCTCGGAAGGTTCGGACATCGAGAATACTGGAGGAGTGTCTGACGTCGATCGCAACGTGATCAATCTGGTTGACGGTTGATTGATCAGGAGATCGCCAGGTTCCTTTGTGAATGTTCAGGTGTGGGAACCGCGTGCTAGCCACAGAGAGGTTTCGCCCCGAGGCGAAGTCCAACAGCCTGAGTCCGTTTCCGGATGTGTTGTCGTGCAGGCTGTGTTTACCGATGACTCCAGCAAAGATGTCCTCCTTTCCCAGCTGAGCGTTGAAATCTCCTAGAACGATCTTGGTGTCATAGCTGGGGCATCGATCGTATGTTCTTTCTAGGAGATCATAGAAGTCATCCTTGATGTTGTCATCCTTCTCCTCTGTCGGGGCGTGAGCGCATATTAGGCTGATGTTCCCGAATTTAACCTTGATGCGGATTGTCATGAGGCGCTCGCTGACTGGGTCGTAGCTCAAGACTTTTTGCCTAAGTCTGCCTCGAACAACAAATCCGCATCCGAATAAGCGCTGCCTTCTCTCTCTATAGCAATTGCTGTAGTAGATATCGCAGTTCTTCATCGCTTTTATGCCAGGCCCATCCCATCGCACTTCCTGGATGGCGGTTATGTCAGCTTTGTAGCTGTCAAGGGCCTCCGCAAGTTGTTCGGCTGCACGTGGCCTATTAAGGGACCTCACATTCCACGTGCAAAACCGAAAATCGTTGTCCTTTAAACGTTTGCTGGGGTCGTCAACAGTTAATCCGTCCTTATCCGAGGCATATCGGTTTTTCTGAACTATTTTTAGTCCATGCAGTGGCATAAAAAAGGAACAAACCTCCCAAAGAAGTTCAAAGTCACTCTGTCTGCCGCGAAGCTCCTGGCCACAGTTGTTTGGGACTCAAAGGGAGTCTTGCTCTTGCCACAAAAACAGTGAAACCATCAACGCCACATCCTACGCTTCCACTTTGCATAATTTGCGGGAGGAAATTAAAAAGAAAAGACGGGGTAAACTCGCAGCGGGTGTGTTGCTTCTTTATGACAACGCTCCTGTTCACACGGCGCGAGTTTCCAAGGCTTCTGCGCGAGATTGTCTTTCGAAGAAATCCAACACCCACCCTATAGTCAAGACCTTGCTCCTAGTGATTATTTCCTGTTTCCGGATTTGAAAAAATGTCTTTGTGGAAAAAGTTTTTCGGTTGATGAAGAACTCAAGTCGGGGTAAAGGGGTTATTTAAGGTTTTAAAAAAGCTCATCTCAAGATGTAACAAATGCATTGATGTTGGGGGAGATTATATTGAAAAATAAAAACAATTCAAATTGAATTCCCATTTTCCTTCATATCGATACCGAGAATATATTGAACGCCAATAACAATTGCATTTTTTTTCAATATTTTGTCATTTCAAAGTTCAAATTAACGACAGGTTAGTAAACGACTTACCTAATCAGGGTGATGGATTTTATCCTTATAAAAAACGTGTCCATTGGAACACACGACTTTGAATTTTTAAACATGTAGACGAATATAATTTTTGACATTTCACTATTTGCATTAAAGTATTCTTGTAGAACCAGACGCGCAATCTCAGGTACAAAAATTAGAAGAGAAGAGAGAGAGAAGAGAGACCGACCCCAATCCACTAGAGGTGGCAGAGTCGCTCTCTTGATAAAAAGTAACATTTATCATAAGGTTGTTTATAGCAATGATGTGCGTAGATTTAGTATGCTAGAAGCAGCGATTGCACGCATCTCTCTCCAAGGTGGAAAGAAGTTGCTTGTGATCGCTGTCTATGCATCAGAACCTCAAAACCCTAACTTTCTTTCGGTGGTCGAGGCTCTCTTCTCCAGCATCCGCTTGAATTCAAAAGAAAGTTACTACATTTAAGCCGGAGACCTGAATACTAAACATGATGATCTGATCTGCTTGCAACTGATAGACCATCCTTTCCTAGAAGCGGGTCCCATCTGGATGTGATGATAATCAACAAACGACAAACGATACTAAACGTGGAGCGACACAGAAGAAGCTGCTTAACTACGGTCGAGTATGTTACGGTGATCACTGTGGTAATACAACTCCCGAACAAGCTGCAGGAATGTCCAAATGTATCCTTAGCCAGAGAAATAAGTTCGAGTGCGATTAATCCTCCTACGAACACAAAACTTACGAACGAATAGGTTGGCGGGTACCTCACACAAATGGGCGTAGTCATTAAACGTACAATGGACAAGACGATCCCGAAGGTGTCACAAACCGATTATAAAGACATCTATCGGAATTCCGAAATCGATGCACTACACGTGCAAAAAAGGAGACCCTTGTCAAGGCTAAAACTCTTGTAGAGGCGGTTTACAGATCCGCATCTCTAAAGTCACAGATCAAAGTACTCCAACCGTTAATAAAACATAATTACAGAATAGCTGTAAGCTTGCATTGGGACAATAAGATTCGGGCTGTAAGGTCCAAAAACCCGAGCATGTTCCCGCAAGTAAATAAAATCTTTCGGGGGAGAGATCATAATGACATTCAATGCGTTCGACTAGACAGAACAACAGACAACGCGAACCTACTTACATCAGTTGGCATCGATCCAGATAGGGCTGTGCTTGACAACGACTTTTTCATAGGAGAATATCCCCAGGAGAAGGTAAAGGCGATTGGTGCTGTTTTCCAGAGAGTGAACACGGCAACGAGACTCGTAGCCCGAACCACGACCTGGAGAACAGAGCCTTACTGAACCACTTCAACCTTCGTAGCGAAATAAGTCAATGGCGATCCGAGAATCTTGGTTTCATCAAGTTCAGTGACGGTCTTCTGGCGAATAATGCCTCTGGTCTATAGGTCTTCTTCCGTGCATAAGCTAGGTATTCGAGAAGATAGTCATTAGAACTCTGAAAGAATGGGTTGAGGAAAAACAATTAATACCGGAAAACCAATTTGGCTTCAGGGCGGGGCACGACACCATTCATGCCGCATCTAAATTGGTTTCCGACATTCAGTGGATAGAATAGAAAAAAAAAACACAGTGCACAGGAGCCTGCCTGATTGACATGGAAAAAGCATTCAACACCGTATGGCTAGAAGGTCTTTTTCTCAAATTAGTCAGGCTCGGCGTTCATAAAACACTGCTGTATATGATCTATGACATGGTTATAGGCAGGAAGTTCGTTGTGAAAAATTGCAACGAATTTTGAACTAATCGCGTACAGATCAGGTCAGAAGTTAGAAGAAATAAACGGTTT
Organism: Eristalinus aeneus; assembly: GCA_955652365.1. Lineage (NCBI taxonomy): Eukaryota > Metazoa > Arthropoda > Insecta > Diptera > Syrphidae > Eristalinus > Eristalinus aeneus. The sequence continues at coordinate 84,273,577 of OY019131.1, read as the reverse complement.
GTTGCAGTGTGACTTCGATGCAATTCAACGATTTTGCGACGACTGGAAGTTTAAAATCAACTACCAGAAGTGTGAAACTATTTTTTTCAGAAACCCGCTGTCCAGAGTCTCAAGGGACGCAAGTTCGGCATTGTTGACCCACTGGGACGGCCATTGATCGTGAAAAATTTAGTAAGATATCTGGGCATCTAGTTGGACCAGTATCTATGTAGATACAGCTCTAAGAATGCCTTCGCCATGGCAATATGGCTGTTTTACAGCAGCCAACTTGACACCAGAGTGAAGGTAAACGGCTACATGGCCCTCATCCGACCGAACATGTGATATGGTTGTCCTGTGTGGTTCAACGTGAGTCCTTCCCAAATGGAAAAGATGAGGATGTTCGGGAGGCGGTGCCTTCGAGCCTGTCTTCATTTATATCGAACACCAGAATCTCAGTTCAAGAAATTCTACCCTAACGAGGTTCTGTACAACGAGGCAAACCTTATAAGGATAGATAATTTTATAATTAAGTTGATTCGAATTCAAAGTGCTCGAGCCATGGCTTCAACAAACAGTCGGATCTTTGGGGCTTACTACCCAAAAGAAATGTATCATGAACGGGTGCGTCTTAACGGCTTCATTTCACCTGAAGCTTTCCTCTACTTGGACACTTAAGGCCTGATTCAAGATAGGGAAGGCTGCTCTATCATCTTCCATGTCGTACGCCGAATAGTGGAAAGGCGACTTCAATACGAGCCGGACGTCGCTCGCAGCCACGAGGAACTCCTACGGTTCAGTAGAGCGATTTCTGCCCACGACAGAGCAGTCTCTGCAAAGGAACAGTTATTTTACTGGTGGTTGCACCAGAACCAACCTTCGGAGCCGCTAACTTCTCAAAATAAAAAGGGCTTAGTTGAGCAAGCAGGGCCAACTCATACAGGTTAAGTTAGATGTAAGGCATTTTATAGTTAAAAAAAACAAAACAAATAAAAAAATTAAGAAAATAAACAAAAAAATCAAAAATACAAAAAAAAACAAAAAAAGACTAAAACCAAAAAAAAAAAAAAAAATAATAAACACCACGGTGTATTAGATATATATGTTAAGCATATAAATAACATATACTCCCTGGTGCACGCGTCCGTAACGTTGTAAATAGTTAACCCTTTGATGCCCAAAGTTGCCATGTGGCAACATTACTTTCAGCAATATGTCCCTCAACGTTAAGTACACAAATATTGGCATTTATATGTTCTTTCTTTTCTCCCAACCTTTCTCTTTGTAAAAAGGTTCCGTTGTCTCATTTATATTAACAGCTTGAAATATTTTTTTCTGCAAGTTGTAAGTTGGCATTTGGAATAAATTGCCTTTGCGAAAGTGAATCTAAAAAAAATTGTTCAAATAAATACTGAAAGAATTTTTTATTATTTTGGAAGTTAAAGGTAAGTACTATTTGTTAATAATAAAAAGTGCATTATTTTGTGATTTTTGGTCTTTTGAATATTTTGAAAATACCTGTTGCCATTTGGCAACAACGGTGCATATACATATACTTTCTGTTTGCTTACCTTATTTAGAACACAAAATGAGAAAACATAGCCTATATTTTGGAACACGATTGGGATAATTCGGATGATGATATGCTGATAAAAGATGACGAAGATATTTTGGATAAAAATGTTGAACTTTCAAATCTACCTCAAGCTGTATCAGATGCGTTCGAAGTACTTGTTTTAGGGGATGCTAAAAAGGAAGGCAATAAACAATCAGATACCTAAACAAGTATATTGACACAAAAGACTAATGCTTCGATCTTGAAATTTGTCTGGCGAAAAAAAGATTTTCCGGGCGTAAATTCTGAATGGAAACATGAAGTTGCTCCTGCTGAAAGCGTAAAGCGTCCTTCAGAGTAGTTCTTAAATTTTTTTCGATAATGTGATCATAAGAAAAATAGTAGATGAAACCAAATAAATACGCCTTACAGCAGCGCGGAGAAGTGATTAAAGTTGAAGCGGAAGAAATTCGTCAATTTGTTGGTATACTTTCATATATGGGTGTAATTCGAATTCCCGATTATATGTGTTTTTGGAGCAATGATTTGCGGTATATTGCGATCATGAGCAGAAACCGTTTTGGAAAAATTAAACAATACTTCCACATAAATGACAATCTGCAAGCCAAACCAAAAGATTATTCCGAATACGACAAATTGCATAAAATTCGACCTCTATTGGAACACCTAAAAAAATTATTGAAGTACCTAATGACGATGAGCATCAATCAGTAGATGAGCAAATTATACCATTCAAACAGTATGCAAAGGAACTTGTTTTGAATACGGTTTAGAAATACCATCCGATATTGTTTTGTATCTGTGTTCCAAATTTTAAAGTTTATTTCGGTAAATTTTAAAGTTTATTTCGGTAACTTCTTTCGACTTACTGCTGTGTAGATCCAATGGACTCGTGCCGTAGATGGGATGGAGTTGCAAAAAAATAAGTTGACATTGAAAGGCCGAACATTGTTAAAGACTACAATCGTTTAATGGGAGGTGTCTAAAAAATATTACTTTCAGATTATTTATTGGCTTCTATGTCGCAGAGATTTCACTACACTGAATCCAAATCAGAAGCATATGCGTTTAATGAACTTCCAATTAATTGTTGCAAAAACTTTGATCACAAGAAGTCTACCAGTTTTGAAAACAAGTAGAAAGAGAGGACGACCCTCATTTTTGAGTAATTTCCAATCTATAGAATCGTTCTCTACTGCTGAAAAACCATCACCATCACCGTCGACTTCATCACATGCTTCAACACCAACAACGTCAACAGTAAGGCGGCCGAATCCACCAGATGATACACGACACGACAACTATGGTCATTTTTCAGTTTATTGGGAACAAAAAGGGAGATGTCGTCTATGCAAAACCGGGTACAGTCGTATGCGGTGTACTAAATGCAATGTTCTTCTTATCTTCATTAATTTATAATATTCATATTTATTGTTTTCAATAAAAAAAATAATATGTGTACGTGTATACTCTAAATTGTCCATTGTTGCCATATGGCAACATGTCCTTGCGCCTATACCTGCCATCCTAAACCCAGTTTTATTTACTTTTTCTGCATAGTAATCACTTTTTTTTCAATGTTAAGAGAATGTTTTTTAATCAACTCATACTAATTTCTAGCATCAACGGGTTAAATAGATTTAAGTTTTAAGTTATATTATTGTATACATTTGATGTAAGTTAAGTTTGAATTCATTTGTAAGGTAGTATAGCTAGAATATAAGGGTTAAGTTAGGTTAGGAATAAACAATTTTTTTGCAATCCAAGATTTTTTTAATTGCTAAAATCCAAGTTTAAATGCTAAACTTTAAAAAATATAAGAAGCCGAAATGCATAAGACAAAAAATCTAGATTTGCTTAGAGTAGTCATGAAGAGTCAATAAGTTAGAGTTAAGATATGTTTAAGTATTTTTGTCTAGCATGTAAGAAAATGAATTAAGGAAAATAAAAATCCACAGATATAATAATAATTAAAGTATTCTTCAAGGATCACAACTAACGCTTGTCTTATTTACGTGTAACTGCATTGAACACATTATTTAATTATAACAAACATACATTTTAATTAGAAAAAGTTGCATCAAGTCGCGTATACAAACGTCGTCTTCTTTGGATGCTTCTTTCTAGTAACGCATTTGGTTACCGACAACATTTGTAATTCTTAATGCACTTGAAATTGTTTTTTCGAATTTCAATGTTCGGAGGTGACTTAAAATGTTTTATTTCGAAGATCGTCAGTAATGTAAATAGCCTTTATTACATAGGATGATCCATCATTCCATATAAAATAAATAACGGCTTAATTATCTATGGGAAATGTTCTAAGATGCATTAACAGAATGTTTAAAATTGCATCGACTTATAAGAGCAACATTAAGATCTTAGTAGACAATATTTTAAACCTTCAAACAATCATTTTGCCTTAATTTTAGTCTGCATTAAAACAAGACAACAAAATCGTATTTGTTTCTTTCTTTTGCTATATACAATTTATTTTAATATATTTTGTGCAAAAATGCTTTATAGCGGATTTTTCGTATATTGTATTTGATATATGAAAATATGGAATAATAGCAAGAATGATAGAAAAAGAGATTGCGCAATAGAGTGTTGAATTTTATTTCGTTCTGTGCCTACGTCACGCGAGACTTCTGATTTGTAAGCTCTTTGACAGCTTTGATATTTTCATACAAATTGCAGCAACAAAAATTAGCATTTGACTTTTTCTAATATTATTCCGGCTTAAAGACTTTTAATGATACAATTAATTTTTTAACATAAATCAAATTGACCTACTTTAATTATCCGAGCTATTAATTCAATTTTCATACAAAGTGGAAAGGAATTTCGTACAATTTGGTGAAACAATGTGAAAATTGCTTAGTGTTTAAGATTTTCTATTGCTAAATTAAGTAACGGATATCATATCGCAAAAAGTGGTGTTTCAAGCACGTTATTGAAATAAAAGCTGCGTTTAAGATCTTGCATTAGCATATAATTTTATTATATTTTCTTTTTTTCAAATTTCTTCGTTTAATTTTCTAATTCGAAAATACATCCGTGCTCTAAAACACAATTTCCTTTATCTTCTCCCCACAGTTTATTTGTTTTGCCAATTCCAAATGCGTCTTGAGGAATTACATTTTCGAAAATTTCTTCGAGCTGCTGCATGAACATCATAAGAGTAGATGTCGGTTTATCCAGCCCTCCTTCGTTGAGATGGTTAACCCACGTAAAAGTTTTGTCCGTTCTTTGACCAAACGAATGTCTGGAACCTCATCTCCCAATTTGTTGCAAATGTACCCAGCTAAGTTTTCAAGTCCATCTTGAGCTAAGGACTCTAGCTCATTGTCAACTTGGCTGTAGACATCAGTGTTTGAAGGAGGGTTTATTGTAATACTCTTAAGTATAGTACCTTCAAGTAAAAAATAAAAATAATAATATATTTATATATTGCAGATAGGTATATAAAAAATTTCTTGTAAGAGTACATTCCAATACTAAATCAGGCGTGTCATCTGAAGCCACATTACAAAGAAATTATTTTACCCATTTCAAATTGTATGTTTCTCTCAAAACTGTCTGCAGTGAAACTTTGCAGAACAAATCCTAGCTATGTTTTGGTTCAAATTGTCCTTTCTTTTGCAAAAGTGAATCAAATTATTCTTTAAGAAAAGAATAAAATCGCACATTCGGTTTTCCCTAGTTATTATTTTAAATGCCATTAAAAACAGCACACTTCATTTTTGAAAAAAGTACTCATTATTTATTATTGTATAAATATAAACTTTTGATATTAAAACGATTTTCCGTTTATTTCAAATTAACGCGCGGAAATTGCAGCTAAATATGACATCCGCTTATAAAAAAGTAAAGATCCCTTGTCTCAGTCTACGTTTTCAAAAATTGACGAGGTGACAGACATGCGCAATGCGTAATCTGTATTTCTATCATTCTTGGAAAAATAGTATATGTAGGTCTGCTCCAATTCATTTGTGCACAGAAAATCGTAGTTTAACAATGTGGGTAAAAATTTCTCTTGGAGAGAGTTACTTTGCCGAGACTTGTAAAACGAATTTTCGTAAAATTTCGCAGAATTAACGAACCGTCAAAGAAATCAAATGTAAACAGCAGCAAGATCTCTGGTAAACAATTGTCAGATATCTTTCTTTTCAATTTGACAGTCATCTGCTGTCCACCGATTTATCTTTAGCGGGAATTCGTAAGACAGAAAATATTTTACTCTTTCATGAGCTCTCTCTACTACGAAAAAATTTCAATGGGACGCCATTTGAAAGTTTTTCGGCGATTTTCCTAGGCAGTCGCATCATTTTAAAGCAATTGGAACGTACCTTATATCATTAGGTATCAAGAATGATAGAAAAAGAGATTGCGCAATAGAGTGTTCAATTTTCTTTCGTTCTGCGCAGCTTACGTCACGCGAGACTTCTGATTTGACAGCTCTTTGTTATTGTTTAATATCTTCATACAAATTGAAGCAGGAAATGTTATTAGCTGATTTTTTTCTAATATTATTCACGTTTTAAGAGCTTTTTAACACAAAATAAGTTTTAAGTGTATATCCAATTGAGTTAATTTAACTATCCAATTACTTTCCGAGCTATTACGTCAAGCATTTTGCATGCAGAGTGCAAAAAACTTTCACAGAGTTTCACATCCGTTGTCTCAGCCTACGTCATCAAAAATTGACAGAAGGTGAAAGACATGCGCAATGCGTAATCTGTATTTCTATCATTCTTGATTAGGTATAATATATGTATTTACAAAACGTTATTAGTTCCATATATTGGCACCCTTGGCGAAATGTACTAGAATATGATGATGAGAGTAAACAGCTGACATATTTTGTTTACCTTTAATGAACCTTGATGTGCCAAATTTATTATTATATATTTTTCATAACTTCAATAAGAAACGGAAAAAAAGAAGCAAAATGGTAAATAAAAATATCCTCTCTTTCTCTCTCGTTTATTCCTACTGATCTTTAAGCCCCTTTCTTTAATTTGAAGTCCTTATTTGATAAGAGGTTCGAGCCACTAGTCACTTTAAACACAATCGACTGCAACCAAGGAGCAGTTAGAGCTGTCCGGTATAATGGTACACTATATTTTTCCAAATTTGCAACTATTCTATTTATTATTTATTTAAGTGGATGGTGCTTACTGCCTGTCTTGTGGATCAGATAAAAAGGTTAAACTATGGAATCCAGACACCGGTCTTCTTTTAAAAACCTATGGCGGGCATGCAGATGAAGTCACCGATGTTGCCGGTAGTTGTGACAGTTGTCACATAGTAACTGCAAGTTTGGACAAGAGCATAATTTATTGGGACGTTGCGACAGGGCAGCAATTGCGAAGGTTACGCGTACATGCTGGCGGTGTCAAATGCGTCCGATTCAATGAAGATTCATCAATTGCTGTCTCAGGTTCACGGGATAACACAGTTATGTGTTGGGATATAAGAACACGCAAATTGGAGCCTGTGCAAACAATGAAGGATGCCAAGGATTGTATCACTTCAATTGTTATTGATGATCACAGAATTATCGCGTCATCTTTGGACGGCTGTATCCGTTATTATGATATTCGAGCTGGGGAAATGATTTGTGACGACTTAGGAGTGGCGATCACTTACATGGTGCAAACGAAAAAGTCAAATTGTATTGTAGTGGCTTGCTTGGATGGAAATGTCCGATTGCTTGATAACACAGATGGAACTCTGCTCTCTGAATATGAATGTGAGAACAAGGAGCAGTATCACATAGAATGCGGTATAATGTCGAATGATATACACATTGTCTCTGGTTCAACTGAAGGACAAGCAATAATCTGGGATTTATTGGAAGGGACAGTTTTACAGAAAGTTCAAGTTTGTATGTTTGATTGGAATTCCTAAATGCCAGTTTTTACTAATTTTGTGACTTCTATTAGCGTCCAATGGTGGTGTTGTTCATTCGTTAGCGACACACCCTTCCTGTAATAAAATGTTATTAGCCAGAAGAAGAGAAGTTTTCGTTTTTGGGACAAACGCTGAAAAATAAACGTTAAAATATCTTTTATTTATATATATATATATACGTTAACGCATTTATTTAATTTTAAAATAGATACAAAATAAACATTTCACGAAAATAAAGCCACTTTCAGCGGCTTTCAGTAGTTTATATGCATTTATATTCCATTTTAGCACACTGTGTTTGCGTTAAAAATTTCGATCCAATAGCCATCTGGATCCTTAATGAAAGCTAAACCCTTCATGCGGCCATCATCTGGTTTTTTTACAAACTCAACCCCCTGTTCTTCAAATCTGAAACAGACAATTGGAGGTGAACTGTTTAAAGCACCTGTTGTTGATTACTTACTTCTTGCAAGCTGCATAAACATCTGGAACCATTAGACCAATATGACCATAACCTCTGGGGTCTGAATTGCCGGTGTGATATTTCTGATCTGGATCATTCTCTGTTCCCCAATTACTAATAAAAGAGGCAAATCAAATGTTTTTTATCTATAATATTAACATTCCTTACTGTGTTAATTCCAGGGTAGCTTTCCGACTCATTGCCCACTGTGTTCGTTGCTTGTTATCGGAAGGTACTTCAGATGGGTTTTCGTATCTATAATCAAAAATCAGATTCATATGTCATGTTCGTGAGCAATTATGTTTTTATATTACCCCATAAAGTACAGTGAAAACTTTGCTTCAGGAAAATCCAACTTTTGAAGCAATGTCATACCAAGAACTCCAGTATAAAATGGCAATGACTTGCGTGGATCCTTTATGCGGTACATAGTTTGTTGAAAGAGAAAATCCTAAAAATAATATAAATTATATATATTATATATCAACCATATATAATAATAATAATATATATATGGTTGATTGTATTAACGATGTTATCACCAACTTTTGTAGATGAATCTGCAGCCTTGCATAACTCATTTGCTTCAGAGTTGCTTAAACCTGTTACTTCAGCCATGATTGTTGAAGGTTTTAATGACTTTTGAAGAATCGGACCTTTAGGACTCGGGTTATTTATCCTTGAAGAACCACCCACCGCGCTTCTAATCACCTTGCTAAGGAATGACAATATGTTTCTTGGAAGTGTCATAATTCTAGAATTTTTATTTTCGTATTCTATTTCCAGCTAAGATTATGACACTATTTAGCTTTTGCAAGAACCCAATGTCAGTTGGTTTATTAGGCAATAATAGGCAAGTTTCATTGCTTCCACTCTTTTATTTGTGATATTTAGATCTTTTCGAGTTCTGCAGGAATGACGGCTCTCAAAATAGTATATCAAGTGCGGCACTCACACGCCGTAGATCACAAATTCCATTCCTGGACGCAATAAATATTTATATGTATATAAGAAAATGGTTGGTAGGTAGGTAACTTAAGTAAGTTTTAAATTATTCGTGTATGCTATGATCACTTTTACTACAGACTTTTTGTTTCTATAATTGGTGCGCACTAAATGGGTTGTTTATACCCTTAAATGGCTGAAATTAAGTAAGGGCACGGTCCGAATGTATAAAGGAAGAGAGGGAAAGGAGGTACGGATGCACAATGACTGTGGATTGTAATAGGGGTGGGGGAGGGGGACAATTTTTTCTTGAAATAGCGATAAAATAGTGATAGAGACGCAACATTTCATCGATGTTCAAGCAAATCGATTGACTTCGCTGGATTATTATGACCAATACGTTTTATCGCCCGCGGTTGGATTCTATCTAGTAGGTGCACACAGGTCTTAGGAGCATCAGACGGATATTAGCGTAATACTCAAGCTTTGGGCGGATGTAAACCTTATATACTGTTGCCAGGTCAGAAGGGGTGAAATATTTCTTGCATCGCTTTAAGAAACTTAGACATTTCGGCGATCTCGAATATATGATCGTTCCAACTTAGTTTTGAGGTGATACAAGTACCGAGGATGGAAAATCGATCAAACAATAGGTCTGTTCCAATTGATTTGTGTACAGAAATTCGTAGTTGAGTAGTTTGGGTAAAAATCTCTCTTGCAGAGAGTAAATCTACCGAAAATTGTGAAACGACTTTTAGTAGAAATTCGTAAACAGCTATCATACTTATGAAATGTCAGAGGTTTTTCTTTTATTTTCGATTTGATAACCATTGCCGAGCTGCTGCCCACAGTTTTTTCTTCGGCAGAAATTCCTAGGAAGGGGAAATATTTTGCTCTCTTATGAGCTCTCTCTTCTACGAAAAACTCAGCTAATGGAACGCTTTTTCGTAGTTTTTCAGGCAAATTCGTAGACATTCGTAGCAATTCAGAGCAATTGGAACGGACCTAATGCAGGAGCAATTCATAGATAATGGAAGGTTGTTTTGACATCGCTTGAGTGACAGTAGACAGCACTGATTTTTGGAAGCATTAAATTCCACTCTATTCCTTTTACCCCATTTAATTATGCAGTCAAGATCGGAATTTAATGAGCTTAACATACGCTGCCGTTCCAAGTGAATGGCCGAAGAGGAAGGACGAGAGCCGAGGAATGCATATGAAAAGCTAAGAGTACTGTCAACAGCGAAGGAGTGAATTGGATTAGAAGTGATGAAAGTAGGTCATTTATAAAACTGAGGAAGAGAGTCGGAGACAAAACGGAGCCCTGGGGAACACCAGCATTAATATGGTGAATATCAGACTTGAACCCATCCAATACAACTTGTATTGAATGGTTCGAAAGGTAAGTTTTAATCCACAGAAGAAGAGATTCTTCTTCTTCTTCTTCGGATGGCGCTACAGTCCGGGGTGGACCTGGGCCTCAACCAACATGCCTCTCCAGCTAGCACGATCTCTTGCCAGCGGTTGAGGTCTTTTTCCACTTGTGTGCGCCATCTCAGTCTAGGACGTCCTCTGTTGCGTTGTCCCTGTGGTTCGGATTCGAAAACTCTTCGGGCCGGAGCAGTGCTGTCCATGCGCTCTACATGGCCTAGCCACCTTAAGCATAGACGCTTGACTAGGCTCATGCCGCCGTACAGCCCATACAGTTCGTGGTTGAATCTTCTCCTCCAGATGCCATCAACGCAAACAGGACCAAAGATCGCACGCAGAACTTTTCTCTCGAAGAGACCAATGGCTTCCTTATCCGCTTTTAGTAGCGTCCAGGTTTCTGCGCCGTAAAGCAGGACTGGGATGATCAAGGTGTTGTACAAAGTCACTTTGGTCGTTCGGGAGAGGTCTTTATTACTCAATTGCCTCTTGAGCCCAAAGAAACAGCGATTGGCAAGAGTGATTCTGCGCTTGATTTCTGTACTGATGTTGTTGTCCCTATTCAACAATTCATCGACGCCAAAAGCACGCATTTTCAACAAGAGAGCCTGATGTCAGACTTTGTCAAATTTTCAAGTTTAACGATCTTGCTTTCTCCTGCATTGTGCAAAGATTTGTTCCATTTTTCGTATGGTCAGTCATTAAGAAGCTTCCGGGTATCAAGATATTTCATAACCTGACGATTTATCAGGGCTTGCATGATCTTAGAAAGTAGGGACGTAAGTGCTATGGATCGGTAGGAGGTGGTGTTTCAGGGATATTTTTTTTTTTTTTTTTGTTGGAGGTTGGGATCAACTACACTGGAGCACTCAGACTCAAAAACTGGTCCATTGTACTACCAGACAGTAACCTTCATTAATTGTAATTTCATGGTTTTCCGAAGAAAAACCAAGATGCGCTTCTGTTTCTTAGGTTTTCAGTTCCCACCACATCAGCGCCAAATAAGCGCCACCTGATACGAGCGAAAGCAGGACACTGACAGAGAAAGTGCTCTGAAGTGTCTTCACCTTCTCCACAGGCGTCGCAGAGTGTGACATCACTAAGCCCAAGCCGACTTAGGTGCATAGCGAAGGTAAAGTGCCCCGTTAATACGCCAACAAGTCTTCTGCACTCGTTTCTGTCTAGAGATAGCAGAAAAGAGGCGGATTTCTTGCAGACGTTTGGGAGCATACCCTTGGTCACCCTGCATCCTGGAGAGTCACGCCATCGGCAGTTTCGTTTCCCAGGATCCCGTGATGACCCGGGACCCAGACAAGTCTTAGCGAATTCAGCCTACCGACCGAATTAAGGGAAGACTTGCATTCTTGAGCTATCTTGGAAATGGTTAAAGGGTTGAGTAAGGCCTTCAGCACAGCTTGACTATCGCTGCAGACGCAGATACTTCTTCCCTTCCACCGATTCTTCACAATGTAGTTGGTGGCCATTAGGATCGCGAAGGCTTCCACCTGGAAGACCGAGGCGAAATTTCCTAAGGAGGCGTGAAGTCTAATGTTGTCGTTTTCCACGAAGGCCCCAGCTGAAGAACCCTCCGTTGTCTTGGAGCCGTCCGTGAAAATCCGACTACATTCCTTTCCCGGTTCAGTTTCTGGCCACAGCCAGTCCAGGACATGTGGAAAGTCGACTTTTGCGTTGCAACAACTTGGTGACCTCGCATCAGACGGCATGTCCATGAGAGTAGTATCATAGGAGATGCGACGTGCGAGGTCATCAAAGCTCCAGTGCGAGTGGAACCAAAGACCATTCCTTTTTAGTCGAGAGATGGCCTTGAGTGTACATTCCATGATGTGGTGATCAAGGGGGGGGATTAATCAGAGCATCAAGAGCAGAGCCAGGCGTGCTGGGGAAAGACCCTGTGCAGCCGAGACAAACTGTTCTTTGAAACTTGGTGAAAGCGGCAGTCACGTATTTGCGCGAAAGCTTGTTCCACCAAACGACTGATGCATAAGAGAGAAGTGGTCTTATCATATAGATCCAAACGGATCTTTTGGGTGATAGACCCCAGGTTTTGCCGAAAACTCCGTTGCATTGCCAGAAGACTGACAGCGCCTTGGAGGTTTTTGTCTCAATGTGTCTTTTCCATTTAAGTTTACTCTCCAGGATAACACCTAGATATTTGGCTTCATTGGAAAGTGGGATATTGACGCCTTTAAGTACCAGTTGAGTCAAAACAGTCATATTCCTCCTTCTCGTAAAGAGAACAACCTCAGTTTTGAGAGGGTTGACTGAAAGCCCATTCCTGGTTCTCTGCTATCGGAAAGCAGAGAATCAACCAGCATGCACCATTTTAGGGGAGACAGGACCCCGCCTTGGGGGCAGCCCCTGTTAACCTCCGACATTACAAACTTGTCACACTCCGCCTCCGCGATTTTAGTCCTGTTCATTAGCATTGCTCTTATCCACAACACCAATGATTCCTCTATGCCATGATTCCTGGCCGCGTTACACATCCCATCAAAAGTCGCATTGTCGAAAGCGCCCTCTATGTCGATGAAAATGCCCAGTGCGTAGTCTTTCCTGTTAAATGCACTTTCAATTCTACCGACGAGATTTTGAAGTGCTGTCTCGCAAGATTTTCCGCGCTGGTAGGTATGTTGCATTTGAGATAGAGGGTGTGCTCGCAGAGCGTTTTTGCGCAGGTGCAGTTCGACCAGCCTCTCCAAGCATTTTAGCATGAAGGAGGTGAGACTGATAGGCCTGAAGTTATTGGCGAGTGAGTAGTCTCCTTTACCAGTTTTCGGTATAAAGGCTACCCTCACTGTACGCCAGGTACTTGGAATGTATGCCAGCGCGAGGCTGGCAGTGAAAATTATTTTCAAAGCCGGCAGTATAGGGTCTATGCCCTTTTGCAGCAGTGCTGCATATATGCCATCGGTGCCCGGTGACTTGAAACCATCAAAAGACGCTACAGCGTACTTGATGGCTTCTTCAGTTACGACGAGCGATGAGATATACCAGCCTCAGCGAGTAGAATTTGTCTGCTCATCCCCAGTTTCGGAAATCGGCACTGGTTTTGAGCCAACTGTGATCCGGTTCCCAGGGAAGTGAGTCTCAAGCATGAGTTGGAGGGTCTCAGCTTTAGACTCGGTGTAGGTACCGTCTGGTTTTCTTAGTGTGTCCAGCCTCACTGCTTTGTCCCTTTTGAGGACTTTCACTAGTCTGCTGGTTTCACTGAGTGTTTCGATTTTCCCACAAAAGTCTTAATAAGAGGCACTTTTCGAAGCTCGAATGAGCCCTTTATATTATTTTTGTTTTAATCGATACAGGTCCCAGTCCTCTCACAGATTGGTCTTGAGTGACCTATTCAGAAGTTTACGAGTTTCCTTGCGCTTTCTCTGCAATTCCGAGTTCCACCACGGAACAGGAGTTATGCAGGGGTGTTTTTTGGTTTTTTGACTGGGCATGTCAGTTCGCAGCATTGGGTTAGGGTGTCATTCACGTTCCGAACTGCCACCTCAACCTTACTCCTCGTTCTGAGTTTTGGGAGAGGCACAGTGCGATTTGCTAACTCTTCCTTAAACATTGGCCAGTTTGTTCTCCTAGGGTTCCTACTCCTCTGCGAGACATTGGTTTCGCATTCGATTCGGAAATCTATGTATCTATGGTCCGACATGGACACTTCCGACAGAACTTTCCAGTCTGTGATCTCCTTAAGATATCTATTTGATAACATTAAGTCAATCACCTCCTGTCTTCTTGTCGTGGCAAACGTTGGTTGCGATCCAGCGTTGTTTATGGTCAAGCCAGACGAATGTGCGAAATCGAGAAGATCGACCCCCTTCTGTTACACTTGCTGCTGCCCCAGAAGATGTTCTGAGCATTAGCGTCACAACAGATAACGAGACCCATCTTTTTCGATTCGCAGTACTCTACGAGTTCCGCTACTTCCTTTGGTAAGACGGAGTCGTAGGGGAAGTAGGCCGAAGCCACGACAAAATTATGCCATGATCTGCCTGATTTGTAGTTTATAACCGCAGCAACTAAATCTTGTCCACAGAATTGTCCAAGCTTGGTTGCTGGGAGAAGATTCGGCACAATAAGACAAGCTCTCGGTCTTTCCGATCGCTCGTCGAAGAGTGGGAAAAAGCCTCGTAGACTACCAAGGCCACAGATGCGACTTTTCCACACCCATGGTTCCTGGATAGACACGATGTGTGATTTTGTCTTCATCATGGAAAGTCTGCTACATAGGATTGCAGTAGCATCCTTAGAATGATGAAGGTTGATCTGGGTAAACAGTGGCATGCAGAGTTACCGTCGAAAGCATCCCTTATTCGCAAACCTTGGACATGAGGCGGAAGTTAATCCGTCCAAGGTGCAGATAAGGACGAGAGCCGTATCTGGAGACGATGGTCTGAACCGAAGGTCGCTCCAGGCCCACAACGAGAGTAGAACCGTTTTTGCTTTCCCGGTTCTTGCTCTCCCTGTGGGAGAAAACCTTCCACCTTCTGGTTTCGAGACCAGGGTTCTGGATGCGGAGACGCGCCAGCACATCCGCCGTGTTCCTGAGTGGCCCCGGGATCCAGCAGATGGCGCGCGTGAGTTTTATGGGCCTGAGAACCTCAAAGCTTGTGGCTCCCAGGGGGGACATTTTCGGCACGGAAGTGCTCAGCCACTCAAGAGATTGCTGTGTGGAGCACTTCACCAAAAAGGTTCCGTTTTCCAGAGCACAGCCCTCCACTTGGAAGCAAGCGTTCTCTGCCTTAGCCAGCTCCCACAGCTGATCTTCGCAGTATTTACATTCTGCGTCGGTCATGCTGTCGTCATTGCCAGCTTTCCCTATTCGCAGCAGCAGAGAAGTGATAGCAACCTTCTTATATATTTCAGGGATATACTGGACAAATGCTGATTTCCACTTACTGGGGAAGAGCCGTAATGAGAAGGACAGATGGAAAAGCTTATGCAGTGATTTTGCCAGCGTAGAAGAACGCCTCTTCTGAAGAACAGAGGGTATACCATCCGGGACAGCGGACGTGCACGTTTAGATCTTTAAGGACTCTTGCAACAGTACGAGTGTGCGCGGACAAAGCACAATCTGGTAGCGTTGAGCTGGCTGCAAAATGTGCAGCTAGTAGATTTTCTTTGTCCAAAGAGCTGACAGCTGGAGTGCAATTACGTTGAAATTGAAGACGAGGCGGAATTTTTTACGTGGTTTACAAATGACCAAAAGTTTTTGCAGCCCTTGGGACAATGCAGCTCTTTTTGCCTCAACTTTTGCTTTTTTGAATTTCTTTAGGTTTTCCTCAGAAGAATTGGCTTTGAAGGTCCAGAAATTTATTTCTCAGCCTGATAGCTCGAGTCATACCACGCGTTTGTCTTAGGTTTGAGAAATGAAAGATTTCATACTTGACAAAACTATTTTTGTAATCATATTAGGGAGACATGGGCCTGTGCACGCGGGGTAACGTCGTTGATTGCGCTCAACATGGCGAGCTGCCAAGGCTATCCTCGTTACTGCACAGGTAATGTTGACATACAGCCTCCACGCGGTGCCCCCTGGATAGCCATCACAACACCCGTTGTGTGGTGAACTAATGTATGCAGAAAGACCCTCTGGCCGAGGGTTTAAATAATGGGCCTGGATTAACAGTCGGTGGGTTGTGCTTGAGGTTAACTTCCTAAATAGTTTAGAAACCCCGAAATGCCTCGGATAATGTAGGACTAACTGTTGACGACCCCAGCAAACGTTTTAAGGACAAAGATTTTCGGTTTTGCACGTGGAATATGAGGTCCTTTAAAAGACCACGTACAGCCGAACAACTTGAGGAGGCCCTTGATTGCTACAAGGCAGACATTGCCGCCATCTAGGAAGTGCGATGGGATGGGCCTGGCATAGAAACGATGAAGAACTGCGATATCTACTACAGCAATTGCTATAGAGAGAGACAGAGAAGGCAGCGCTTATTCGGATGCGGATTTGTTGTTCGAGGCAGACTTAGGCAAAAGTCTTGAGCTACGACCCCGTCAGCGAACGCCTCATGACAATCCACATCAAGGCTAAATTCGGGAACATCAGCCTAATATGCGCTCATGCCCCGACAGAGGAGAAGGATGACAACATCAAGGATGACTTCTATGATCTCCTAGAAAGAACATCGATTCCCCAGCTATGACGCCAAGATCGTTCAAGGAGATTTCAAAGCTCAGCTGGGAAAAGAGGACATCTTTGCTGGAGTCATCGGTAAACACAGCCTGCACGACAACACATCCGGAAACGGACACAGGCTGTTGGACTTCGCCTCGCGGCGGAACCTCTCTATGGCTATCACGCGGTTCTCCTGATCAATCTACCGTCAACCAGATTGATCACGTTGCGATCGACGTCAGACATTCCTCCAGTATTCTCGATGTCCGAACCTTCCGAGGTGCGAATATCGACTCGGATCATCACCTTGTTGTAGCCAAGGTAAGAACCCGGATATCGAGAGAGCAACGGAGTCGAGACAGGCCAAAAAGGTTTGACGTCGAAAAGCTACAATCGCAGCCGATTGCTGGGAAGTTTGCCAACCGAGTCTCCCTGAAATTCGCTCAGAGTTCTACGCTTCCTGCACTTAGCATAGAAGAAGAATGGAAACGTTGTGAAGAAGTCATCAAAGAAGCTCCCACTGATGTGCTGGGTTTCACGTCAGCACCCAGAAAGAACCCATGGTTTGACGACGAGTGCAGGCAAGCGCAAGCAGCTAAACAAGACGCCTATAAGGCGACGCTGCATCTAACAACGAGAGCTGTTCGTGAGCTCTACGAACAGAGAAGAAGGGAAGAGCACCGGCTTCTCAGAAGGAAAAAGAAGGAGCATGAGAAGCGCGCGGTCGAGGAAATGGAAAGATGTTATGGCAGCAAAGAAGTCCGAAAGCTATCCGGAGGATACAAGGTTCGAACCAAGGCCAAGTAGAGTCGCAGTCTGTGCTGAGAATCTGGCAGGATCATTTCTGTAGACTCCTTAACGGCGATGACGGCCCAAATCCCGCTGTTAGGCAGAATGTTCCACTCAATTTGGAAGATGGTAGACAAGCATTGCATCCCTCCGACTTAGACGAGGTGAAGATAGCAATACGCAAGCTGAAGCCGAACAAAGCTGCTGGAGCGGACGGACTGTTCGCAGAACTATTTAAAGCAGCTGGAGATGACCTGGTTGAGCGCATGCAACAGCTCATCTGTAAGATATAGTCGGAGGAAAGTATGCCTGATGAGTGGAAGCTCAGAGTCGTTTGCCCGGTTCACAATAAAGGAGACCCCTTTGACTGCGCCAACTCCCGAGGGATTAGTCTCCTGAACATCGCATACAAACCCTCTCCGCCATATTGTATGAGCGTCTGGAACCGTTTGTCCATGACCTGATAGGTCCCTATCAGTGTGGTTTCAGGCCAGGGAAGTCCACTATAGACCAGATATTCACATTACGGCAGATCCTGGAAAAGACCCAAGAAATGCAAATTGACACTCACCACCTATTCGTCGATTTCAAGGCCGCATATGACAGTGTGCATAGAGAAGAGCTATACAGTGCCATGTCTACTTTTGGCATTCCTACCAAACTCGTCAGATTGTGTAGGATGACGATGGAGAACTCTCGCTGCTCCGTCAAGGTCGGTAACGAACTCACCGAGACCTTCAATGTCAAAAAAGGTTTTAGACAAGGTGACGCACTGTCATGTGATTTCTTTAACATCACCCTCGAGAAGATCGTGCGAAACTCACAAGTCAACAGCAGAGGCACGATCTTCCTAGCTAGCTTACGTTGACGATATTGACGTGATTGGACGAACACGGCGAGCCGTCAATGAAGCGTTTGTTGGTATTGAAGCGGAAGCGGCTAAAATGGGTCTGGCGGTAAATGAGGGCAGAACGAAGTACATGCTGTCATCAAGGAAGGACACACAACATCAACGTCTCGGACGGAGCGTCACAATAGGCAGCAGAAACTTCGAGGTAGTCAAGGACTTCGTCTATCTCGGCTCATCATTATATCAGTACCGAAATCAAACTGAGAATCACTCTTGCCAATCGCTGTTTCTTTGGGCTCAAGAGGCAATTGAGTAATAAAGCCCTCTCTCGAAAGACTAAGCTCGCTTTATATAACAGCTTGATCATCCCCGTCCTACTTTATAGCGCGGAATCTTGGACGTTAGCAAAGGCGGATGAGGAAGCCCTTAGTCTCTTCGAGAGAAAAGTTCTGCGTGCGATTTTTGGTCCTGTTTGCGTTGATGGCATCTGGAGGAGAAGATTTAATGACGAACTCTAAGGGCTGTACAGCGACATGCGTCTGGTCAAGCGTCTACAGATACAACGCTTCAGATGGCTAGGCCATGTAGAGCGTATGGACACCACCGCTCCGGCCAGAAAAGTCTTTTAATCCGTGCCATTGGGACAACGCAACAGAGTACGACCTAGACTAAAGTACATAAGTGGAGAAGGACCTCAACCAACTTGGAGTGCGCAACTGGAGGCAGCTGGCGAAAGATCGTGCTGGCTGGAAAGGCATAGATTCGACAATACCTCAACTGAGTATTTCTTAGGATGAAATGTAAGAAATAGGTCCAAGGTGTTGACGGTATGATCTGTAATGTCAGGTATCCGTGTTGGCTTATTGCTTATTTACCTTAGCAAAGATTTCAATATACCTTCCTTCGGGTGTTCTCTGGCCTGAATGTCGAAGTCAGATGAATTGTGTACATTGAACCGCAATAACGATTTCAGTGCGAGGATACAGGGATACAATTCTTGTAATGGAGTTGGACAGCGCAGCAAACTCATTGTAATTTGAATTGCAGGTTTGGACTTCTATAAATAAAATGGTGGATTAACTGCTTACGGACACGGTGTTTTAACCACAGAAAAATAAATTCCGGATTGGAACAGTGGGCGTATTGTTGTAAGCAATATCACTAAGCACATAAATAGCGAGACTGCAATATAGGAAAAGCAAAGGCACTAAACTATGTCCTGGCAGGTTCAAATCCGACAAGTAGGTATTCTAACCTACATCTGTTTCACTTAGCGTGAAAGAGCTGATTTATAGCGGGAGGGGTGAATGTACACAACACAGCAACCTGGAACTGCCCTCACATATCAATGTTAAATACAACTGTACAAGCGAATAACTTAAAAAAGTTCAAATGTTGCATACCTCAGCATGATCCATAAGAACTCGCCCTAGAGCGGCATTGCTCCTTTGCATAAAGTTGCAACGACAAAGGGAAATGTGGAAATTAAAGTTGCAATACTTCACTAGTCACAAAACAAGCTATAATTATTCGACTTCAATTTGGTTGTTTAACTGTCACAAAAATGTTCCCCGCGATAATCACGCTACTTCCACCTCACTAGAACCATAACCAATTGATTGAAGCTCGAGCGGGAATTACTGAAGAAACATCAAGAATAATTCGTATAGCAGAAACAGTTGTACGATGCTGGATCATGCGTAGATATAGAGCCAGTTTAAACGAATTCGGGGAAGCAGGAAGTTCCAGCTTGTATAAAGTTCAGGATATGAGGCAGGCCAAAGAAAGCTCCTACATCAATATAAACAAAAAAGTTTAAAAGCCTCATGGACTTACTTAAAGGGCATTGGAGTTAAGTTAGATACTATGTTTATTATGTGGGAAAACAGAACAGACAATCCTCTCGAGTAGTTGAAGAAAGCGCACGTGTTTTTCTCTCGCGAGCTTATATATATATATATATAATAAGCCTAAAATTGGGATAGAAATAATTGGTAGAGTACCCATTATTTTGTATTGTAAACTGAAAATTCGTAATAGATAGAAGACTAAAAGTTTATTTAAATTACTTTTCGTCGGAAAAAGTTTGGATTAGAAAAAAATATTCGTGCTTTTAAAAAACATATTAACATTATATCGGATATTTTATTTCAATTTATTACTTTACCAGATCACAAAATCTTCACCTTCACTTCGACTTTTACTTGAAATTCTTTTATTCATCGTTATTTTCCACACTCAAGATTGAACAATTTTTTAAAAAAATATTAATCTGTTCTCCTCAAAGAGGAAAACCTTGCCCCTATCACTTGCACTAGATTTCATGGTTTATTTAAGACTAAGCAAACTTGCTTAGTATGCGTGTGCATACTTTTGTATCGATGAGATTTTTCTTAGTACCAATACTATAAAACATTGACTGTACGTCGAAAACAAAACGATTTTTCTTAAAGACGCTTAAAATTTGTTTTTTAATAAAAAAAATGAATTGAGGTACCCAACACTTAGCGACAACTATGAATTAATTTCAATATCCTTCGTGTGACCACCACGGGCAAGTTTGTAGAAGCTCAGTCACTGAACCCAATTTTCTACTATTTTTTCAAAACAGACATTTTTGGGCATAAAATGTGTCTCATCTCATGTGTGGATTGCTGTCATCTAAATTTGTAAAAGTATGCAAACCTCATAACGACTTGCAACTATATGCTCAAATTAAAAAAAAATAATATAATATGGCTTCGTTCACCGTTTCTATGAAATGGCGTCCCTGTTGAAAATTTCTTCACCCTTCACCATCATCATTTTTTACCACGCACTCAAATGAGTGGTAGTTTGACCATTAACCATAAGTTAGCGTATTTTATTTATTGTAATTGCAAGTCCAACTCACGATTCTCAATAATAAATGGTCAATAAAAAATGTTATATTTTTTTTTAATTTGCATCAAGTATTTTTGTATTTTCTTTTTTTTTTTTTTTCATATTTTACATAATATATTATTTTCCTAAGGTTTTTCATCTGCTTGTTATCAGTTTTTATGCATAGTTTTCGTTTTCAGTTTAATTATACTCATATCAACATATATTCATATTAGAATAATAATTATCAGCAATAATAATAAAAATAAAAAACAAACAAGAAAAAATTAATAGAAATAAAAATAATAGTTTATATATAATCAATTGAATTAACCTACTCGTTTTTTTGTTTTTATATTCATTTATATTTACTTCCTTTAGAAATTTGTATTTTAAATGTCTCCAGCTGGATGGAGGCGGTAAACAAATAGTGTAGCAATGAATACACAAACAAACTATCGATTTTCAAAGCTTTGTTGTTTTTTAATCACAAAAATATAAATATACATTCACAAGAAAAACAAATTCGATTTAACATAGAATTTTGTAACAAAAAGCCGAAGGAAAACTAACATCGATGAACCTATTGGCCTGTATGCGATATATGTATCTCTTTTGTTTTGGCAGGCGTGTTTGTGTATCTTTATTTTGCTTTTTATTTTTTTTTTTTCATTGAATTTTTGGAAAGATCATTCGTGATTTGTTTTTGCCTTTCTTCTCACGCATTGTGGATGCAGAATTTTCTAATAGAAAAATATTTATTGTTTATTTATTATTTCTTGCGGTACCTGACACTCAGTTTAATTCAAAATTGTTCTAAAATAGTTATTTTTACATATAACAAGCAAAAATTGTTCAACTCAACTACATTTGAGAAAGAAAAAAATAGGTTGAAAATGGAAAACATATGGAGAACATTGAAATAAATTATTTAAATAGCAAATTTAAACAAAAATAAAAATAAGGTTTTAACTTGGCTTTGATTCTTGTGTCAATAATATTTATTAATTTGTATTATAATTTATATACAATTTCGAAAATATCCGAGTCCATAGTCCAAATGAGTTTATCCAAGAGTTGTCATTGCATTTTGAGTATATCTTTGTATGGTTAGTTGATTGGTTGATGAACTCAAACCAATTTTTCTCCAAATTGTTTGACAAAAGATTTTTTTGTGAGCAAACTTCAGGCTTACAAATTTAGTTTCAAATTTTTAAAATTTCTTTTTATACATTTTTATTTTCTTTTTGTTTTTTGGTCTTATTAAATTACAGGCACAAGTTTTCAGAATTTAATTTTGTTTATATCTTTTTGCTTTGCTTTGTTTAAATAATTTGTTATCTTACGTTAGTTAAATAGGAGCAGATTAAAAAAAAAAAGATTTTTTAAATATATGAAAGAAGAATGAAGCACTAAAGCAACACAAATTGAGCTTAAACACGATACGCAGAAACTGAATCTAAAATTTTTAACAAGATTTGGGATTTTTACATACATCTGAAAAAACGAGAAGGAATCATTTGAGATATATTTGATCGAAGCTAAGCAAATAAATGTGTGGCATCCAATGCAAGCTTTTTTGTTTCCAAATTCAAACAAAAAACATTATATAAACTTGATTTACTAATAAGTCTCTCCTTCATCAATATTACAAATAACAACAATAATTTTAATGTCTTTTTTGATTTTGATTGATGTCTCCGTTAAGAACAACTTGAGTGTGACCACTGGGTGGGTTTTCAAAACAAACAAACAAACAAAAAACAAATATGTCCGTATCATACCGTACCGTGATTATGTGATGGGTCATTTTGCCCTCCTCATAAAATTTGCACCTGTGCACTTTAACATTTATTTGCTCTTAAGTCAATGATTATTTCGAATGATTCTGAATACTCTCTTTAAAGGTTTTTTATTATTGTGTTCTGTACAATTAAAAAATAAATTTACAAAAGAATTAATTTGACTAAAGGAAAAAGTTAAAATGTACTATAAACATACATTTACTGTGTGTGTGGTGTGCGAATGAGAAATAAAATTTACAAAATACCACTTTTGCGTCGTTTTTCTTTTTTTGGTTTATGTTTATTCTGAAGAAACCACTTTTCACTGAAATTCAGGAAACATAATTGTTTGGTACTGGTGTTCTCCTCTTTTTTTGCTTGTTTCTTTTAATCCAACGATTTTTCATTTTAAATTATCTTTATATAATAAATTGTTTGTTTTTTCTTTGTGTTTAAAAAGGCATATTTGTTTAGGGGCATATTCTCTATTACATACATTTCTATATATATATATATTGTTTTAGTAAAATTGAAATCAAATAATATAATTAACTAAAAATAATTAAGAGACTTTTGTTTCACTATCATTATAATTGTATGTGTTATCTGTTTTTAATTTTTCTTAAGTTCTCTTTACAATAAAATGGAGGCCATCCTTTTTTACGCAATTTGTTTATAGTTTTCATTAATTTTTATTTTTAATTTTTTTGTTGAGAGAAATAGAGTTTAAATACTTGTGTTTTTTTGATTCAGTTTCTTCTTATACAAATATATATATATAAATATTCTATTCGTTTTTATTCTGCTGCAGTTTCTTTTGTTTTCTCTCCATATTTTTTTAAAATGTATTTAGTTAATAGTGGTCGCTTTGAATAGTAAGTTTATATGTAGTTTATTTATTGAATTCAATCGTCATCATCGTCTGATGAGTCGGATGAATTTGATTCGGATAGTCGAAGGTCATCGTGCAGGACGTTGGTAAAGCTGCCATTCGCATAACCACTGGACTGTTGTGATTGCTGTTGTTGTGGCGGTACTACAGTGGCTTGGAGATTAGGAAGTTGATGTTGTAGCGGCTGTTGTGGGTACTCTTCGTTGCTGTCATCTGAATCTGAACCACTATCGCTGCCACTTGAATCTGATTCTGAACTTGAGTCCGAGGAGCTTAAGACACCAATTTCCTGTTAATGCAAAATTAAAACAATTTTGTGATAAATTTAACAAAATTATGATAACTCAAATAAAGGTAACGGAATATATGAGACGTTACATTCCGCATTCATAAGCTTTTTTGTATAAGGATTTTGTATTTTACGGGGTCGTCTTCACCACCTTTGCATTGAAGAAGCAAGAGCCCTTCCCAATTGTTTATTTTTCGCCTCTTAAATGAATGAACTCTACGTGAGTCACTTAGTATTTAATGTCTTGGCTTTAAATAGTCAGTGCGACTTTAACACATAGGTTTAATTAAACAACCGATCTGCTTTTTAAGAATAAATCTACTACTATGTTTCAATTCCAAGCACAGTGTTTTGTGTGTTATATATAATAAGTCTTCTTATACTTCTTAGATTGACACAACGGAGCGGATCAGCGGATCAACCTGCAGCAGTTTGCTGATGTTTTCCTCCACTTGATTAATCAATCATTTACTCGAAGGCTTACTTTCTGTTGGATTGTTTCAATAGCACAAATTCGTAGACATTTCTTGTTACGTACTTTAAAATAAATTTTGCATTTTTTATTTGTTTTTACATTTTTTTTTTAAATGCTCTTTCAGAAAAGGCACAAGTACGAAAATGAAAACAAGGAAAAGGTCTAAAAATGATTCATGAAGAGATGGTGACGGAGGTTATGTACATTCGTTATCAATTGTGCGAAGGGGATCAAGTGAAAGAGAAAGAGACAGCGTTGAAGACGATTCCCGCTCAGGTTTCCCGCTTGGAGAGAGTATTGAAGGTGTTGCTCCATTAAAAATCACTCAGGAACGTAGCTTAATCAATTATGTAAATTAAATCATTTAAGAAATGTCATAAATATTTGTTTAAATTATATTTAATTTGTGAGTCTTAGAGTGTTGTAAAAATGATTGTACCTTTGTAAAAGTCATCAAGTGAAAAAATGTGCGTGAAAGATTGTTTGGAAACGTTTGTTCCATTCTACTTTGAAAAGGAATTCATATATAATTGAAAGATATATATTTAAAAGCCTGCCGGAAAACTTTTAACTATTAATATTTTATGTTGATTAACGGTCCGATAAAAAAATGGTTGTGGCTTCTTAGTATTATCTGTTCTGTGTATTAGCGAAAAAACCAGTAAGTTTTTCCAAAACAAAGTTTTTTCCTGTGCGGGCTCGCAAGTCCCTTTTCTTTATATTGCTGATCCGCACGAGGTTTTTGGAAGAATTTCGATAAAAAACTTTATTTGAAGTTTAATATGTATTCTGTTCGGAGAACCAATTTGAGATAATCACATCAATTGATTTGACAGAATCCTAACAATTAATCCAAAGTATTTCTTGGATCAAAGAGTGCAGTGTGGGGAAACATTTAATCCCTCGAGATTTTTGACACAAAGCCCACTCTGTTTTGGGCATACGGTGTCTTGTTAATTCCAGGAACAGGAACACACCTAGTATAGATGGGGCAAGACTCCGGAACCTAGCAGAAAATGATGGATGGGATTACTTAGTTTTTAATAAACGAATTAATGTTAAAGGAATACATATTAAAAAATAAAATGTAATTTATATTGAATTCGCATTTCCGCATTGATACCAAGAATATTCTAACCTATTGTTGTAGAATATTGAAAAATCATTGGAAATTCCAAATTTCCTTTTTTTGGGAAAATTTGTTTATTAATTGATAAATAAAATAAACAAAACTCGAGCGCTGCACAGACAGCTTGATTATTGAAATTGAGCTTATTTTTTTTGTAGATATATACATTTTTAACATATTAACAAAGCATTTCTGAGCTTGAAAAAAGAACCGCAGACCATATTTACTAAAGAATTCAAATATAATTTTAAAGAGCTAAGAATAAAAACAGACGTCAATACACTAGTCAAATAATCCTTAAGAAAAAAAAATCATTAAAGAAATCCGCTCATGTTAAATGTTAAAAAGCGAACTATTTTGATGAAATCTTATTTAAAGTCATCTTTAAGAGCTTATTCACCACTCTTATAACATATAATCCAACTCCTAGGAAGATTACATATCTCTGAATTGAGAAACTGATTGAAGACACTTCTCATTACACCTAATGTTGCAAGAGCTATTGAGGTTTTGTTATGTTACACAAAACTATCTTTAACTGTACAACGCAAAATTTTAGGAATGTATTCTGACAATATGTAAAATTCTTACCTGTTCCAGTGCCGCTGCGGAACTCTCCAATACCTGTGATGCTGTCTGATCCGCACCTATACTATTGCTACTATTGTTCACTCTACAGTTACCAAGATTACCCATACCAATTACATTGGAATTATTACTGTTAGAATTATGATACATTCGGTTATTTTGATTATGATATTGCTGTTGTGATGGACTTGGCTGCTGTATCTGTTGCTGTTGTTGCTGCTGTTGCTGTTGTTGATGTTGTAGCTGTTGGTGCCATTGCTGCTGTTGTTGCGATTGTTGCTGATGCCGTTGATTGTGGTGTTTTTGTTGCTGTGGCTGATTGTAGTGCGGTTGAGTTTTCGATTGTTTTTGCTGATGTTGCGGCATATGAAAATCACCGGAGTTATTGTGGCTGGAAGTCGATGAAGAGGACGATAAATTTGCGGCGGAACTCACGCTTCCAGGTCCAGTGCCCGGGAACATTAAGCCATCATCGTCGTCGATTATCATTGGAATGCTTGGTAGTGTTGCTTGAGCGTTATTTGCATTCCATCTAGAACATAGAAAAAAAAAGTAGAATTAATTAAATATATCCTAGTATTTTTTTTTTTTTTTTTTCAAAAAAACGTACGCTGGTGCTGATTGTGGACTTTTATGAACAGGGGCTGTTGATGGCGATGATCCTTGCTGCATTGGTGAATTGCGTGGAACATAGCCAACTGTAAGAAAAATACTCCAGTGAATAAATATTTGGAATGCATTATGATTGGTTATTACTTATATTGTTCTTTCGACTACCAGTAGAAACTTTAGTTTTCGAGGAAACTCTCATTGTGCTATTTTCTAATTTCTGAGGTGGTCCAACAGTTTTGTTTGTCATTTCACTCCTTTGGGAGAGCAAGAAAAGAAATTAATATATAAAAGTTGTATTTAAAATATTAACAAATTAACGAAGGACATTCAAATACGCACCGCGTTTTCTTAACCTGTATATTGTGATTTAATTTCTCTAATGTCATATCACCTGTCTTTTTATCGAATATAATTAAGCATTCTTTTGTATATTTTTTGTGATTTCCCTTATAAACTGTATGAGGCACACCGGAACTTTCTGAAATTAGAAAATAAATGAAAATTATAAAGAATTTGGGCTAATAAGGGGTTATGATTATAAAACATTCATTACTGAATTTGTTTATTCTTTTTGTAAAGAAACGAAATGAATTTTGACAAGCTTTCCTTAAGCACTGAAGAATGCTAAGACCGGAATTTGAAACTTAACTTCTAACGTAATGTATGGCAAAAGTTTATGGGGCCAACTGTATAGAACTGTGCCCGCCGTGGCGTAGTGGGTAGAGTGCCACTCATAATAACTGTCAAACTTCGGCGTTCGGAGTTGGCAAAAAATGTAGAACCCACCTACTCCTGAGAGAGCAATAGCGCGCACAAGCAAGCTAGGCCTTGGACCTCCAGTGGACTGTCATGCCATTCAATCTATATATAACTAGATAGAACACTTTTCTTATGGGGATTGAAATTGGTTTAATTTTGGAAAGTTAATAACTGTACAGATTTAGCAAAGTTGCAATATTATACATTTTAACATATTATGTTGTGGCGTAGTGGATAGAGTGCCTAGGTTCGATTCCCGGCTGAACACCTCGAATTTTGCACGGCACCACCTCTTTCGAGCTGCTGACAACACTCAAAGAGTAACAACTGTGTAAGAAAGCTTTTCAAACTTCGCCATTCGGAGTCGGCAAAAAACTGTAGCGCGCACAACACGAGTAGTTGATGAGCAAGTTAGGCATTGGTCAATTGTGGACTGTCGCGCCATACAATTATTAAATTATCATTAATTAATATATTATGTTGGGTCCAAGTTGATTGGACGCTTTACGACATTTTGATTACATAAACATTTTTTTGTAATTTAATATTTTTAGTCTGCTTGTAAAATTAACCAACTCCTTACCAAAAAGCGTTAGGCATTTATAAACTAATAGTAATTGGAAATTGGGGCTTAACTTTTTCCTGACTGCCTATCAAGCCTTAGTGACAGATAGCAGTCAATCCAATTTAATAACCAATATATGAGAGGCAAAATGTAAAACGTCGATATTTTCCTAAATAAATTGATTACGAGGTATGCACAAAAAAGTGAATTAATCACGTAAAAATGGTATCTAAACGAATTCAGACACTCAGGTAGAGTGGACCGCATGTATAGCATAATAATTTTCTGAACCCTATTTTCTATGTACTTGAATATATCAATATGTTGCAATCACTCGCAGTGTGCACCGCCATTGAACGAGACATAACAAACTTAAATGCCATTACCATTCAAAGAGAGTTCGACATGTGTTTTTTCCTCTTATTTAAACAAAAAATATAAAAAACTTTCTCCAATTTCTTAGAATACTTTTTTTTACAATTTTAATTTTTTTTTCTGCGATCATGTCATTGCTGTTCATTATATCGGACGCCACTTTATAATTGATAAATGCGAACCTGTTGTATGCGTATAATGTATCAAAGGAATTTGGGGCAATGCGTGACAATTTGAATTGTTAATTAGCTGTGAGTGAAGGAGAGGAGAAGAAAGGGAAAGACAACGTATGGTAAACCACTAATAAAAGAGAGTGAGTGTGATTCAATTCATTTGCAGATTTAACAGCAAAACTGACGGTCGTTTTCAACCAGAACGAGTTTTAAACTCTTCCAACCGAATTTAGCTATCGAATTTTTGTTTGTTTCTTATCTTAATAAAGCAATTATTTTTGGAAATCAATGAAAAACAAACGCGTAACCAAATAAAATGGCAACAACAACAACAGACAAATTGTTGCTGGTATATTTTTTGATTTTATTTTGTAGATTTACATAAATTGGATGGTGGCATGTGGTTTCGTTTAACTTGTCGGTTTGGTTTGTATCGTTACCCCCTTTATTGTTTTTACTGTTGCTATTGTAGATCTTGCACAGTGCTCAGACTTACTGGGAACCGGTCTGTCGATTGATGATTGTATGCATGGACCAAGAGAGGGGGTTTAAAGAGAAAGACAGACTTAAGGTGTGCGAAAGAAAAAAAGTAAAACACCTAATCTTATATATGCTTGGAGAGGAGGCTGGTTGCTAGACTACTTTTGGCAATGAAAAAATATACGTCCATCAGCATACGGACATGCATGCATATACATATATGTTTATATCAACTTATATCTAAGTGTTTACTTTAAGTGGAAAGGTTATTTTTCTTGCCACAACCAGTTGTTTTCTTTAGCAATCACTTTTCAGTACTCGCCCTTCGGTATTTGCGCAAAAGACTCAAGATTGTACAATATACGGGGACATGGAAGGACTTATTTTCTCAGTTTACATGTTACCGTATTTATGGCAGGTTTTCCTCATGGATGCTTACTTTTCTCGACCAAAGCTGGTCAACTCGTAAGTCAATTGAGGAAACTTCTTAATAATAACGTTGCAAACGTCAAAACTCTGCGGGCCGATATGGCAAATATTTGTTTGCATATTGGCTTAGACAGCGTACAAGCATTTAATAGTGTACATATAACGTCGAGGTAGTATTGAATTATGTTGGGGATCTTGCAAAAGGAACACGTTTCGCCCCACAACTAGTGTAAGAACAAAAGAGCAAGTGAAGTTTTATTAAACTGAATTTTCATATATATAGTGGTACATCTCAAAATATGTATGTTACTTTGTATGAATAAAATGTTTTACATAGGGTTGAAAAATGGTAATTAATATGCATTGTATGTATTATCATTTCAACACTACCCTTTAGTATTACAAGATTCATAAAGAAAATATTTCAATTCTAACAAGCTGTTTTTAGTAAAAGGGGTTTAAAGTCAAGTAAGGTTAAATTTTCATTTGAAATCAGCAAAAAATAAACTATTATTGTAGGCATGTTTTACTGCTGAATTAAAAGAAAAAAACTGTATCATTGCATATACACCTTGTAGATTTTGTAAACACGTAGGTAAGTCGCACAATGAAGCCAAGGACGGTGAAAAATTTCCGACTATATTTAAATTAAGTAACAAAATTCAAAACAGTTGAAACAGCAAAAAATCCCCCTTAAAATGATCAACAAGTGTAGGAAATCATTGAATACATATGCGACTTACATATTGTGTAAGATCTTAAAACGCGTAGATGGATGGTTTACACATGTTCAGTGAGAAATTTACTTTACGCGACAAAATATTGATTTTGATCTCAAATTGAATAAAAACTGATTGCTGTAATTGGCAACAAAAACCAAGAAAAGAACGCATTTCGCAAAGTGCCAACAAAACCAAGAAAAGAGCGCATTTATCTTACTCAATCACACATATGTATACTTCTTTAAAATTATGTCCACTTACTTCCTTTAGCAATTTTATCTTAGGCTTAATTGGTCCTGTTCTTTAACAGTTATTTTTCACTAAGCAATCTATGAAAAACAAAAGTGACACATAAAAAAAGCTTGATAATTATAAAACAAACTGATCTATGCATCTCGTGCATCTATGCATTTCATTAACATCTATGAAATTAATGCCAATATAGGATTCAAAATTAATGAATTACATGCAATAATTTGTTTTAACTTTTAAATCTTTTCCATTTTTAATTTGGAAGATTATGTGCAAAAGCGTATACGCGTGTTGTAGGATGCTAATTGTTGCCATTTAAAAATTGAAGGTCAAACTAAAAATTGAATTGAATTGTTCTCGCTAAGCGTCAATAATCAGTTGGTATGAAGAACATATTTAATTAAACAACAAGCACGGAAAACGTTATTATTAATATACTATGCTATATTCATAGCAGTGGTACATGTGGTTATGTTTACCAATAAAACGATATATACGAGTTGTTAGAAAGTTTGACCGACAGAAGATTCTAAATGGTTTATTCTATTTGAACTTAGTTGCTATTACCTAAAATAGACGAATATATATACTCACAATCACAATAAAAGCCTTTCGTCTGTAATAGGCTGGTCACACTGAATATATGGTTCACAATATCAAATTGTATGTATTACCCGACATAACTTTGACAGAATGATTTTAAGATTGAATGAAAAAAGAAAAGAAACGCATATATTATCATTATCAAAAACCACATAATTCAAATTATTTCTAGGCTCATTTTTCATATCAGTCTTTCAGAATAAAATTAAAAATCCGATCCTACATACAAGAACATACAGCCGTTGACAATTATTAGAAACGAGAGCAATGTTTCAGCGTTTGCTTATACTGTTAATAACATAACAGTAAACTTTTTGCAGGGGTTACTTCTGTTTTTATTAATAATAATAATTGTTTGCGCTACAATGTTGTGTGGGCGCGCTACTGTTCTCTCACGAGTAGAATGGACCTACAGTTTTTTGCCGACTCTGAACGGCGAAATTTTAGAAGTTTTCTATAGACAGTTATTACTCTTTGAGTGTTCTCAGCAGCTCGAAAGAGCTAGTACCTTCGGCGGATGAGCGTCGCACTCTATCCACTACGCTCCTTTAAAAAATGTGCATTCCCATTTTGCCAAATCTAATGGTTTGCATAACAGTCATATTTTAGTTGATCAACTGGAGTTCTTGAGTTGACAGCTAATTAGAAACAAGCCTTTCGTCTGTAATAGGCTGGTCACACTGAATATATGGTTCACAATATCAAATTGTATGTATTACTTGACATAACTTTGACAGAATGATTTTAAGATTGAATGAAAAAAGAAAAGAAACGCATATATTATCATTATCAAAAACCACATAATTATAAATTAATAATTTCATTTGCCCAAAGACCATTTGAAGCCAATCTTTTGCTTAAATAGATATTACTTTTTAAGTGTTGTCAGCAGTTCGGCCCGGTGGTGCCGGGAATATGAGAGGTGTTCAGCTGGGAAATGAACATGGACCTTCAGCGTGTAACTGTCGCACTCTACCCACTACATCAAGGCGCCCCAAGCCTTCAAGGTTTACTCAACAAAGGAATGAGCAAAGAATTTATTTTAAATTAAAAAAAAGGCGCTACAGCATTCTGTGGAACGCAATTAGGAATAAAAATGATAGGAATTATGCAAGACAAAGCCAATTTTAAAACATGTTGAACAAAGGCGGATACTGTTAATCTAGTTCGATCGGTTTTTAATGAGGAAATCAAACTAGGACCACCATTATGTTCATTGCGATGGTGCTTACTTTGCCATCTACGTGCTAGATTTGTAACTGTTAGAGTGTCCTACACTAGGATTGCTAAACCAATCTAGGTCGTCGAAAAAGGATTTCCTTAGATGTTACCTTCTTCTTATTGCAAGAACTTGGCAAAAGGAAGCGAGAGTTATTTTTTCTACTCCTCGTCTTTGTAACATCTGCAGAAACCATTGTGAGCCCCGGATATGACTAAAACTATGTCCTATTGGAATCGTTATTCAGAAAGGACTTAATGTCAAAGGATGTACTCTATGGACGTTCATAGACATTAGTGGTGTTTTAACCCATGTTTGTGTGAAAACTTAAGGGATTGCTTCTTAAAACATCAATTCTTAAAATTTAATACTAAATTCTTTGAAGATTTCCGCAAATTATCATTTATAAATGAATCGAATGGACCTTCAATATTGTTGTTCAATATTTTTATATCCCTTATACTAATACCTGGAAACAAATTTTTTGGTTTTGTTCAACAGTCCTGTTTTCATCTAACATCTTTCAACAGGACACTGTAACTTCGTACCAGAACTCACGTTACCTTTATTACCACAGTTAGGTAACGTGTTAATTAGGTAATGTTTATGTCGCATGCAAAAAAATATATGAACAATTCTACGAATGAACCAAACTGGAAATTGATATTCCGCATTTTAGGTACTTATCATCAGAGAGGTAAATTTAGATATACAAGGGCAGAAGTAATTCTTCTTCTTCTTTTCCCTAGTAGGTGGAATGTATTTTAACTAAAACTGCTGATTGCCAAAAAAGTGAACTTATTGCAATAATTTTAGGAATAACACCCACAGGAATGTGGTCATGGAATCAAATAATGGTCTATCCAACTGTGGGAAGAAATTCACAGCTCTGAGTAAAACCAAAGTCGATTACTCTATGCTTGATAACAGAAAGTCGGGAGGGATATAACGCACCACGTGGCAATCAATCTTACTATGCAGAATTTTATAATGTTAGAAGACGTCAGGAAACTAAGTGAACATCGTGCAATGAATACTAACATTCGACTTTACCTAGACCTCAAATTATTTCTAGGCTCATTTTTCATATCAGTCTTTCAGAATAAAATTAAAAATCCGATCCTACATACAAGAACATACAGCCGTTGACAATTATTAGAAACGAGAGCAATGTTTCAGCGTTTGCTTATACTGTTAATAACATAACAGTAAACTTTTTGCAGGGGTTACTTCTGTTTTTATTAATAATAATAATTGTTTGCGCTACAATGTTGTGTGGGCGCGCTACTGTTCTCTCACGAGTAGAATGGACCTACAGTTTTTTGCCGACTCTGAACGGCGAAATTTTAGAAGTTTTCTATAGACAGTTATTACTCTTTGAGTGTTCTCAGCAGCTCGAAAGAGCTAGTACCTTCGGCGGATGAGCGTCGCACTCTATCCACTACGCTCCTTTAAAAAATGTGCATTCCCATTTTGCCAAATCTAATGGTTTGCATAACAGTCATATTTTAGTTGATCAACTGGAGTTCTTGAGTTGACAGCTAATTAGAAACAAGCCTTCTAAAATACAGCAATATTTAAGAGTTTTACTCAAATATTTTGGTAAGAAAGCACTGGCTTACATTAAAAGAAATAAATAAACTTAAACTTAATATATTATATTTAATTTAAAAAAAGAAAAAAAATGGACAAAGAAATGAGCTGTACACCTGACACGCGGAAGGCTATTGTTGAGTTAAACAAAGCGAATCAGTCATATGAACGTATTGCAACGCATTTAAACTGTTCCAAAAAGATGGTATTTAATGGAATTTCCCATTTTCGTAAATATGGCGCCACGGAAAATGTTCCTCGCAAAAAAAGATCCAGCAAAACTACACCCCACATTGATAGAAAAATTGTCCGGCTATCAAAAGCGGATCCCAAAACAAGTGCCAAAGTATTTCCAGCGTGAAATAATGGTTGAAACGGGCATCAATGTCTAAGAGGACGGTTGCTCGTCGTTTGACGGAAGCCGGACTTCACGGAAGACTTGCGCGAATGAAACGGATGGTTAAATTAGCTACTTTGCCAAGACCCATGCTCTTCGACGGCAAATGAGTGGAAATTTGTACTATGGAGCGATAAAACAAAAATAAATAGGATTGGCTCGGATGGTAGAAGGTACGTCCGACGACCAAGAGGCAAAGAACTCGATCCCAGGTACACCTCTCCAGTAGTTAAGCGTGGTGGCGGCTCAATTTTTATTTGGAGAAGTACTAGTCTTAATAAGACATTAAGTAAGTTTCGATATTATTTGTAAAGATTATCTTACATTTTTGTTATTATTTTTCCAGCGTTTCTGATTAGTTGTCATAGTTCATTATGGAGTTTTAGAGCAAAAACATCTCTAAAACAATATTTTCCAAAAAGAAACTGAATGAATTGTGTTTTTTTGTCTTTTTAAGTTTAAAAGATAATTTAAGAAAAAAAAATTTGAAACATACAGAAAAACGCATATACAGAAATGTGTTCAAAAATATATTTTGAGGCGAAATAACTGTGTAGGGCTTTGTTTGTTAAGAAAATTTAGTCGGTATACTTCTTTTCAGCCCATTTCAATGTATAGATCACAGTCGTCATTCATTCTAAGCAAACAAAGCAAAATATATGATTCCCATTTGATTTTCTGCGTCAACAATGTTACCCTCTGTAATGTTCTATACGTTGAAAAACAAGGATTTCCTGGTTATATTTACCTAAAAAGATATTGCTTTTATACGTAATTTAATGCTTTCGTTTAAATGTGCAATTTAATCACAGTATTTGAAATTTTGGAAAAATATATTTAGCATTTAATTATACCGTTGTGTTAAAAAAAAAACTCTGCTCCTCAAAAAAGACATAATTTTCTATTAATTGAAATTGTTTTATTATTTTTTCAAAAAACGTATACAAAAGTAAAGTATTTCGGTCTTAACAGGTATATAACAAAATAAACGTTGTTCATAATTTTTAACTATTTTTTTGGTCGTAGAAATATTTCGCAGTTGTTCATGAAAATAACAGTGTCTACCTCCCACAATTCCTGGTCGTTTTTTGGTTTGGCTTCATGGACAGAATTTTTAACATCGCCCCACAAGTTCTCAATTGGGTATATACAAAAACATTCACTTACTGAACAAGAATACACAAATATTTTTTACACTCTAAACAACAATTTCTGAGACACTTTATGGTAAAACCAAAAAACACTGCTATTTTTATGAACAGGCTTGAATCAACAGATTTCAATAAATGAGTGAAAAGGAGAAAGTAAGCCTTTTTTTACATTTTTTATTTTTGATGATCTTCTTAGAAATATGTTGCTAATTATCTAAGTCGTATAACTACTGCTATTTTTATGAACACAACTGTACATCGATTATCAACTTTTTAATTTTGTTATGTTGGTACAGTCATCTAATCAAAGAATTCGCATTCAATTTTGTGTGAAAAATGGAGTTAATTGCTTCAAATGTTAACAATGACAATAACAATGTATGTTATTGTCACAATCACAATAGCAATGTATGTGTAAGTTAAAGTTTTTTTAGTTCCAACGTTTAAAAAAAATGTTTAACCGCACAAGCTAAACTTGTGCCCACGGGTTATTAGAATAAAAACTCTCTTTGGTTATTCGTTATAAAATTATTTATTGGACCGACCGATTTGGATGCCGAAATTCTACTGCCTGGACAATACTTTTTCCCTAACTCCTAAACTCGCCTTGGTCGATCAAGGTCTCTTCGATCCCACGCTGGTTTGCTCACGTCCGAGCATGCACCGCCGAAAGTGCAAGCGATGCGTCTAGCCGAATATGAGAATCATCAGGTTACATCCGCTGCAGGTGCGATCGTGGGAATGGGTTCGCCCATTCGTTCTCGACCGTGTTAACTGCCCTCCTTTTAAATATCTGCGTCCCGCAGATCAATTGATGAACATGTAGAACAATTTGACCTTGCATTCCGTGACTGGGCAACTGGTATTTGGCCTTCAGCAGCAGTGGATATGCGTTTCCTTAGAGAGGGGAAACGGAGTTCCGGAATCTTAACCTGTCCATAAATTTTCCTCCATTGTAAGTACACGATGAATATAACTAAGGTAATGATGGCAGCTACTGAAATTATTGAAAGATTAAAACGTTCTTTCAAAGACTTAATATGCTCAATATTTTTAATGCTGATGTGATGTACGAAGTCCAAATCAGGGATGGTCCTTTTGTTGGTTACGTTGGCTAGAACAGGAGGAAGAGGCTGCAAATTACTAGTCCTCCAACTGGAATATGTATGCTCCCTGATGTGTACTGTGTCGTTATTCAACTGGATTATGTAAGTACCTTCTAAGGGAATAGAAGAGTTTTTATTAAGGACAGTACCGTTAAAATTAGTTAGGAAGATTATGTCTTCTCCTATTAATTCGACGACTTCTTTAGTGGTACTTCGGAGGTTGCATTTCGCTGTTCCACCCTTGAGAATTTTAGGTAGACATGAGTCCTCCGGAAGTTGTTGGACTACCGCTTCTTCGCATACAGATGTATTACCGATTTTTAAACAGTCACCAGTGAGTCCGTAAGTCTTGTCATGGTCAATAAGCAGTCTAGTATAATCTAATTCGATTTGTATTCCATTTTTTATTGCGGCGCGTGCAGATACTAAGTTAAAAGTCACCGCAGACACCTTTGGCACTGATATAACATATAGCAACAATGTCCCATTTGTGAATACAGATGGACGTCCGTATTCTACAGCTCCCACCACGTTTTGGTATGGAAGGATGTTTAATTCTTTTAGTACTGTACTTATTTCGTCTAAGTCGAGTATGTTGCTATTAATGATTCCACTCTTCGCCATTTGACAGGCTCTAGTGATTTCATTAATATCCTCTTTTATTATCAGCACCTTGTTTAGTAAGTCCTGTCCTAAGCGTGTCGTGTCTTGTTCCTGTACCGCGTTTTTGTAACTGTCCATTATTTTATTAAATTTGTCCACTATTTCGCGTGTTTTAGAGAGTAGTTGTCTATTAATTTTGTACTGCTGATTGTTGTTGCCAATTATGTCCGTTTGTACTTGTAGGAGGTTGTCCCAGTCTGTTGCGTCGGGAGAGCCGGCAAGCCACTTCCAGGCCGTACCTATCCAATTTATGGATCTAGTTTTCCTAGCCTTACTTGCTGATAGTTCTGTTATGCGGTTTTTGATTTGGATCAAATGGTAGTCTAATATCAGAAGAAGTTCTTTGTCCGGAATATGTTTAGTTATCAGCTGTTCCGTTTGTTCGACGAGCATGTCATACTGATTCAAATCTACCACGTGGATTAGTTTAAAGTAACCGTTGGTCAACCAGGCGTTTCCTTCTTTAATTGTGACGATTGGCGAATCATATGAAAAAATGCGCAGTGTCTGCACATACCCTTGAAGAACTAGACTGTAAGGTAATTTTACAAATTTATTAGTTTGATTTTACAACTTACAAATTTATTAGCATCGTCATAATTTTTGTATAAATTGAATTGTGCATATAATAAATGCAATGTATGCATATGTGTCTTTTTCTTATTTTTATAATTCCTTAATATATATATTTCATGTTCATAGGCCCAAGATGTTTTTTTATTATATCCCTAGATGTCCGCTGAGCGTTCTTCATTAAACTTTCGGGGTAGTGTCTGTCGGTCGGAAGGCTCGTATGAATCCCGTTTAGTCGTTAATGCGGGTATGTTCGCAGCGACCTACTAATGGTACGAGGATCTCCACCACGACGAATTTTAATTCTTCAGACAACCGGCCCCTTTTTTCATGAGAACTGGCCCCTAGACATTATTTTTAAACTAAACGTAATCTTGGGCCAAGATTCTTATTTCATAGTATTTCGAATGTGGGCTTTATGTATTCTTTTGCCACTTTCTGTTGTTATCGTGACTCGGTTGTCCTTAGAAACAATCTCTTTTTGATATAGGGGCTTGCTTTTGCCCTTTATTTTTTTGACTACGACATAAACAACATCACCCACGTTATACTTTCTGGGAGCAGTTCTTCTTAGATTTAGTCTAGCATTTCTAGCGTCCATATTTCTCTTAATAATCCCCCTAAGATCCTTATTAATTTTTGATCGCAGGTTTAGCAGACTCTGATAATTTATTCTCTGTGAACGATTAAAGAAAATATCAGTTGGTTTTCGTTTGATGACCGAATGTATTGTATTATTATATCGATCAACAGCGATATAGACAAGTTCCTTAACCGTCAGTTGTGGGTTCTCGACCTTAAGGCAACGAAAGATTTCCAGAATGGTTGAATGGACTCTTTCTATTTGTCCATTCACCTCACTTCGATAAACAGGCGTCAAAAAGAGCTTAATACCAAGATTTGTAATAAAGTTCAAAATTATTGGGCTGAGGAAGCCTTTTTCATTATCTGTCACTAACATTTGTGGTACAGTAAAGTAATGTAGAATTTTGATTAGTCTTGACCTAATATATACCGTCGACTTCTCTTTAATATGAAAGAATTTAGAAAATTTAGAAAATTTATCCATTACCGTCAGAAATTTTTCATTTTGAATTTCCATAATATCCATGTGGAGGATTTCACATGGATATCTTGGAATAGGTGTTTCCTGTAAGTGCGGGAATATCGGATGCCGATCGTACTTGTTTGCATTACAAACCTCGCATGAAGCTACAAATCTTTTGATTTGCGCCATCATATGAGGGAAGTAATACTTCTCAAGAATTTGCTCCCTGTTTTCGGCAGGATTCCTGTG
This sequence comes from Eristalinus aeneus, assembly GCA_955652365.1. Taxonomy (NCBI): domain Eukaryota; kingdom Metazoa; phylum Arthropoda; class Insecta; order Diptera; family Syrphidae; genus Eristalinus; species Eristalinus aeneus. The sequence goes on along the minus strand of OY019131.1, from coordinate 84,234,498 downwards.
GGCTCTTCTATGTTCATTTTCTATTATTATGAACTTGCGTTCCTCATTGGCAACATCCTCCACGACTCGTTGTGTAACCCGTATTTTAAAATTGGTAAAGTTATCCAGATATACTCCTTGCAGCAAATTTAGATATGGTTCAGGAATTTTGATTCCATTTACAACTCTTGGGTTAAGTTTGGCCTTCAGTTCTCGTACAAGAATTTCACCATTTAATTGCCTTGCAGATATATAGTGTCGATGATAACCAGGATGTGGTTCCTCTGATGCGGTAAGGTCAATTCCGGTCCTGAAAATCAACTGATTCCTGAACACATTTATCGGGGCTTCCACATGTGGTAACAGGTCTGTATTATCTTGCTCGGCACTGTGCATGGTACCTGATTCTGTCTGATTGTCCGAAATTTCACAAAACCCTTCCTCTGCTGTGCCTGTTCGCGAACCACATTCCATTGAACCTTTTCCTTCGCTCGCTGTACTCGTGGCAGAATCTGTGTTCGATTTACCTTCGCTGGCTGTTTCAGTGGCGTCTGACAAATGGTTTACCTCTGTTCTAAGACGGGAAAGAGCGTCAGCAACATGGTTTGACTTACCAGGGGTATAAATTATCTCGTGGTTGTACTCCTCGATCCTCGCTTTCCAGCGTTTAAGCTTCGCGTTGTGATTTCTATTACTGAGAGCGAAAGTCAAGGGTTGATGGTCAGTATATATCCTAATCTTTTTTGCTCCGTAAAGATAATTCCTCAAGTTATCAAGTGCCCACACAATCGCGAGCATCTCTTTCTCGTTCGTTGCATAGTTTTCTTCTGTGCGATTCAATGATCGGGAGATGTAAGCTACTGGTCTTTCCTTTCCGTGCTCGCCTTGAGATAGAACAGCTCCGATAGCATAGTCAGATGCGTCTGTTGTTAGGTTGAAGACCTGTTCGAAATTCGGGAAGGCCAAAACGTCAGCTGAAGTTAATAATTCCTTCAAGCTCTCAAATGCCTTTATTGCCTCTTTGTCAAGTGTAATTGGAACACTCCTTGATTGAGATGCCTTTACCTGGGCAAATTCACCCCTTGTTATGTTTGTCAGTGGTTTCGCTACTTTAGCATAGTCGCGGATAAACCTTCTGTAGTAGGAGGTAAGACCAAGGAAGCTTTTGAGTTCCTTTAAATTTTTCGGAGCAATAATTTTTTCTACCGCCCTCACCTTCTTAGGATCAGGAAGAACTCCTGTAGGGGTCACTAAATATCCAAGAAATTCCACGCTGGTGTCCATAAAGTGTGTTTTTTCAATATTCACTTTTAGACCAGCCTCTTTCAACTTAGAGAAAACCGTTGCTATATCTCTCAAGTGATCTTCTTCGGTGATGCTGAAGATGATAATGTCGTCGATGTATACGTAGCAAATTTTGCCGATTAACTCCTTCAGTACATCATCTATCATCCTTTGGAAAATGGCTGGAGCATTCTTCAATCCGAACGGGAGTCTAAGAAATTCATACTTTCCGTTCATGGTTGAGAATGCTGTTTTAGGAATATCACTCTCCTTCATAGGGATTTGGTGGAATCCTGACGTTAAGTCGATTGTCGTGAAGTACTTTGCGTTCCCTAGGCTAGAAAGAGTGCCGTTGATGTCCGGTATTGGATAAGTATCGGGGATTGTTACAGCGTTTAGCCTCTTGAAGTCAATGACCATTCTGTATTGCTTCTCCCCATTAGGTTTAGGTTTTTTCGACACCACCCACACCGGGGAATTGTATGGGCTTTTCGATGGCTGAATGATGTTTGCTTTAAGCAATTCCTTAATTTGTCGGTCAACTTCTTCCCTCATACAGGCAGGGTAGGGATAGATTTTTGTATATATAGGTTCGTCCGTACTGGTACGAATTTCGGCCTTCACGTTACTCTTAACTTGTTCGTTATCAACAGGACCAAAGAGTTTCTTAAACTGCTTGCAAAGGAGGTTTAATTTGGATTTCGTTGTTTCGGATATTTTTTCGCTTGTAATAATTTGATTCACAAAGTCTGACGGCTGGTTTTTCAATTTAATTATTTTATTTGAATTAATGGTTAATATGTTTTTTTCCCTATCAATCACCGCCTTAAGGTCTTTTAAGGTATCATCGCCAATAATACCATCGAAGGTCTGCAACCCGGGGAGCTCGAAAAAAGTTATATCTAAGTCACAACCTAAACTCTGAAAGAACTTCCCTACTACTTTGTGTTCAACTTTGATTTTTCCACCAGGACTACTAGCATAAAAAGGGGTTTGAACGGGTTGGAGATGTGACACCAGTCCTGACCTGATAAAATTTTTGTTTGCGCCGGTGTCCACTAGAAAATTCAAACAATCTCCATCCCGTGTCACATATTCTATGTATGGTACGCTGGAATCGAGGCGCCCACCATAAAATTTTCTTCTGGAGTCACTTCATGTTGAGAATCCTTTATTTCAGCATTGTCGTCTACATCACCGCTTCCCGTCGAAGCGATGTGAAATATTCTTTGCTGTTTCCTTGGATAATTATCCGACCTCTGTTCCCGTTTAAAGGGGTTGTTAGGGCGATTCATATAGTTGACATTTCTCGTTTGCACGGAGCTATCCACCTCCATTTTAATTGCTGGTTTTGGTCCTAGTGGTCTTGGTGGTGCGTAATTTTGGCGATACTCTGTTCCTCGCGAATGAAACGGCCGTACGGGAGGGACGTTCCTGGGTGCGAAATTATAGCTAACCGGGGATGTTACCATGTTTGGTGCCCTAATGTGAACAGAGTGATTACGAAAATTGAGGTTTTGCATCTCTAAGCACGCAGAGTAGGCTTCAGGTAAAGTTCTTGGCCTTTGGATTACCAAAAGCTTAGAAAGATCTCCACTCAAACCGCGCACAAAGACATCCAAAGCTCGATTTCTATATGACTCTATGAGGGCACTTCTTGTTTCCTCAGAAAAGTCATCTGCCCTAATTTTACTCACAATTAGGGAGAATTGATGATTCACGGTGGCGTAGAAGTCATCAACACGTGAGTTTCCCTGCTGCAGTTGACTAAGTTGGTGTTCAAGAGTACGAATATCTCTTTTATCGGCATAATGAAGAGATAGAACTCGCTTCATTTCCGACCAACTGTTATCAAAGATATTATATGATACTAATGCAGAGTCCGCCTTCCCCCTAATTTTTTGGCGAATGTGCTGGAGAATAGCGCGATAAATAGGTTTTGTTCGGACTATTTCATAGTCCTTCAAAATTGTTTCCACGCTATGAACCCAGGAAACGTAGTGAACTGGGTTTCCGTCAAAGGCTTGTAGCTCCTTTACGGCATCGGGCAGTTTGGAAATATCTTTTAACTCTTGCTCACTAGTGGGTCCGCGTAGTTCTTCTGTATTTTGTGTAATAGATATACTGGGTTGGCCTGACTGTTCAAGAAACTCTATTCGATTCGAGATAACCCCAAGTCGGGATTGCAAGGATTGAACAACTTCCCCTGAATTAGATTGCTCTATCCGCCCTAAACGACCCTCTATTCCTTTTATTTGATCTATTACGCTATTCACTGCTCCCGTCAATTGGGTTACCATGTTTTTTATTTCGTCCATTATGTCAGTGGGTTTTTATATAATAAATCGCTAAAGGAACAACCGAGTAGTAAGCTTTACTGCTTTTACTTTACAATATTTTTATATATTCTATGTATTTCAATACTACGTTTTTACGTAAGGACAATTTTATATATTTTAACGATGTTTGTAATAATTGTAATAATAATTTCTTTTTTTTCTGTATATTCTCTTATAACTATCTTACAGTAATGGGTATATGGACCAGCCTCTCATGGTTTCTGCTGCTTCTTTTGTTGTCTTCCCTTTTGCCAATGTTTCCTTACACTCACAAATTTTTAAGTTGGATGGGTTTTCAAGTACTTCAATTGAGGGTTTCAAGTTCTTTCAAGTATTTCTCAAGTACTTTTGCTTGGATATTCCACTATAACTTTGTATGATTAAATTCTTATTCAGGAACACTTGCTTAAATATTTCACTAAAACTTTTGTGTGGTTAACTCATAAAATTCTTATTCAGGAACACTTGCTTGAATATTTCACTAAAACTTTTGTGTGATTAACTCATAAAATTCTTATTCAGGAACACTTGCTTGAATATTTCATTACAACTTCTGTATGATTAATTCGGTAAACTTTTGTTCAGGAATTCCGCAAATTGTCCTTCGATTTCAGGTCCTTCAATTTCAGGTCCCTGCTCGGGCGCCAGTTAAAGTTTTTTTAGTTCCAACGTTTAAAAAAAATGTTTAACCGCACAAGCTAAACTTGTGCCCACGGGTTATTAGAATAAAAACTCTCTTTGGTTATTCGTTATAAAATTATTTATTGGACCGACCGATTTGGATGCCGAAATTCTACTGCCTGGACAATACTTTTTCCCTAACTCCTAAACTCGCCTTGGTCGATCAAGGTCTCTTCGATCCCACGCTGGTTTGCTCACGTCCGAGCATGCACCGCCGAAAGTGCAAGCGATGCGTCTAGCCGAATATGAGAATCATCAGGTTACATCCGCTGCAGGTGCGATCGTGGGAATGGGTTCGCCCATTCGTTCTCGACCGTGTTAACTTGTACTTTGAGTAAAAAAAAGTTTACAAATAGTACAAGCTTTTCAAAGAAGGTTGAGAAGGTGTGAATGACGAGCCTCCCCTTGGACACCCCAGCACATCAAAACCGATGAAAATGTTGAGAAAGTTTATAAAATTTTTTTGAATGTACGATTTTTAAAACCAGAATGTGGATGTTTTATATCTACAATTTCAATATCACTCTTCCATTCTGAGTTTTCTTGAAAAAAACACTTATGTTTCCGATTGCTATATTAAAAGAAATCACAAAAAGGATTTCCTAGTTGCCTCTCAGCATAACAAAGTAATTCAGTTCGCGTTGAATACCTTATGAATGGGCAAGATGAACGTTCATAAATAAACATTTAACTGCACACGATTTTCTTGAAAAAAACCAAATCTTAATTAAAAGTGCTGTAATAAGGTCATTTGGGAGTTCACCGAATGAATAAGTAAGTGACTCACATAGAACAAGTGCACATTAATTAGTTTCAAAAGAACCGCTGGACTTGATTCGCAGTAAAGAAACCTCTGTGGCTGTGCGGATGTATGTGGTTGGAGAGTGACGATTTATTACCCATAAGAAATTTCTGAACAGTGAGCGCCAAACGAAAAAAAATGTTTTAATGATTGCTCAGTTAAGTGTTTAAAAAAGAAAGATCGGAAACTATTTTGATATATAAGGTGTACATCGTCTGTTCCAAATTGCAAAATGAAAATGAGACATGGGTGAGAGTTGAGTCTAAGTGATTAGATTAAGAAAATTTTATTTTCATATAGGGTCAATAACATCCAATAAACAATCAAGTTCATTAAACAAACAAGTCCTAGGAAATCTCACACCATACAAAATTATAGTAAGGAAAATTCACGTTCTAATTTATACCCAAGGTATGAAATGATGATTAATTGAAATGATTCAACTGAACTATGCATAATGTATGTTTGACGATATTAATTGCAGACATCGTAAACGAGTTCAAAGTCTCACATTTTGAAGTTATTTTATTATGACTGCATCTATATTCATACGAATTTTTCTGCCAGCACCAAGGATAATGACGTGGTTTTAATTTTTCTCTTGAAATGGTTTCAAAGCGAAGTGAAGTCAATGAAATTCATGGTAAACTTTTAAGAAGTTTAATAGTATTCTTTAATAGTATTCTATACAAAACATAGTTGGGAGTAATAGGTACTACAATATAATAACATTGGAAGGACATGTTATATTCTGAAAATTGTTATGTCTTAACCAATCAGCCAATATTGGTTAAGTGTTCCCGGCTGAACACCTCGGATTTTTCACGGCACCACCTCTTTCGAGTTGCTGACAACACTTAAAGAGTAAGGAGTCGGCAAAAAACTGTAAGTCCCTTCTATTCGTGAGAAAACAGTACCGCGCACAACACGAGCGGTTGATGAGCAAGTTAGGCCTTGGTCTCCCTGTACACTGTCGCGCTATCCAATTATTATCTTATTGAGATATTTAGACCAAAAGTTTAACGTTTATAAAGGTATTAATCGTTTATTGCTTCTTTCCTTTCTTGCAATTTCAAAACGACTAACGTATTTCCCTTAGACTTGCTAGTATCTTTAATTTCTTTCATACCATTAAGTTAATTTATGTGAGACCCTTTGTATGGTAAGAAGGTATCACCGAAAAAGTATCTTGCATTTTTTATAAAGCATAATGTCAATAATAGATACAATAAAACACATAAAACAAAATTAAAGTTCAAATATATGCTCGATAGGCTTTACGAATCTTTTATCAATGTTTCATGGATGCCAATATTTTGACTGCAATGGTGCAAATGATTTTTAATGCTAGAGTCGGCAACTATCGTTTCTGACAGACAACGTTACCAACTGCGGGGCATATGTCCATAATATGATAAAAGAAACTTGAGATGCTTATCTATTCTGTTTCGTACACCAATAAAATAAATAAGCTTCAGTTGCGACAACTTTATTGAACAATCCTACAAATCACGTTTAAGTGAAATGTTTTTTTTTTTTGTGAGTTTTTAGAACTGCACTTGTGAGTTCAACAAATTTTTAGTTAGTTCTCTTAAGTCCATCAAAATTTTAATTTCCATAAAAATTAGTTTCATTAATAGCCATACACACTTTTTCCAAAGCGCAATAAGCAAATTAGCCATATATTTTTACAATAGCAAAGGTGTGATACTTAGTCTCGTTAGCGAATGCTAGATAAACAAAATAATTAACGCCCGCATAACTGCTTATGATTTCATCGTATTGAACGCATACCAATTTGGCATGGTTCATCATTATAAAACAATAATTTGAGATAAATTGATCTAAGCCGTTTGTTTGTTGCGACGGATATCAAAAGAATTATTTTCGAAATTAATTTAAAGACTTTCATAGAATATATTCAGTTGAAAAGTGAAGAATAACCTAATCGATTCACTGTAGCCATACTGAACGAATTGCATTCTAAATTAATATACCTTCATACTTAGTAACGTTTGTTTTTATTTATCGTACAACGAAACTAAGTAACCACACTAATTACAATTTTGAGACTTTTAAAAATTCCTCAATTGACAACATTTTTTTTTTGCCACAACGCAAAGTGCGTATATCGTACATGTGATTTGTTTGATTTACAGAATCACCTTTTTTCTTAAGATGTTTCAACGCCTTTTTTGAAGCATTTATAGTAAGCTCTGACACCCAATATGTTTTTTAAGATGGTTCTGCTTCTTTTACTACAGTGGACAATGCTGCTCTCATTTTAACCCTCTATCTGTACCAGTTAGCTTTTTAAGCAATTTCACCTTGTTAGAATTTAACTATGTTCTCTTTACCTTTGATGTAATTTAGTTTAAAAATGTATGCATTGACAACGTTCTATGGTACGATTTTTAAATACGTTATCTTCTTAAAACTGATGAAGAATTTACTTTTTAGGATAAGAGGAAATGTTGTCAGAAGAGATATAAAATTGCATTTGCATAAAGTGTCCTTTAGAGAAATAGTTGAAAGAAACTTAAAACTAAATCATACCGAACTTTATCACGGTCTTAGAAAACTGTGGATGTAACCAAATTGAAAAATAATAACACTAAAAATATATGCAAATGAAAAAAAAAATGAATGTTTTTTTTTTTTTTATTATTTATTATTAGTAAATTGAATCATACTAGTAAAATACAGTTGCAGTCAAATTAAAGTGTGATACCTGTGTGGTCGCCGTGGCGTAGTGGGTAGAGTGCGATGCTCACACGCCGAAGGGTCTAGGTTCGACTCCCAGCTCAACGCCAATTTTTCAAATTTTTCACGGCACCACCTCTTTCGAGCTGCTGACAAGACTCAAAGAGTAATAACTGTCTAAGAAAGCTTCTCAAATTTCGTCGTTCGGAGTCGGCAAAAAACTGTAGGTCCCTTCTACTCGTGTGAGAACAGTAGCGCGCACAACACGAGTAGTTGATGAGCAAGCTAGGCCCTGGTCCCCCTTTGGACGGTAGCGCCAAGAATTATTATTATTATTACCTGTGATCAACAATTGTCTAGCAGAACTTATGAAAAAATTAAGAAACGTAAAATACTAGACAGCCCTTTGTGAGTGGCCCAAAATTGTTTCTTACGATTTCAGTCAATATTTCTCTGTATGCATCGATTATCCTGTCATATATGAAAGGCATGTTGCATCTACACTACACCTTATTTTTATTTTTCATAAATTTGTAACAGTTTATATATACTTCGTATATACTTAGTGTCACCGATTTTTTCTACCAGATTTTTCTCCGAGTTGCAGTTTATATTTCACGATTTATTTCATTTAAAACTTTTTTAAAAAATGTGGAGATTGAAATAAGCAGTGGTGGAAAATAGAATAGAAACAAGATTGTTTTATGGTATTTATTAAGTCAACGGAAAGAAGTATGTTAAGCCGTTGTAGGTTGATTTATTATAACGTATTACAAGTATTCAACAAGAGTTTTTTTACAGAAGAAACTAGGAATAGTGGAAATAAACTGATTTTTGATTTTAGCCAGTTTAAGCCTGGAAAAAATAATAACTGAGTTTAAGTTTAAATTAATATATAAAAGAAATTAAATTTGTTTCTTAAGCCTTTGTTTTTTTATCTCTGCAGCACATCTTCGCCCAGTGGAATGAAACAACTTGCTGCAAGTTTCACAAGAAATGGAGGACACTCAGTCTCAATTTTGGGCCACAATTGTTCCGTGTTGGTGGCTCTAAAATCCCCAATCTTCAGTGTTAAAATTTCGCATATGTTTTATATGAGATTAAGATCAGGGGATTGTTATGGCCACTCCATAACTGTTATTTTATGACGCGTAAACTACTACTTCACTAGTTTTAAAGAGTGTTTAGGGTTATTGTCCTGCATATATTCCTACTTCAGTGGCATGTCCTCCTCGATGAATGGCAGCATCACTGTATTTGGGATGTGCACTTAGGCCACTGCAAACTTTTTGTTTTATATCCAAAAAATTAGAACAAAATCGAATTCCGTGCTTTTTGGACTACTCACGTACGTTTTCACGATGGAACCAAACAAGTTAATCATTCATGTGACCATAGCTCGTTGTTCCAGTCTATACAATAAGGGTGCCTGGTCTCTAAATTTAATCTCCTTTTAACATTTTGCTTAATCAAAACCTTACTAGGGAATCTGACAAATAGTTCCGCTTCTCTTAACCGGTTTCTTAAAGTTGTGCATCAAGATAATTTTTCAGTTCATTTGACGAAGTAATTGGATTTTTTTGCACTGTCCACTAGCAACAAGTAAAAGTGTGTTTCTTCCTATCTTTCGATCTTGCTAATAATTTTTGATATTTTATCCAAACGCAAAAACAGTTTTTTCTTAGATTTTTAATTAACTTCCGCTCGGTATCGGTACAATGGACTCCGCGAAATATTTTCGTGAAATGTTCAGTAAATTATTATAAATTATTTAAATAAATTGGCAGTACACAAATTGTTCATAGAACACTAAAAAAGGTGAAACACAACTTAAATGTACGTAAAAAATATTGGTAAACATTACAAATTTCCTTTGTTTATATTATTTATTCCAGCCTAACAGCATACTAACATACTACTCGCAGTTTTTATTATTACACATTAGTTGAAACCCAATAAGACTAAACTGCAGCATAGTTTTGAAGTGTAGTTAGGTAGCATTTACTTACAGAAGGTGTATTGCCGAAAGACCTTTTCTTAGCATTCTAAAACGTTGCACATTAAAAAAATGTGTGTTTCAATTATTTTTTCCATCACTGTATTATAATAAAATTATACACCGAAATTACATTTTTTTCGTGAAACAGTGTGCATTTTCGAAAGGATATTGCAATCATTAATAAGATATCAGCAGAAATCTATTTCTAGAACTCCTTAATATGCTATATAATTCCAGATAAGCATACATTCCTTCTTCTGCTTCTTCTTGTGGCCCTAGAATCCGGGGTGGACCTGGGCCTCAACCAACATGCCTTTCCAGCCAGCACGATCTTTCGCCAGCTGTCTCCAGTTGCACACTCCAAGTTGGTTGAGGTCCTTCTCCACTTGTGTGCGCCACTTTAGCCTAGGTCGTCCTCTAATGCGTTGCCCCAATGGCTCTGATTCGAAGACTTCGGCCGGAGCAGTGGTGTAGCGTTGTATCCGTAAACGCTTGACCAGGCGCATGTCGCTGTACAGCCTATAGAGTTCGTCGTTAAATCTTCTCCTCCAAATCACACGCTAAGCTTTTCTCTCGAAAAGACTAAGAGCTTCCTCATCCGCCTTTGCTAACGTCCAAGTTTCCGCGCCATAAACTAGGACTGGGATGATCAACATTAGTTCTTCTACAGAGGGCTTTATTACTCAATTGCCCCTTGAGGCCAAAGAAACAGACATTGGCAAGAGTGATTCTGCGTTTGATTTCGGTACTGATGTTGTCCTGTTACGAAGTCCTTGACTACGTCGAAGTTTCTGCTGCCTAGTGTGACGCTCTGTCTGAGACGTGGATGTTGTGTGTCCTCTCTTGATGACAGCATGTACTTATTATTGCCGTCATTTACCGCCAGACCCATTTTAGCTGCTTCGGCTTCAATGCCAGCAATGTCATCAACGTAAGCTAGCAATTGAACTGACTTCTGGAAGATCGTGCCTCTGGTATTGACTTGTGAGTTACGCCCGATCTTCAAGTCACATGACAGTGCGTCACCTTATCTAAAACCTTTTTTGAAATTGAAGGTCTTGGTGAGTTCGTTACCGACCTTGACGGAGCAGCGAGAGTTCACCATCGTCATCCTACACAATCTGACGAGTTTGGTAGGAATGCCAAAACTAGACATCCCACTGTATAGCTCGTCTCTATACACACTGTCATATGCGCACTTAAAATCGACGAATAGGTGGCGAGTGTCGATACATTCCCCTCTGATGAATATTCGAGTTTCTTTTTCCCAACCAGAGTATATCATCTAAAACAGTTTCATTCGAAAATCTGTCAATGAAAGACGATTCGCAAATCTTACATACTTTTCCAGTACTTTACAATATTTTGAGATTTTGACTCTAAGTCGTAATATTTTCCCTACTTTGTTTGTCCGAAATCAATCAATGCTCTATTGTTAATCCGCTAAAATTTTTTTTGGGTCATCGTTAACTTATACTGTTTTTTGCTGGAAGGTTTTCGATTGTATGCAGTGCGTCCAATGTCAGCTTTATTTCACCTGTGCTCGCTTTTTTTTAGTTTCTCGGCTTTCGAGAATTTGCACATGCAACAAATGAGCATATTCCAAATCTTAACTAACTAATTTGTAAAAAAAGGTAAAAAAAGGCCTAAAACAACGACGATGCGTCAAACGTGATTCGCTTAATTTGCACGCGAATTTCTTCCATAGATAGCCTGTCTGTCGATTTACTGTGATAATGAATAATCATTTTAAGCCACAACGTGATTTTTGTTTATAATAAAAGCGATCACTTCTTAACTTGTACACAGGTGCACTAAAATGTAAATCAAATAATTTTCTGACACACTAGCACGGTTTCTGTAGATTATCACTTGTGCACACATCGTTATTGTATCAGTGTAGAACTTATTTTTACTGTGTGGGTTGCAATACAAACAAATAGATCTAGGTAATACGTTGTGTTCTTATAAGATTAATCCAAAATACGAGTCCACTGACCATTTGGTTACCTCTTCTTTATTTATTTATTTATTTTTGTATAAATGTGGGTTATTCACAGGCACAGATCTTTGTGTATATGTTAAATAACTTTTATCAATTTTTTTTAAGTGTGGTGAATAAATATTGCCTTGGTGTTGTATATAATGTCTATGAATTTTTTTCATTAACTTGATATTGTTTTTTGTATTTATTCCAATTTGGAACCTAATTGAAGACAAACGTTCATACGAAGTTCTAAATGTAGGAAGAGGCGCAGACATTTAATGAAATGTCAAACCAGGTGTGGCAACGGAACAGAAACAGATAATTTCCGTGATTAACATAGAAACTAAAGTTTGTATAAGTGTACAGCTTCGAATTGAATCATATCAATCGCGGCATAGAAAGGAAATATAAAAGAATTGGGGTATACAATGAAGGTATATTCGGAGAAAATTAACTATCGAAAGTGCTTATATAAATAAAATTGAAAGGCAGTTGTTATCTAATTAGTTGGAGATTGCTGGAGGTGTTCCAAATGTTATTTCAGTCATGAATTCATGAACTGAACACAGTTGAACCTATTTGCAGCAGCAACTTCTTCTGCTTTTTGACCACATAAACTAGAATGTAGCGCAAAAAGTTCTTTGTATTTTAAAAAATTTATGATAAGATATCTTATCAGATAATGTATTTTAGACTGTTTTAAACAATTGCCGTTTACAAAAAAAAACATACCGCTATGATTTGGTTTTCTTTTTTGTTTTGTTCCTATAAAACTTTAATCAAAAGTTACATTGGGATAGATAATTGGTTAAAGCAATTTAAATTGTGATCAAATAATTAAATTCAAAATTTCCATAAATGTCCGAATACACTATGATTCATCTTAATTAAAATTTAACAAATTTAACTTTCGCGTAGACAGTTCTATACATCCGATAAGAAAAATTTCACATTTTGAATTTTGAATTTTTATTTTTAAGTGGTATGTTTATAATCACGTCTGTCACAAATACCAACACGTTTATCCATCTTTAATGTTAGACTGATTTCTGATAGATGTTTTTCACGTATTGGTTTTACTCATGTCGGCAACTTAATGTTTAAATATTTCTTAGTATTTAATGTATCTTTTTGATTCTTTCGTTTTCTGTTATACCTAAAGGGAAATTTGCAGTAAGTTTTTTAGATCGTCAAAGACAAGTCAAGTAAATTAAACCTACATTATGTTGGCGAAAAGGGGCATAAACAATAAATATATACTGAATGAAACTCACGATCAACACAAAAAAATTTAAGAGGTAAGGGATGGATCTAAGACCTTCGGTGTTCGAATCCACATTACGCCACGAACGGTACTATGAGTATATTATTTCGCTAATATAACGTACTCTACACGTCAGTGAAGTTTATCTTTGATATTTGTTTTAGCATTTTATTTAAAATATTTGTGTTTGGCTTACTTATCAGTAAGGTCGTCATTCGGCGCGAAATATGTTTACTCGATATGTTCGATTAAATTATGCAGTGTATAAACACTTATTCACACATATGCAATTATTTATTGCATTCACAGAAATGATACATTATTTGTCAAATACTTTTAACGAATAATTGTTATATCATACTACATTCTCTTTTGAATTCCCCAGTAACAAAGTCTAACACTATTTCAATTGTAGTTTCACCAAGTGAAAACTCACCCTCGTATGCCATTGATTCAATGATTAGAATCTAACAAAGTCTATTTTCTATTACATTTACCATTCCAAAAAAGATTCTTCTGTGACACAAATTGTTTTTCTTGAATGTAATTCAGTATTAAAAAAAACTTTTTTTAATTAGATAACAAAATTTTCTACACAGCTATACAGGTCATTAGCAGATAGGTACAGCCCAATTAGAAATATACACCCATTCTATTCGCTATACAGAATGTTTTATCTTTTTTATTCTATACATATAGCAAGTTTTAAAGTATATTCTCTCCAACTCTGAAGGAATACGCAGATTTAGCGAAGTAACGTCAACATTCAGATTATTTTTATTTCGTACCTTGAAGAAAAAGAAAGATTGCAGACTGCAGTACTGAATTTTATTTAAACACACAGCCTTTGATTAACCTAAAGAGCTATAAGAGACTTTTCAAGAGACCTGTGGTGTAGGAAGACTATATTTAATGAAATTCTTTAAAGTACCTGGTGACGACTATTGTTTAACCTATAGTATTCGTTTGTCCCATATATACAGTTGTGTTAATAAAAATAGCAGTAGTTATGCGACTTAGATAATTAGCAACATATTTCTAAGAACATCCTTTTTCCAAATGTATATCCAGTTTTATTGTATTTTTCGGTAACTAAGATACCATACCAGAAATAAAAAATAAAGGCTTGCTTTCTCCTTTTTTCACTCATTCATTGAAATCAGTTGATTGAAACATGTTCGTAAAAATAGCAGTGTTTTTTCGTTTTACCATAAAGTGTCTCAGAAATTGTTGTTTAGAAATAAATTAAAAAATAAATAAATTAAAAAATATTTGTGTATTTTTGTTTGGTAAGTAAATGTTTTTGTATATGTTGTCTTTTATTAACATACTTTAAAGTTAGAATTATGGGTCAATCAAAACATTGTACCGAAGATATGTGAAATTTGATCAAAAAAATTCCGTTCGAAGGGAAAAACATATGCTTTAATCCAGGAAATCATAGGATGTTCAGCGAAAACGGTCAACAATGCGCTAAACTTTAAAGCTAGGTCCAAAACACGCGGTCCAAAAAGAGTGACGGCTAAGTGAACTGACCGAAAAATTATCAACATGGCACAGGAGAACCCTTCAATAAGCTCCAGACAGATTAAGGCTGAACTCCAACTTCCGGTGAGTGCTGTGACGGTTAGAAGACGTCTTATAGAAGCTAAGCTACCAGCTCGAAGCCCGCGAAAAGTACCGCTTTTGACAAAAAAGCATGTGCAAAAAAGATTGGTATTCGCAAAGTTTCACAAAGATTGGCCTAAGGAGAAATGGAGGAAAATAATCCCCGTTATACAGTTAAAACTGTTAAACACGGAGGAGTAAAACTAATGATTTGGGCCTGTTTTTCATATAATGGGGCTGGGCCTATATATCCTATCAAGGGTATAATGAACGATGCTGAGTACATTAAAATTTTAGAAGAGTTTATGCTGCCATATGCCGAGGAGGAAATGCCACTAATTTGGGTATATCAACAAGATAATGACCCAAAATATACGTCAAAATGGGCAAAATCTTGGTTTTATGAAAAAAGAAACCGTTATGGAGTGGCCAGCACAACCCCTTGACCTAAACCGCATTGACAACTTGTGGGGCGATGTTAAAAATTATGTCCATGAGGCCAAACCAAAAAACGACAAGGAATTGTCCGAGGTAGTGCGAGACTCATTGGGAAGCTATACCAGTTGAGAGATGTCGGAGTCTGGTGGAATCAATGCCACGAAGATGCAGCGCAGTGTTAAAAAACAAAGACAATGGTAAGCTGTAAATAATAATGATTTCATATTGTTTCATTGATTTTTGTTGTCTAGGCACAGCATAGTTCTAAACACTGCTATTTTTATGAACAACTGCGAAATATTACGACCAAAAAAAATAGATAACAGTTATGAACAACGTTTATTTTGTGATATACCTGTTAAGACAGAAATACTTTACTTTTGTATACGTTTTTTGAAGAAATAATAAAACAATTTGAATTAATAGAAAATTATTTGTCTTTTTTGAGGAGCACTGTTATTTTTATAAACACAACAACGGTGACACTTATTACCTTCAAATTCAGTTTGAAATATCTCAGCCATTTCTTAATATATTAAAACGAACAAAATGCATATGAAACTGCAGTTTAATACGGTTTCAGTAATCTAAACACATTCATTTTTAATTTTTTACTTTTAGCAACTAAGGGTTTAAATCAAAATACTGCGAATTCATCGGCCAAAAAAAAAAAAAACTGGGACACATGTTTTCCAGGACCAGAAATAATGTGCCGTTACTTTAATATCCTTATCTTTGATCAAAGATTACCTCCGCTATTCTGTCAAGTTGTTTACAATTGCATATTTATGTAATTAAATTTTGTTGTTGAAAAAATGTAAAATATACAGACGTCCCGCGATATGAAAGCTTGAATAATTGATTATTATGAACAAAATTTTAGTATTCGCGAAATTTCTTCAGTGGTTAACAAACCTAAATCAACAGTCTTCAATATTATAAAGCCTTTTAAAGATAACGGTTTTCTTCATCGCGTTTCGGGAAGTGGAAGGCCTTCCAAGATGTCTACGGATCAAAGTAAACGGAGAATTTAAGGGCGGTAAATAGAAACCCGAAGGAATCAGCTGTGGAAATTGTCAAAGCTTTGAAAAAAGAAAAAATTGCAGAATTACATCCTCAAACAGTACGCAATTTTTTACATAAAAATTATCTAAAAGCCCGCACACCTCGCAAAAAGCCAGCCTTATCAGAAAGAAACCTAAAAAAGCGACTGGAGTATGCCAAGGAGTGTGGACGCTTTGTGGGGAGAAGTGACGGAACTGCTTTGGAACCCAAAAATGTCACTTCTACAGTTAAGCACGGTGATGGGAACATAATGGTTTGAGGTTCAATGGCAACAAACAGAGTTGGTTCTCTTTATGTAATTGAAGGAAATTGAACAAAGTTTGGATACGTTGATATCCTAAAACGTTGTATCCCCGAAACCAAAGAAAAATTGGGACTACTGCCGGGTGTAAAGCTGTTGCATTATAATGATCCAAAGCACACAGCCGGTATAACAAAAGATTGGGGTATTTGGAAAATAAAAAGGTGTAGCCACATCCCCCTAAAGTCCGGATCTTAATCCCATAGAGCACCTTTAGGCTGATTTAGAAAAGGAAATTCGAAAAAGAACCATTTGTACCAGAAAATAGTTAATGACAGCATTTTATGAAGAATGGCAAAAAATTCCATCGACTGTAACAAAAAACTTGGTAGGATCGATGAACAGATTGCAGGAAGTTATATAAGCAAAAGGACAACACACAAAATATTAAAAAAAATAATTATTTTCATTTTTTGTAACTGTCCCTGTTTTTTTTTTGCCGATGAATTTGCACTATTTTTGATTTAAACCTTTAGTCCTAAAATTAAAAAATTAAAAATAAATGTTTTTGGGTAACTGAAAACGTATTAAACTGCAGTTTCATATGCAAATTATATCGTTTTAATATATTAAAAATTGGCTGAGATATTTCAAGCTGAATTTGAGGGTAATGTCCCTTTTTTTTTTTGGTCCACTGTATACTTGATATTAAGTTTAGATCATTATGCACGCTACTTTAATTGATGTCATCCTTGATTTTTTATACTAATTAAAAAAAGCTGTTCGAAACTGAATCGTAATGTGCAGATTTTCAATTATTCTGCGTTAGATATTTTTGTAAGCAGTCAGTACGTTCAAAATTTTTTTTGTTAAACTAAGTCTTGTTGTTGCTTTCATCTTCGGATCGATTATAGCTTTTCTAATGTCAAATTGTAGTCTTCTTCGTCCACTCTATTGTTTGCACTACACATGAGCACGTGGTCGTCCAAATTTTTGCTTTCTAACCAAATACATATATATATATATATATATATATATATATATATATATATATATATATATATATATATATATATATATATAAGTAAGGTAAATTAGTTTGCCTGGATCTGGTCAGAACAACAAGCACTACCCCAACAAACGACTTCTCTTGTCCGACTTACATATTCCACTTTCAGATTTGTAATAGCTAAGGTCCGTCGGAATATACTAAATTTAGCAAAAAAATATTCTTCCATCTGTATGAATCACACAAATAAAAATAACTTGAAAAAGTTCCGCCTCACATACAATGAGTTAATTAATATTAAAAGGAATTAAATCAAAATAAACATCGGTTTAATTGTAATGAGTGATATATCAGCAGCTATGAAAATGACAAATCCCTTAGATGTTCTTTTCTAGGTTACAGTCTTAACCACTTGCTGCATCCGTGAACGTCAGATTGTGAAATACTTGTGGCAAATCGACGAAACAGAGGAACCGTCAATTCATGTCAATACGTGTCAATACATATATGTACCTATGCTCAAGCATATCTCTGCAAGCCAAATTAAATTCACACATATTTTTGAAGCTCTTACGACCTACTATACACAATTCCATCATCATCATTATGACTGACTTATTTCTTCTTTTCACCTTACGATGTGATTGTCACAAGGAATCGGAAAATATGAATGTATTCTCACACGTGTATATGCGCTACATTGTAAAGCTATTTGACTTTATCATGTAATAATAGATATTTTAAAAATAGACATCACAGCAGAGTAGATAAAGAGTTCGTTCCCACACACAAATGCAAGTAGAAAAATGGGTTCAGGCAAAAAAACAACACAATTCAGCAAAACGCTACCAGATTTTATCATGAGCAATAATTATAGAAAAAATATACATACATATCTCAGAAAACACTCGGCGGACATAAAATCGAAAAAAATACAAGATGCGCACATTGCATGATTGTAGTGGGTGGAAGGAGTACAGTTTTGATACGTTTGCATAAATGTATCTCACAATTTCACGTCGTTTGGGTGAGACCCAAACCTCATTACCGGCACGAAACACTTGTGCGTCGGGTTGGTGTGCTTATGGTGGCGAAGTTGAAATTATTACGCAACAAGACAGTTTCCATTTGTTGGAAACTTAAAAAATAGAAGTTTATGCAATTCGACATCGTTTCGTTGAAAAGTGTTCGCTGTGGATTTGGCGTTTTGTTTTTGTTTATAAACTAAACGCTGATTATTTTATACACACTTCCGGCAACACATTCCTTGTTCGTTTTCCCTTACTTGTAAAGACATTGCGCAGTGGAAACATGAATATTTGATGATAGGTTAAATATTTGGTTGTTCGAACCAACGGTAAGAAATATCTCTCGTGAAGGAAGAGATCTATATATGATTGTACGCCTTGAAGGCCGTTACACATATATCAGAAGGATAAAAATTTTTTTCTATTTGTGCACTCATGCACGTTTTTTAAAAGTTGTTGACATGACAAGTCTTTGGTTGTCAGTCGTCCTATACAATTGTACAATCGATGTTAACTATGCAATGTGAATAGAAAAATAGATGTGAAGATCGATGCGCCAGCTACAACACCAAGATCGTTCTAGGAGACTTCAACGCTTAGCTGGGAAAGGAGGACTTCTTTGCTGGAGTCATCGGAAAACACAGTTTGAACGACAACACATCTGGAAACGGACTCAGGCTGTTGGACTTCGCCTCGTAGTAGAACTTCTCTGTGGCTAGCACGCGGTTCCCACACCTGAACATCCACAAAGAGACCTGGCGATCTCCTATTCAATCCATTGTCAACCGGATTGATCACGTTGCGATCGATATCGAGAGATCGACGGAGTCGAGACAGGCCAATACGGTTTGACATCGGAAAGCTACACTTGCAAGGATACAAGCTTCCGACCCTTAGACACGCGGTCTGTGCTGAGAATCTGCAAGGATCATTTCCGTAGGCTCCTTAAAGGCGATGACGGCCCCAATTCCGCTGTTAGGCAGAATGTTCTGCTCGATTTGGACAATGATAGACAAGAATTTCGACCCCCGACTTAGACAAGGTGAAGATAGCAATATCCAAGCTGAAGTCGAACAAAAGGCCGGACTGTCCTCACAACTGTTTAAAGCAGCTGGAGATGACCTGGTTGAGCGCATGCACCAGCTCATCTGTAAGATATGGTCGGAGGAAAGCATGACCGAGAAGGGAGCCCTTTTTGAATGTGCCAATTATCGAGGGATCAGCCTTCTTAACATCGCATACAAGATCCTCCCTGCCGTATTATGTGAGCGTTTGATACCGTCTATCCATAACCTGATAAGTCCCATCAGTGTGGTTTCAGACCAGGGAAGTCCACGATAGACCAGATCTTCACTTTACGACAAATCCTGCAAAGGACTTAAGAAGTACAAATTGACACTCACCACCCATTCGTCGATCGTGCGTAAGTCATAGGTCAACCCAAGAGGCACGCTCTTACAAAAGTCAGTTCAATTGCTAGCTTACGCTGACGATATTGACGTGATTGGATGAACACAACGAGCCGTCAATGAGACGTTTGTTTGCATTGAATGCAAATTAAAGTACATGTTGTCATCAAGAATGGATACAACATCCACGTCTCGGTCAGAGTGTCAGACTAGAATCACTCTTGCTAATCGCTGTTTCTTTGGGCTCAAGAGGCAATTGAGTAATAAAGCCCTCTCTGGAAGGACTAAGCTCGCTTTATATAACAGCTTGATCAGGCCCGTCCTACTTTATGGCGAGGAATCTTGGACGTTAGCAAAGGCGGATAAGGAAGCCCTTAGTCTTTTCGAGAGAAAAGTTTTGCGTGCGATTTTTGGTCCTGTTTGCGTTGATGGCATCTGGAAGAGAAGATTTAACGACGAACTCTATGGTCTGTACAGCGACATGCGCCTGGTCAAGCGTCTACGGATACAACCCTTAAGATGGCTAGGCCATGTAGAGCGTATGGACACCACTGCTCCGCCCCGAAAAGTCTTTTAATCCGTGCCATTGGGACAACGCAACAGAGGACGACCGAACCTAAGGTGGCGCACACAAATGGAGAAGGACCTCAATCAACTTGGAGTGCGCAACTGGAGACAGCTGTCAAAAGATCGTGCTGGCTGGAAAGGCAAGTTGGTTGAGGCCCATGTCCACCCCGGACTGTAGCGCCACAAAAATAAGAATCATATCAGCTGCGGCATCCACGTCACTATCGAGGAAGCATAGTGACCAGTTAAAATCCCTAAAGAAGCTGTTTAGGCCACTCCAGATGACTTTCCCGTAGAACCATACTGATCCTTTAGGGATTTGTTCTCTACCTGATATGGCCTAGTATGGGAAATGGGCTGATACGATACAGTGGTCTGACGAACATAGAAGCGACAATACGTCAACTGAGTATTTCTTAGGATGAGATGTGAGAAATAGGTCCAAGGTGTTGACGGTATGATCTGTAATGTCAGGTATCCGTGTTGGCTTATTGCTTATTTACCTCAGCAAAGATTTCAACATACCTTCCTTCGGGTGTTCTGTGGCCTGAATGGCGAAGTCAGATGAATTGTGTACATTGAAATCGCCCGCAATAACGATTTCTGTGCGAGGATACAGGGATACAATTCTTGTAATGGAGTCGGACAGCGCAGCAAACTCATTACAATTTGAATTGCTGTCCAGGTTTGGACTTCTATATACAAAACAGTGGTGGAATTAACTGCTTACGGACATGGTGTTTTAACCACAGAAAAATAAATTCCGGATTGGAACAGTGGGTGCATTGTGGTTGAAGTTGGCAAGCAATATTACTACGCACATAAATAGCGAGACTGCAATATAGGAAAAACAAAGGCACTAAGCCCCAGTTACGACACTAAGATCGTTCTAAAAGATGTCAACGCTCAGCTGGTAAAGGAGGACATCTTTGCCGGAGTCATCGGTCAACACAGCCAGCACGACAACACATCCGGAAACGGGCTCAGGCTGTTGGACTTCTCCTCGGGGCGGAACCTCTCTGTGGCTAGCACGCGGTTCCCACACCTGGGCATTCACAAAGGGACCTGGCGATCTCCTGATCAATCACCCGTCAACCAGATTGATCACGTTGCGATCGACGTCAGACACTCCTCCTGTATTCTCGGTGCCCGAGCTTTCCGAGCTGCATCTAGCAACGAGGGCTGTTCGTGAGCTCTACGAACAGAGAAGAAGGGAAGAGCACCGGCTTCTCAGAAGGAAAAAGAAGAAGCATGAGAAGCGCGCGGTCGAGGAAATGGAAAGATGTTATGGCAGCAAAGAAGTCCTAAAGCTATCCGGAGTATACAAGGTTCGAACCAAGGCCTGCCGGGACCAAAACCGACAACTCGTAGTAGAGTGGCAGTCTGTGCTGAGAATCTGGATGGATCATTTCTGTACACTCCTTAACGGCGATGACGGCTCAAATCTCGCTGTTAGGCTGAATGTTCCACTCAATTTGGAGGATGATAGACAAGCATTCCATCCCCCCGGCTTAGATGATGTGAAGATAGCAATATCCAAGCTGAAGTCGAAGAAAGCTGCTGGAGCCGACGGACTGTCCGCAGAACTATTTAAAGCAGCTGGAGATGACCTGGTTGGGCGCATGCACCAGCTCATCTGTAAGATATGGTCGGAGGAAAGCATGCCCGATGAGTGAAATCTCAGCGTCATTTGCCCGGTTCACAAGAAAGGAGACCCCTTTGACTGCGCCAACTACCGAGGGATTAGTCTCCTGAACATCGCATACAAGATACTCTCTGCCGTATTGTGTGAGCGTCTGAAACCGTTTGTTCATGAACTGATAGATCCTTATCAGTATGGTTTCAGGCCAGGGAAGTCCACTATAGACCAGATATTCACATTACGGCAGATCCTGAAAAAAACCCAAGAAATGCAAATTGACACTCACTACCTATTCGTCGATTTCAAGGCCGCATATGCCTATGTTTCATGTCTAGTTTTGGCATTCCTACCAAACTCGTCAGATTGTGTAGGATGACGATGGAAAACTCTCGCTGCTTCGTCAAGGTCGGCAATGAACTCACCTAGACCTTCAATGTCAAAAAAGGTTTTAGACAAGGTGACGCACTGTCATGTGACTTCTTTTACATCATCATCGGGAAGATCGTGCGTAACTCACAAGTCAACAACAGAGGCACGATGTTCCAGAGATCAGTTCAATTGCTAGCTTACGCGGATGACATTGACGTGATTGAACGAAAACAGCGAGCCGTCAATGAGGAGTTTGCTGGCATTGAAGCGGAAGCGGCTAAAATGGGTCTGGCGGTAAATGAGGGCAAAACTTAGTACATGCTGTCATCAAAGAAGGACACACAACATCGACGTCTCGGACAGAGTGTCACACTAGGCAGCAGAAACTTCGAAGTAGGCAAGGACTTCGTCTACCTCGGCTCCACGGTAAACAGGTACAACAACAGCAGTCCCGAAGAATCACTCTTGCCAATCTCTGCTCAAGAGAGTAATAAAGCCCACTCTCGAAGCACTAATCTTGCTTTATATAAGAGCTTGATTATTCCAGTCTTACACTATGGCGCGAAAACCTGGACGTTACTAAGTGCGGATGAGGAAGCCCTTAGACTGTTCGAGAGAAAAGTTCTGCGTGCGATTTTTGGTCCTGTTTACGTTGAAGGCATCTTGAGGAAAAGATATAATGACGAACTCTATAGGCTGTATCGCGACATGTGCCTGGTCAAACGTCTTCGGGTACAATGCTTAATATGGGTAGGCCATGTAGATTGTATGGACAGCACTGCTCCGGCCCGAAATCTTCGATTCAGAGCCATTGGGACAACGCATTAGAGGACGACCTAGGCTAAGGTGGCGCACACAAGTGGAGAAGGACCTCAACCAACTTGGAGTGCGCAATTGGAGGGACCTAGCGAAAGATCGTAGTGGCTGGAGAGGCAAGTTGGTTGAGGCCCAGGTCCACCCCGGACTGTGGCCGCACTAGAAGAAGAAGACTGTACAAATGTCAGCAAAAAATATATTTAAATCATGTCAGTCAGAGAGAACAAATCTCTATGTACAGAGACAGGCATAATTATTCACACATCAGCTTATACCTTTAAAAAATCCCAAAAAAAGCAAAACTAAATCTTCTATTACTTGTTAGTAATTTGTTCATCTATCAATAATTGGATTTTTTTTTTTTTTAATAAGTTGAGAAATATGTTAACAATACCCCTTTTTAACATGGACAAAGTTATTAACACAGTAAAATCTTTTAATGCATATATTACGTTTTTTTTTTGTATGGCAAACCCTAATGGATTTGGTATTAATTAAAAAGATAATATAATAAATTGACGAACACAGGCGGAATTGCGGAAATAAAAGCAGAAATGGGTAAGGATGTCGACAAGCAATTTGCAATGCAAACCACATATTCAATTTAACTTAATTTATATATATAAATTTTGGACTTTGATAAAACGTATGAAAAGCATACATATCAATGATAACTTTCAAAAAACAAAATAAAAAGTTCCCAATTCAAGTAAAGTGACGAAAGGATTCCAAAAATTAAAATTGATGAGCAAAGGCAATTAAACAAAAACTTAGTGTAAAATTTAGTTGAATCTGAATCTGAAAATCTGGCAAAACATGATTAATTTTTTCTTTTCGAAATAGACCTATTAATTTTTGTAAATTGATGTGAAGTAATCTACTTATCAGCCCTATCGGACAAACGTAATTAGAAAAACTGCAGTGTATACAGGCCGACGATTCAACAAAAGATATAAGCGTGCACTCTGTTTTATTCGTCAGATCGTTTGCAGCATTATCAAAGATCAACAAAGTACAAAACTGAAAGCATTAACAGGTATACTGACGGAACCTCTTAACGTGTCAGCTGATTGTCTTTAAGTACTTTTTTTAAATAAAATTAAGGTTAATGAATTATGACTACATCAATGCCTGCAAACTAGACACTTTTCAAGGATGACGATATTCGAATTTTAAGAAAAAATGATTCACCGAAATGATAATGCGAAGAATGACATGTTGTTGTTGCCAGTATATTCAAACAGATTTGAAAAACGGGATAAATTAAGCGCAGTTAAAACGTTCTTCTTCAATAAAAAAAATACATTTTGGAAAACTTCACGAACAGACAAAAATTTAATTAAATTCACTAGGTCATTTTTATCCCTATTATTTTAATAACCACCAGAAATTCATTAATCACTTTTAGCTTATCAATCGAATCGTTATTGTAGCCTCATTTTGAAAAATCAGTAAGTGGAAGAAGCCAAAGAAAGCTTGGCTGGTAAAAGATTTCCAAGACAGAGCTTTTAAGCCGTCAAACCTTTAGAGGACCAAAATATTATAAAAAAAACTATTTGCTGTTACACCCGAAAGTAACCTGTAAGTTCTAGTGCCCTATCAACAAAACGTATGCGTCCATTTGTAAATAAATCAAGGTAGTATTGAATGTCACAGCGTTCACGAATTTTCAAATTAAAAGTTTTCTCTATCGAGTTAAGTTCATTTGTGTAAGAAGAATTAATTCTTTTTTCAAGACCATTAAGCATTTTTTGAAATTCCTTTTGACAAATTATTTAGACACACAACCCAGGGTGAGTTAAAAACACTCAAGGTTTAGGTCTAACTATGTATTCTTCTAATTGTGAATTAACATTGACATACACTTTTCTAACGTAACAGTACCCAAGGGCGCAGAACTTAGCCTTCTGAGCAGCTCCACTTGTTATGCAAGAAATTAGGAGGACGTTAATGTATGCTCGAGGACCCTTACCGAATTAGGAACATATAAGCAAATAATTGATTTGATGATATTTCTCGCAGTAAATTCACTTCTTATTGTACAATTGTAAATTCTTCCTCAGATTTTATTTACCTTTGTCTTTTCGCAAACTCCAGTTATGTACTAAATTTTATGTTTTACTTTAAATAAGAATTTTATTATTTTGATCGAACAGAAATCAACATTTATAGGTTCTGTAAGTGTATGCTCCTATCAATGCACACCATTCAACCACTAATTCGATTTAGAATAAAAACAAATCGTGAGTCGGCAAAAACATAATTTACACTAAAGCTCATCTCACCTGCCTCTTTCAAAAAAAAAAAAATAAATGAAGATAACCTAATATGCAAAACCGTTTCCGAATTAAAACAAGGGCAGAGTTAATGAGTACTCACCTAAATTTGGCACGGTAACAGTAACTTG
Source organism: Eristalinus aeneus (assembly GCA_955652365.1). Classification (NCBI taxonomy): domain Eukaryota; kingdom Metazoa; phylum Arthropoda; class Insecta; order Diptera; family Syrphidae; genus Eristalinus; species Eristalinus aeneus. The sequence goes on along the minus strand of OY019131.1, from coordinate 84,208,861 downwards.
ATTATTTGAGCCGATATCAACGTCAGCTACCCTGTTAACATCCACACTTGCTGGCTTAAAATCATCTAAAAGCAGAAAACATACATATGTATCTTTCATATCCAATTTTTGTATTGTATTTGAGTTTGAATTTGAATTTGTTTATGCAACAACATCCCACAGATCAATCCATCGATAACGCACTGAAGGAATTCTCAAAGAACATAAAGCACTCACAAGGTGATCTGTGGGGATCATCGGGTTGAAGTATTTTTCGCTTACATTTAATCGTATGAAATGCGGTCGTTGTATTTTTTGAGTTAAATGTGCAGCCCAATTTCAATTCTCTAACTTCACTGCCGATATTAAGTCGATCGGCTAAGGTGGTCTTCTGTTTCGTCATCATCATCGCTCCTGTACTATTGCTATTACTGTTGCCGTTAGCTGTCGATGATAATGATGAAGCTGTTGCCGATGAATATTGATAGTAGTTATTGCCGCCAGTAGTAACAACAGAGCTACTTGCTCCCCCAACACCTGCTTGTGTATGGCCAGATGATGGACCAGTAGATCCACGACTTATGTAATGCTTTCGAGACGTTGACGGATTCGTTGTTGCAGATTTACGTGGAATTTTCGTAAATGGAAGTGACTTTTCGGGATGAGAAGACCGCTGCGATGCACGCTTAAGCACCTTTAATATGAATTGCCTCAGATCCTGATGACTGTTGTTATTATGATCTTGGCAAAGACAAATATTTTTACCAAAACTTTGATTATTCTGATTTAGGATGACAATTATTAGAGCGATCACTAGAATAGCATAGTCTCGGTGCAGGCTCAAGAATCTTTTAGTTATTAACTGTCGGTGAAGTGGTTTGTTGAATTGATCTAAATTGGAACTTTTTTCAAGTTTGCTGTTCTTGTTGCCTTCACCAATACTTCTAGTTAGATCGTCTGTTGATTCGACTTGAACTTTTTCGACTTGTGTGGTTGTTGTTTTAAAAGAATTTACGTTTGTTGTATTTGTTTTCGCTTTTGCTGCTGCTTTTCGTGCTACTGCTGTTGCTGATGGTGTTGTTTTTGTTGTTGTTGCATGCAGTGTTGACGCAGGCTGACAGCAGGAATAGTAATCACCACCACCACTTCCACTACTACGACGGTAAGTTAACATATGTTGCGTATATGTATGCGCGGAGAATTTTCCCCCCGCAGTTAAGAAACAACGACACGACTGGACTGAACTTTTTTGTGTGCGTATTGCTGCTATTGCTACCGCTGCATGCGTTCAATCTGGATTTGTAATTGTATGCGTGATTATAAAGGAGAGGGGAAGCAAAAACTTTCACAAGACACCTAACCTCCAAAAAACAAAAAAAAAGAACGATTTATATATTTTTCTCTGTAAAATATTGCGTTTATATCGGACTTATTTCGGATTGCCTCTTTTCACTGAACACACTTGCATTTTCATACTCTAATTCACACAACCACTAGTTTCAAAGATTTATTCAATTATTGCGAATGGGGAAGGACTCATGGTAAACAATGCATTGTGGCAAAAATTTTACTATATAAAAACTACTTAAGAAGCACTGTATAATGTGCGGAGCAGACAACCGCGGATGGATGGAAAAATTAATTTTCTTCTTTTGATTTAACTTGGTCTGATTGATTTAATTCCTTCTTCCCCTTTGGGTATGTTTCGTTACTTTTTTTTTTGCAATATTTGACGTTTTTTTTTTATTGGGGTGATTTGTCAATGCCGTTGAGATTTCGTCGTGTCGTCACGTAAGAAAAAATCAAAAGAAAATGTCAAAAACCTTGCACACAACCAAAGAAGCAGACAATGCGTGTGTCGTGTGTGCATACGTTTATATGAAGGGAATTTGCTATTCGTGAGCAAGAGAAAGACGGAAAGAAAAAAAATCTAGACCTTTTTTTGGAATTTTCCTAAGAAATTATTCACTTTTGGAAAATCATATTACACGATCACAGTCCTGCAGTGGAATTAAACAATATCGACGGATTCACGAACTGCAGCGAAACCTTGGATTTAATTTGGTTTAGTTAGTTGCACGATTTGGGGCCATTGTTGGCTTATTTCATTTTAACTCTCCGACGACGACAACGCAACGGAGACACGAACGATATTTTCACGGACTTTGTGTATGGGAAAATGAGATGTAGGATTTACCACCTGAACCAGCGAGCAGTCACGACAACGGCAGTGGTAGTTGATAGATTGCTACTGCGACAAATGGTTGCTAGTGTGAGCGAGATGAATAATGATGGCTTTTAGGAAAAATTGTATCTTGCTTCAGTTGGTAAGTGTGACTGGCGAAATTGTCAAGAAATGTCATGGGACGTGAAATTGAAAAAAAAAATCGGTAATTTGAGTGTTTTAATGAACACTGTATTATCGACATATAATTAAATTCGTTTAGAAATATTATAACATAATATTAAATTATTCAACCGCAGGTATAACTGTCTTGGAAAAAGTAAAGCATCAGCGCCTATGCTGAAGTGCCGCATCATGAGAAATTAAACAAAGAAGATATATCTCTATTGAACGCATTCATTCGTATAACGTATATAGCTAAGTCTCAAACCATCTTCAACCGTCTAGCTCTTTTTACGCCGCAAACAGTGTGTTCCAAGCCAATTAGTAAAAGTAAATAGGTATGTTCCAATTGCTTTGAAATGCTACGAATGCCCACCAATTTCTCCGAGAAAGTCCCAAAAGGCGTTCCATTTGCTGATTTTTTCGTAGAAGAAGGAGCTCATGAGAGAGTAAAATATTTCCTCTCCCCCCCCAATTCCTGTCGAAGAAAACTCTATGGGCAGCAGATGGCTGTCAAAGTGGAAATAAGAAAACCTCTGACATTTCATATATCTGGTATTTATTAACGAATTTCTGCGAAAAGTCGTTTCACAAGTTTCGGTAGTTACTCTCTGCATGAGAGATTTAATTTTTAACAACTCAACTACGAATTTGTGTACACAAATGAATTGGAACAGGCCTAATATGTTTCTAATATTTGTGTGAATATATATATACACTGATATAAAGTTATAAATAACATGGTACAAATCAGCCCTTTTGCACATCGTCCACGTACATAATTGTCTCGTATAGCCTTATTTATTTGTTTACTGCTGCCAATTAGAGCAAATTTTCTAGTAAGAACAAATGTATTATATGAATACTTTAGTAAACCTTCTTTCTGGTAAGAATTCAAATATGATGATTTCATTTAAACAAAAGTATTTTGTTGTGCTTGCGTACAATTGTTTTGTAGTAAAATATCCCAAAAAAGATGTAATAGAGAAAAATAAAAAAATCCTTACACCGTCACAATATATCTGAGTAAACTGTGAAGGGTATGAATACATAATTTGGTAAGACATTTGTCTATAAGACAAGAAACTGTTATGCATATTAAGAATTTATCGTTTGACCCTATACTTATATATTATTATTAACTTTTATGTTATATGGGGACCATTAAGAAACCTCTATTTTTGTACTTAATTCAGGCGTCTATCTTAAATAGTGTCCTATCTAAAATGAATACAGTAATTGAATTTATTTTCATCATAACAAATTTTTTTCCGTTTGAAAAAACTATGCAAGAAGTACGTTTTTTTTCCTGAAACAAAAGGTTCTTCTTCTTCTTCTTCTTGTGGCGCTACAGTCCGGGGTGGACCTGGGCCTCAACCAACATGCCTCTCCAGCCAGCACGATCTTTCGCCAGCTGTCTCCAGTTGCGCACTCCAAGTTGGTTGAGGTCCTTCTCCACTTGTGTACGCCACTTCAGTCTAGGTCGTCCTCTGTTGCGTTGTCCCAATGGCTCGGATTCAAAGACTTTTCGGGCCGGAGCAGTGGTGTCCATACGCTCTACATGGCCTGGCCATCTTAAGCGTTGTATCCGTAGACGCTTAACCAGGCGCATGTCGCTGTACAGCCTATAGAGTTCGTCATTAAATCTTCTCCTCCAGATGCCATCAACGCAAACAGGACCAAAAATCGCACGCAAAACTTTTCTCTCGAAAAGACTAAGGGCTTCCTCATCCGCCTTTGCTAACGTCCAAGATTCTGCGCCATATAGTAGGACGGGGATGATCAAGCTGTTATATAAAGCTAGTTTAGTCCTTCTAGAGAGGGCTTTATTACTCAATTGCCTCTTGAGCCCAAAGAAACAGCGGTTGGCAAGAGTGATTCTGCGTTTGATTTCGGTACTGATGTTGTTGTCCCTATTTACCGCGGAGCCGAGGTAGACGAAGTCCTTAACTACCTCGAAGTTTCTGCAGCCTAGTGTGACGCTCCGTCCGAGACGTCGATGTTGTGTGTCCTTCCTTGATGACAGCATGTACTTCGTTTTGCCCTCATTTACCGCAAGACCCATTTTAGCCGCTTCCGCTTCAATGCCAGCAAACGCCTCATTGACGGCTCGCTGTGTTCGTCCAATCACGTCAATGTCATCAGCGTAAGCTAACAGTTGAACTGACTTCTGGAAGATCGTGCCTCTGGTGTTGACTTGTGAGTTACGCACGATCTTCTCGAGGATGATATTAAAGAAGTCACATGACAGTGCGTCGCCTTGTCTAAAACCTTTTTTGACATTGAAGGTCTCGGTGAGTTCGGTAGCGACCTTGACGGAGCAGCGAGAGTTCTCCATCGTCATCCTACACAATCTGACGAGTTTGGTAGGAATACCAAAACTAGACATGGCACTGTATAGCTCGTCTCTATGCACACTGTCATATGCAGCCTTGAAATCGACGAATAGGTGGTGAGTGTCAATTTGCATTTCTTGGGTCTTTTCCAGGATCTGCCGTAATGTGAAGATCTGGTCTATTGTGGACTTCCCTGGTCTGAAACCACACTGATAGGGACCTATCAGGTCATGGACAAATGGTTTCAGACGCTCACACAATACGGCAGAGAGGATCTTGTATGCGATGTTCAGGAGACTAATCCCTCTGTAGTTGGCGCAGTTAAAGGGGTCTCCTTTCTTGTGGACCGGGCAAACGACGCTGAGATTCCACTCATCGGGCATGCTTTCCTCCGACCATATCTTACAGATGAGCTGGTGCATGCGCCCAACCAAGTCATCTCCAGCTGCTTTAAATAGTTCTGCGGACAGTCCGTCCGCTCCAGCAGCTTTGTTCGACTTTAGCTTGGATATTGCTATCCTCACCTCGTCTAAGTCGGGGGGACGGAATGCTTGTCTATCATCGTCCAAATTGAGTGGAACATTCTGCCTAACAGCGGGATTTGGGTCGTCATCGCCGTTTAGGAGTCTGCAGAAATGATCCTTCCAGATTCTCAGCACAGACTGCGACTCTACTACTAGTTGTCCATTTTGGTCCCGGCAGGCCTTGGTCCGAACCTTGTATCCTCCGGATAGCTGTATTACCTTTCGGTAAAACTTTCGGACTTCATTCCTGCCAAAGCACCTTTCCATTTCCTCGACCGCACGCTTCTCATGCTCCTTCTTCTTCCTTCTGAGAAGAGTTCACGAACAGCTCGCGTTGTTCGATGCAGCGTCGCTTTATAGGCGTCTTGTTTAGCTGCGTGCGCTTGCCTGCACTCGTCGTCAAACCATGGGTTCCTTCTGGGTGGTGACGTGAAACCCAGCACATCAGTGGCAGCATCTTTGATGGCTTCTTGACAACGTTTCCATTCTTCTTCTATGCTTAGTGCAGGAAGCGTCGAACTCTGGGCGAGTTTCCGGGAGACTCGGTCGGCAAAGTTCCCAGCAATCAGCTGCGATTTTAGCTTTTCGACGTCAAACCGTTTTGGCCTTTCTCGACTCCGTTGCTCTCTCGATATCCGGGTTCTTACCTTGGCTACAACAAGGTGATGATCCGAGTCAATGTTTGCACCTCGGAAGGTTCGGACATCGAGAATACTGGAGGAGTGTCTGACGTCGATCGCAACGTGATCAATCTGGTTGACGGTTGATTGATCGGGAGATCGCCAGGTTCCTTTGTGAATGTTCAGGTGTGGGAACCGCGTGCTAGCCACAGAGAGGTTTCGCCCCGAGGCGAAGTCCAACAGCCTGAGTCCGTTTCCGGATGTGTTGTCGTGCAGGCTGTGTTTACCGATGACTCCAGCAAAGATGTCCTCCTTTCCCAGCTGAGCGTTGAAATCTCCTAGAACGATCTTGGTGTCATAGCTGGGGCATCGATCGTATGTTCTTTCTAGGAGATCATAGAAGTCATCCTTGATGTTGTCATCCTTCTCCTCTGTCGGGGCGTGAGCGCATATTAGGCTGATGTTCCCAAATTTAGCCTTGATGCGGATTGTCATGAGGCGTTCGCTGACTGGGTCGTAGCTTAAGACTTTTTGCCTAAGTCTGCTTCGAACAACAAATCCGCATCCGAATAAGCGCTGCCTTCTCTCTCTATAGCAATTGCTGTAGTAGATATCGCAGTTCTTCATCGCTTTTATGCCAGGCCCATCCCATCGCACTTCCTGGATGGCGGTTATGTCAGCTTTGTAGCTGTCAAGGGCCTCCGCAAGTTGTTCGGCTGCACGTGGCCTGTTAAGGGACCTCACATTCCACGTGCAAAACCGAAAATCTTTGTCCTTAAAACGTTTGCTGGGGTCGTCAACAGTTGATCCGTCCTTATCCGAGGCATGTTGTTGTCTCTGAACTTCCATTTTTTTTACGTGGTGAGGAAGTTACCCTCACGCACAACCCACGGACTGGTAGGCCAGGCCCATTATTTAAATCCTCGGGCAGAGGGGGTCGCTGCATACATTAGTTCACCATACAACGGGTGTTGTGATGGCTATCCAGGGGGCGCCACTTGGAGGCTGTATGTCAACTTGACCTGTGCACTAACGAGGATTGCCTTGGCAGCTCGCCATGTTGAGCGCAATCAACGACGTTACCTCGCGTGCATAGGCCCATGCCCACAAAAGGTTATTTATTGAGAACCGAACCAAATATATATTGTTAGATTATTCAAATTATCAAATTATTCAAAACACATACATACATAATAATTATTGTTGGCTCTACAGTCCAAAGGAGCAGCAGGACCTATCTTGCTCATCAACTACTCGTGTTCTGCGCGCTACTGTTCTCTCACGAGTAGAAGAGATCTACAGTTTTTTGCCGACTCCGAACGGCGAAATTTGACAAGCTTTCTTAGACAGTTATTACTCTCTGAGTGTTGTCAGCAGCTCGAAAGAGGTGGTGCTGTGAAAAACTCGAAAAATTGGTGTTGAACTGGGAGTTGAACCTAGACCCTTCGGCGTGTGAGCGTCGCACTCTACACACTACGCCACGGCGACCACAAAACACATACATGTTGTACATAAAAACAATTTGATTTCTGTATTTCTCTTATTGATTTAAAGAAATCCATAGACAATCTGTAGACAAATGCAGTTGGAACTGATATCAGCAACTTAGACAATACAAACCTGGTCACATTTTTCGTTCTGTGAAAAAATTTATTTTTCAACCGTATCTCAAAATATTGGATGTATGGAGAAGTTCGTGAAGGCCTGAAATGTAAAGTTTTACCTTTTGTTAAAGGAAATTAAATTAGGAAATAAGAAAATTAATTTTCTCTGCTAAAACATATTTTGCTTATTTAACAAGTACGATTCACTCTGACGTATATGGTTTCGTTTCTTATTTATGCAGAAACAAAAAAAAATTAATAAGAAATTATTTTTAGTTCTTAATGCATTTTTATTGTTCTATTTCTTTCAATTTCATACATCGAGAAAAATATAAGTAAGTAAGCAAGTTAAGTAAGTAAGTAAATCCAATCTAATATTTAACTATCAACAACCTCATATTTTCTAGTTATTTGACGGAGATTTTTTTATTGAGACACAAGAAACTGATCAGAGAATTGAATTTTCAAAAGCATACTTATATTTACTGCATATTTCAAACAATGTGCGTCGGGAGATGAAAGACGGATGCTCAACACACTGTGGAGTGAACATCACACACGTCACGGTTCAAAAATATAATTATGGATGTCTTAACTCGAGCACAAACTTCATCTAGAATTAAAAAATTTGTATTAAAATTGTTGAACAGTAGCTTCAGACTGAATTTTCTACCATAAAATCTATGAACGCAGCAATAGGTTCAATTTCACATCCTCAATTCAAGAATCGATGGCTTACTTCTATTTCCGATAGGAAACGAATTAACATTATGCGATAACTTAAGGACGTTGTATCTGCAGCATGGAGACCAATGGGTAAAAAGACGAGAAAATAAGCTCGTCTTTTATTTCGTGTTTTGGAATAGATATATACTGCACAATATATGAATCTGGGTTTCAAATTGTGCAGTACTTAAGAGATAGTCGTCAAATATGGAGTGATGTGAAAAAAAAATCTTTAAGTACTCCTACAACTATCCCCTTTTCCTATTTAGAGATTTTAAGTTTAATGGATTTTTCCAAATCGAACAGACTTTCATATAAACGTTTCGAATGTGGTGTCATTTAAATAGCTTACACTCGCTTACTTTTCGAGGACAACAAAAACAAGTTTTTTGAATGAAAAAAAAATGTTCAATTTACTTTACTTAATTAAAATTTTTAAAATTACCCTTAAATTTCTTACGTAACTTAATTTGCTTACTTGTATTTCTTAAATAGAAAAAATACTTTATTGACTTATAAATGGTTATTAATGAGTAATGAGCAAACTCCTCGACTGAGGCCTACTTAGTTGCCTATCATTGATTATAAATGAATTATTCATTTCAAACTTGTATAATTTAGTCATCAGTCGACTGAAGGTGTCCCAGAACTGGCACAAACTCCGTCTAGGAGTATGCCATAAGCGCCAATTTAATTTCATGGTTCCATACTCCTCCCGTACTAGGCGAGGAATGTGATGCGTCGTCGATACTATTTTAGCGGATACATGGAGTTCCAATAAGATAGAAGTCCGCCTCTGATTGGTTGACGAATGAGAAGAGGCTATCTATAGATTATCGAACTTTTGAAGTAACTTACAAACAGAAAGGATCACCAAGAAAAGAATACAAATTTTAAACATCGCCATCGCTATTGTTCGCCATCGCCGTCGCCAAAAACACAACTACAAGTTATTTGTTCCTGAATTAAATTGAGCTAAATAAAGCAGTTTGTAAAGTTTGTTTTTAAAGCCAGTGTTTTGCATTTTTGTCCGAACAAAAAGTTTTAAAATTTATTCTTGGCAATTCTTGCTGTTGCAAAAATGAGCGAAGATAAATCAGCCCCGACGCCAGCAGACGACTCCGGTAATTCGCCAGTAATGAACAACCTGATTGCGAAGTTAAACGCACTACAGAGGATAGTCGGAGAATTGCAGAAGGACACGAACGAAAGCCAAATGGAGACGTAACGCCTGCGGGAATCCATTGAACGTCGCAATACCGAAATCCCAGGAGCAGCACAATGTCACCAATCGGAGGGTAGTAATTTTGAAAGCTCTCACGATATTGCTTGTAGCATCCCTTTAGCGTCAACATGCACCCTTCGGAAACTGTACGAGTTACCAGTATTTTCAGGAGATCTAGAGGATTGGCCTTTATTTATTTCGAATTATGAAGAAATAATAGCTAATTTTGGTTATTCAGATACGGAGATCACCATCCACCTTCGAAAATTTCTACAGGGGGCCGCTTTGGAAGCAGTGTCATCTCTTCTACTACATCCAAGGAAGGCTCGAGAAGTTATACGGAAATAACCTTCAGACTGCAACTCGCCCAAATCCAACAGTGGGCAATAATAAGCGAGAGTCGGATAGACCTAATTGTACCATTTTCCACCAAGGTAAGAAATGTGTCTGCAAATCTTGAATCTGCAGGCAGTACACAGCATCTCAACAGCCCCCTGCTTCTGGAGGATATGCTTTTCAAGTTGCTCCTATCAAAAAGATTCAAATGGACAAGACATGCTTACAACATCAAGCCGCACGCTACATTGAAGAACTTCGCCAGTTGGCTGAGTGACTTAGCCAGGGTAGTGCAGCTGCTTCCTCAGCCCAATGTTGCAGCAATGTCTAGATCTTCGCAACCGCCAAGGAGAATGTTCCACACCAGCGAGGGAACAAAAACCACTTCAATGAATCCTGTTGGGAATGCTATACGCTGTGTTTGCTCGATCATGAAATCGGTAAGTGCGACTCATTTATAAATACCTCCATAGATGAACGTTGGTAACTAGTCAAAGGCAAGCATCCGTGCTTCTCGTGCTTGAAGCAAAACCATGGCGTCGTTACGTGCCGAAACAGAAAACAATGCGGTACGAACAGCTGTCGCAGAATTCACCACAAACTCCTTCATGAGAGTGTGCAGCCAATGCCACGTGCTTCCACTAGCCAAGCAATTCCAGAATGAATCCAGAACTGCCGTATATCATCTAATAACGACCTCCTCTTCCGTATGCTACCAGAGAAGAAACTTGGGTTATATTGGAACACCAACCACGACACCCTTAGATTCCATTTAAAGTTTCATAAATTTGCAAAGGAAGAACTTAATCCAGATAGGCCGTTGATAAAGCGACAAGTTTTGGGAATGTACATGTCCGTCTTTGATCCATTTGGCTTTCTCGTGAACTTCTTGATTTATTCAAAGATACTTCTCCAGAAGATCCAGGACGATCCTCTTCCGCAGGAGCTACACTTGCAGTGGAAACTTTGGTGGCAGAGTTGACCCAAGTAAATAATTTTCAAATACCACGTTGCTATTCGACTATAATTTCAGAGGCTGAAAATATCCAACTACACATTTTCATGGACGTCAGTAGAAGTGCCTTTGCTGCCGTAGGATACTTCCGAATAGCCTCTCAAGGCAAAGAAGATGTTGCCTTCGTTGCTGCTACAATCAGGCGTGCGCCACAAAAGACACTATCCATTCCACGTTTGGAGTTGCAAGCCGTAGTCCTTGGATGCCGACTACAAGCGACAATCCGTGCCAATCATCAGGTTAATATCACCAGGGTGGTATATTGGAGTGACTCGCAAACCATTATTCTTTGGTTGCAATCTTCCATGCTCATAGAGTAGCAGAGATACTAAACAAGTCGGAGACTTCTAATTCGCATTGGCTGCCAACTGGCTGACGACGCAACAAGAGCGATTAATCCTCCGACGTTTATTGTTGATAGCCGTTGGCTAAAGGGACCTGAATTTCTTTACCAACCAGAACATCTTGGGAACGATGTCGAAAATTCTAGCAATCCAACGTATCAGAGGAAGAAATTCGTTAGAGAGTGCGTCTAGTGAAAGAGGCAAGTATATTCCCAATTGATATTTCTAAGTATTCTTCTTTCTTGAAGTTAAAACGAGTCGTGACCTGGCTACATCGTTATAAAGGCATACTTTTGTGTCGAGTGAAGGGGAACATTAAGGGAAATACGCCAAACTCACTGCCATGGCAAAATAGTACGAAATCGTCAGAGCTCACTGTTGCCGAAATTATCCTTTCGAAAAAACTACTTTATCGTCCAGCCCAGCACGATGCCTTTGCTTCAGAGATTTCTACCTTGACAAGTGGTGAAGGTATTCAAAAATCTAGGAAGGACGTGTTTCGGCTGTAGTGAGTGGTAACCATAGCAACCGAATAAACAAGCTTTTTTCACGCGAAAAAAAAATTTTTTGTGAAAAAAAAGTAAAAATAACAATAAAACAATAAAACAATAAAACAATATCAAACACTAAAATTCGGAATTTCCCTGAAATGGGAACCGAAAAGAAAGAAGTAGTTGATGAAGTGAAGTGTGTAGATATGGAGGAATCTTGCTCCATATCTACAAAAGACGTTTCTGACTGCGGGAGCAGCACTAGTTGCAAAAGAAGGAAGACGTTGAAGTCGAAACCAGTTTAAACTTAATGATGCTGCAAAAAGGCAGTTATTAGAGGAAGCCAACAGTAGAAAGAAAAACCGCTACGCCAAGCTGGCTTCCTCTGAAGCAGAGGAACTTCTGCCGAAGAAAATATGCTTGCTGAAAAAATCAAGCAAAGAAATGAACTGGAAGCGTTTATTCAAGCCCTCCAACAAAAGCTTGAAGCCAAACGGGCTCAGCAGCAGCAACAACAACAACAGCAGCAGCAAAAACACCAGGAACAGGAGAAAAAACAACAAAGACAGTTGCAGCAACAACGACTGCAGCAGCAGCAACAACAACAGCAGCAACAACAACAATAACTGCAGCAGCAGCAGCAGCAGACACATCATCAGCAGCAGCACAAGCAGCAGAAGCAGCAGGAGCAGCAGCATAAAAAGGAACAACCGAAGAAGTATCAATGGGTGCCGCCGATCAATATCAGCGGGATGGAAACTGCTGATACTATTCAGGTATGTGAGTTGTCCGTGGGGGACGACTTCTTTCTAAAAAATAAAGGAAATGAAAAGCAAGCAGTCCACTGCTTAACAGAGGACAGCTTTAAAGAAGTTAAAAATTCGTTGACGACAGCTGGGGTGGAGTTAACCACCTTCACCCTAAAAAGCCAGAAGGTCCAAACCGTCCTTCTCAAGGGTTTGGCTGCGTCGACTGAGCTGGAGAGAGTCCTGAAAGCTCTTCAGAAATTGAAGGTAGAGGGCGTGGAGTTTGTGACGTTACGTCGCTTCTCTACTGTCCGCTCTAGAACGCCGCCCATGCGTCTGCTTCCCCTCTTCCTGGACCAGGTCTCTCCGGGGAACAGACTTTAACGTCTGAGGGGCATTAAGCTCCTCAACAAACAGGAGGTCTCCTGGGAGAGGCTCAGAAGGACGAAACAGATGCTTCTCTGCGCATGATGCCAGTCCTTTGGCCATGCGGTAGGGAACTGTAACAAGCAGCCTCGTTGCGGCAAATGCGCAGAGAGGCATCTGTCTGCGCAGTGTACTCTTGGAGAGGGGAAAGTTGAGGGTAGGGCGCGCCTGAAATGCGCGCACTGTGGGGAGAAGGGACATCCCTCAACCTACAGGGGCTGTCCGAGGGTAAAGCAACTCCATAAGGAGGAGGAAACTGATTCCAACGAAAAAACAAAAGTGATGGATTCGAGGCCGATGCCGAGAATTCCAGCCACAACTGTTACGCCGGTCGTTTCCTACGCCAATATGGTGTCAGGTAGGCGACCGGCACAACAGACATTGCCGAAAGTAACGCGGGCACAGGTTAGCCGAACTGATGGGTATGGTGCCATCGATGATGGCCCGTATGGAGCAGTTTCAAAAAGACCTAGCGCGAATGGAGCGAGTCCTTTCGTCGAGACCCGCTGGGTCAAGTGCATATCCAATATAATGGATACGCCAGCGGCTGGTGACCTCTCGATCCTGGCGGTGAATGTGAAGGTTGACTTTGCTTCGCCTTTTGGAGTCCCATAAGACTGATGTGTTGATGGTTAGCGATACCAAGCTAAACCGGAAGCACGTACTCAGGTACAAAGACTACACAGTCATTCGAAGAGACCGCCCCTGCTCCACACAGGCGGGAGGTGTCGCTCTCTTCATTAAAAAAGGCTTGCGCCATAAAATCGTGTATTGCGGTGAAGTGCGAACCTTCGGTGTACTGGAGGCCTCGATTGCGTGCATTTCCCTCCAAGGTGGAAGGAAACTGTATGTAGTAGCAGTCTATGCATCAGATGCACCCCAGTCCGCAAATTTTATCTCAGAGCTCGGGACTCTCTTCCGAAAGCTTCGGCTTTGCTCGGAGGAGAACTATTTTGTCATCGCCGGAGACTTCAACGCGAAGCATGAGGAATGTTGCAATACTGTTCAAAATCCGAGGGGAAATTCACTCTTTGAGTGGATGGCGCGGCACTCTATTGAGGTCAAGCTAAATTTGCTTGCAACCGATGGACTGTCATTTCCCAGAAGTGGGTCTTATTTAGATCTGATGCTTATCGACAGGCGTAGACTTTCGCACTTACGAGACGTGGACTCTCGCACTAGGAATTGTCTGACAACGGTGGATTACGACAGTGGCCTTGCCGCGGTTGTTCAGTTCCCGAACGAGCTGGTTGAGATTGAAGAATTTGCGGAGACACACCCTTTCGATTATCGAAGGGCTCGTTGGCCGCGTTTCTCTAGGGTCATATCCAGAGAACTACGTTCGAGCGAGATTACGCCACCTTCGGACAAAAACCTGACGAATGAAGAGGTTGAAAGGTACCTCATACAAGTTGACATCACAATCCAACGAAACATGGACATAACGCTTCTTAAGGTATCACCTACGACAGATGGCGGCATTTAACGTAACGATACCATCGACGCACTGCACGCCCAAAAAAGCAGACTGCTGTCGAGACTGAAGACTCTATGCAGACGGTTTACAGACCCAGACGACCCGGAAATACGGTCACTCAAGTCGCAGCTGAAGAACATCCGGAAGTTGATTCGGATGAACTATAGAATTGCTGTCAATTCGTACTGGGGAGATAGGATTCGGACCGTGCGTTCTAACGATCCGGGTATGTTTCCCCAAATCAACCGAATCTTCCGAAGGAGGGGTCATAACGTCTTGAAGGCTGTTCGACTTGACAGGACAACCAACAATGAAAACAACTGACTTCGGTTGGCATAGATCCAGATGAGGCCGTGCTTGACAATGAGTTCTTCGTTGTTGAGGATGCCCAAGAGATGGTGGAGGCAATAGGAGCTGTTTTTCAGGAAGTGTACACGGTCAACGAGTCTCGTAGGCCGAATCACGACCTGGAGAACAGAGCCCTGCTGAACCACTTCCACCTTCGAAATGAAATACAGTAGCGGCGTTCTGAGAATCCTGGTTTTACCAGATTCAATGACGAAAATCAGGCAACCAATGCCGTTGCCCAAGATGGCTCCAATGCCATCCTCATGTCGAAGGAGGAACTCAAAGACATCTTCAACGGTTTGAAGAACAAAAAGTCGACTGGTATCGACGGGATACCGAATATAGTGTTGCGCCATCTACCCGACGAGGCGGTGGAGATATACACAATGCTGTTCAATAATGCACTGAGTAATGCATATTACCAAGCGCATTGGAAAACGGCGGTAGTGTAACCCCTCCCCAAAAAGGACAAAGATTCCTCGCTTCCGAAAAATCTCGATAAGCCTCCTCCCCTGCATAAGCAAGGTTTTCGAGAAGATTGTCAATAGAGTCCTGATCCAGTGGACTGAGGACAACAAAATTATACCGAACAACCAGTTTGGATTTAGGGCGAGGCATGATACTGCACATGCCGCGTCAAAACTGGTTTCGGATATTCAGTGGAACAACCACAAAACCCAGTGCACCGGGGCCCGTCTCGTTGACTTGGAAAAGGCATTCGACACCGTATGGTTAGAAGGCCTCTTTCTTAAGTTTACGAGGATGGGTATAAGCAAACCGCTGCTTTTCACGATCTACAACATGGTAACTGATAGGAGTTTTGTTGTTAAAAGTTGCAACAGGGTCTCTACCAACATTTTCCACATAAAAAATGGGCTGATCGCGTTCGCCTACGATTGGGTCGCATACCGGACGGCACCAAAGATAGAGGTCATAAACGTGCTCCTGCGACGACTGGAAATTGAAAATCAACTTCCAGAAGTGTGAAACTATCCTCTTCCGGACTCCATTATATAGGGCCTCAAGGGATACATAGAAGAATTGGCGCAAGTTCGGCATATTGGACCCACGGGGTCAGCCAATAGCCGTGAAGAATGTAGTGCGATATCTTGGCATTATGTTGGACCAGTATTTGTATGGAGGTATCCATATAGATACAGCTCTGACGAAAGCTAAGAAAGGCTTCGCAACGGTCTGATATACGGCCCTCATCCGGCCAATCATGGTGTATGGCTGCCCGGTGTGGTTTAATGTGAGTCCTTCGCAAATGGAAAAGATGAGGGTGTTCAAGAGACATGTCTCAAGAAGTACAGAACCCCGGAATCTGACTACAAAAAGTTCTATCCTAATGAGGTGTTGTATAACGAAGCGAACGTGAACAGGGTTGATAATTTTATTATTAAGCTGATTCGGAGGCATGTTGCACGAGCCGTGACCTCTGAGAACGATCTCATATTTGGAACCTACTACCCAAATGATGAGTACCACGAGAACGCTCGCCGAAGGGGTTTCATTCCACCGGAATCGTTCTTGTATCTTGACCGCATTGGACTGATCCAGGATGCGGAGGCATGTCCACTTATCTACCACGTGGTGAAAAGGACAGTGGACAGGCGACTGGTATACGACGCCAACGTCGAAAGTGTTAATCGGGATGCTCTCCGGTTCAGCATATCCGTCTCCATCCGTGATAGGATGGACACGGATAAGGACCGGGATATCTATTGGTGGTTAGAGCCATACCAGGAACCCCAGCTGTCGTCAGCCTAGTGAGGTTTAGGTTGGTCCCCCACGGCCAACTCACATCAAGTATAAGTTAGGTTATGTTAGTAATTAAGATTAAATTAAAACACAAAAAAACAACAAAAACCCACAAGAAAACAAAATGTTAGCCATAAATTAGAATAAGTTAAATTAAGCTAGATTAAGTTTTATTAAAACAGAACTAGACAGCTAAGTTTTTGAACAATTTTCTTAGTTTTACATAAATGTATAATAGTTTAAATAAATTTAACAAATTAAAACAAGTATTGACGCTGAAAGGCAAAAAATAAATAAATTACTAGTTTAGCTTAGAGCGCCCGCATAGGGCCAGTAAGTAGTTTTATAAAACACATAAGTCGTATCTAGGTTAAGCATTTTGTTTCTAGCTTTAAGATAGCATTAGTTAAACAAAATAAAATGTATTTTTAAACTTAAAAAACCCTGATAAGATGCATCATCAAAACCATTCTTTGACAATGAATGAAATTCCCCATCGATTTTGGAATGTGCTTATTCGTGCTGTACTCCGAAATATTAAGAAAAAATGCTGCAAATGTAAACTACTTCGAGCCAAACCAAGACAACCATTTATGGGACAGCTGCCACATGACTGAGTTACGCGATTCGTTCGTCCATTTAGTTACACTGGATTTTTTGGCCCTTTGCATGTCACAGTGGGTCGTCGTTATGAAAAACGATTGATGGCTCTATTAACCTGCCTAACAATTAGAGCCGTTCATCTGAAGCTGGCCGCCGATCTTTTTACTGATGCCTACCTGCTGTGCTGGCGAAACTTCATAAATCGCCATGGAATTCCTGTTCGTATTAGAAGCGACAATGGCACCAACTTCGCCTGTAAACGTGTGGTGTAATCCGTCAAGGAAGTCCTTTCAGTAACGTTACGGGAGGTGGCAACACGGGTTGAAACTCTAACAAGTCTTTTGATTGAGGCTGAAAACATTGTCAATTCGAGACCTCTCACCGAACTACCACTTACGTCCGAAGCAGGTAATCCAATTACACCAAATTACTTCTTGATTGGTTGCACAAATTCGATCCAGACGCCTAACCTTGATGCTATGCCGATCTGTAGCCGCAAACAGTGGCAAATATTACAACAGCTTAAGAACAGATTCTGGAAGCGATGGATTCTGGAGTATTTGCCAACGCTCACACGAAGGTCCAAATGACACCTCCTCTCAAAACTGACGATCTTGTTTTAATTTGCGATGGAGCTTTACCGCGTAGTAAGTGGCAACGTGGAAGAATCGTAGAGGTATACCCAGGAAAAGATGGCCAAGTAAGGAGTGCAAACGTACAAACACCGGACGGAGTACTACATCGTGCTTCTAAGCTGACTACGCTCGACATTGGTGGTGAATCTCTTTGAGAATTAACGGGGGGTGGGATGTAGTCGATACTATTTTAGTGGATAGATGGAGTTCCAATAAGATAGAAGTCCGCCTTTGATTGGTTGACGAATGAGAAGAGGCTATCTATAACTTATCGAACTTTTGAAGTAACTTATTTATTATTCAACAGCCAGCCAGCAAACAGAAAGGATCACCAAGAAAAAAATACAAATTTTAACCATCGCCAGCGCATCGCCATCGCTTGTTCACCATCGCCGTCGCCAAAAACACAACTAAGTTATATGTTCCTGAATTAAATTGAATTAAATAAAGCAGTTTGAAAAGTTTGTTTTTAAAACCAGTGTTTTTTATTTTTGTCCGAAGATCATGGTTAATGTCCTTTAGGACGTTTGGACGCCTTTTAGTTTTCTGAGCTTTCGCGAAGGCTGAAAATCATAATTTTATATCGTCCTAGGCACATTTAAAAATAAATTTTAATAGTCTTGGGCATCTAAAAGGTATATGTCGTATAGCGACACGATACCATACAAGAATGCAACATACATAAGTTACTTGCGAAAATGAAAAATAACCTATGAGCCATATAGATATATGTGTATGTAAGAAGTAAAAATGAGTTAAGGCCTTATTATATTAAGTTCAAAATAATGTGCCCCATAAAGAATTAACAATGTATGAAAATATAACGCTATAATAAGTAAGTTGTTGTTGACATACAAGTGTTTTACTTTATTTTTCCACCTCTTATTCCATACTTCAGTAATTGGCGTCACTAAAAGTTAACTTAAGGAGTTTGAAATATCAAGAATGAAAATTCGTTCTTAATATTTTATCCAGTATTGTCGGGCATCGCATTGGTAATTGTAGTAAATATAGTGACAGTAAAGCGCCATTAAGGTAATCGGTACTCCTACTCAAAGAGTAATAACTGTCTAAGAAAGCTTCTGAAACATCACCGTTCGGAGTCGGCAAAGAACTGTAGGTCCCTTCTACTCGTGAGAGAACATTAGCGCGCACAACACGAGTAGTTGATGAGCAACCTAGGCCCTGGTCCCCTGTGGACTGTCGCGCCATACAATTATTATTGTTATTATTATTACTTATCGGGTTGTTCAAAATAATAGAGCAAAGGAAGGTAAATCCTTATTTAAGACGGCTAGAATTGGTCTATTTATTTTGTTATTTGTCTTTGGAATGAAATTCCAAGCCAATATTCCAATGTTTTGAAACGGATTTGGCAAATAATTTAAACGGGCCACCTCAGACGCCAATGTGATACACAATATAAAGCATAAAATATATTAAGTATAATTAAGTATATTTAATTTTAATCCATTGCTACCCTACAGTTGCAATATCGATTTATCTAAAAATCGAATAAAAAGCATGCAATGTTGTATTCCATGACTTTTAATTGAAATTACATTTTTTTTATTTTAATGAAAATCATCACCGTTCAGCCACATCAACACACATCCCCTTTTGTTGCATTTGTTGTTTTCGAAATGTAATATATCGCGAATTCAGCGCTATTTCCATGTCCTATATTAATTGCATTCTACATTACATGCTTTAAAAAACATTTTGTAAAAGCTTATGAAAAATTAATCAAATCAGTTAATATCTTTATTTTACGCTTTAGCTTTATTTTATACGACTATATTTATGTATGGAGCTCAACATGGCGAGCTGCCAAGGCTATCCTCGTTAGTGCACAGGTCAAGTTGACATACAGCCTCCTCGCGGCGTCCCCTGGATAGCCATCACAACACCCGTTGTATGGTGAACCAATGTATGCAGCGAGCCCCTCTGCCCGAGGGTTTAAATAATGGGCCTGTCCTACCAGTCTGTGGGTTGTGCGTGAGGGTAACTTCCTCACCACAAAAAACATCGTTAGTTCAGAGACAAGAACATGCCTCGGATAGTGAAGAATCACCCGTTGACGACCCCAGCAAACGTTTAAAGAACAATGATTTTCGGTTTTGCACGTGTAATGTGAGGTCCCTTAACAGGCCACATACAGCCCAACAACTTGCGGAGGAAGTGTGATGGGATGGGCCTGGCATAAAAGCGATGAAGAACTGCGATATCTACTACAGCAATTGCTATAGAGAGAGAGAAGGCAGCGCTTATTCGGATGCGGATTTGTTGTTCGAGGCAGACTTAGGCAAAAGTCTTGAGCTACGACCCCGTCAGCGAACGCCTCATGACAATCCACATCAAGGCTAAATTCGGGAACATCAGCCTAATATGCGCTCATGCCCCGACAGAGGAGAAGGATGACAACATCAAGGATGACTTCTATGATCTCCTAGAAAGAACATCGATTCCCCAGCTATGACGCCAAGATCGTTCAAGGAGATTTCAACGCTCAGCTGGGAAAAGAGGACATCTTTGCTGGAGTCGACAACACATCCGGAAACGGACACAGGCTGTTGGACTTCGCCTCGCGGCGGAACCTCTCTATGGCTATCACGCGGTTCTCCTGATCCATCTACCGTCAACCAGATTGATCACGTTGCGATCGACGTCAGACATTCCTCCAGTATTCTCGATGTCCGAACCTTCCGAGGTGCAAATATCGACTCGGATCATCACCTTGTTGTAGCCAAGGTAAGAGCCCGGATATCGAGAGAGCAACAGAGTCGAGACAGGCCAAAAAGGTTTGACGTCGAAAAGCTACAATCGCTGCCGATTGCTGGGAAGTTTGCCAACCGAGTCTCCCTGAAATTCGCTCAGAGTTCTACGCTTCCTGCACTTAGCATAGAAGAAGAATGGAAACGTTGTGAAGAAGTCATCAAAGAAGCTCCCACTGATGTGCTGGGTTTCACGTCAGCACCCAGAAAGAACCCATGGTTTGACGACGAGTGCAGGCAAGCGCAAGCAGCTAAACAAGAACAAGGCCAAGTAGAGTCGCAGTCTGTGCTGAGAATCTGGCAGGATCATTTCTGTAGACTCCTTAACGGCGATGACGGCCCAAATCCCGCTGTTAGGCAGAATGTTCCACTCAATTTGGAAGATGGTAGACAAGCATTGCATCCCTCCGACTTAGACGAGGTGAAGATAGCAATATGCAAGCTGAAGCCGAACAAAGCTGCTGGAGCGGACGGACTGTTCGCAGAACTATTTAAAGCAGCTGGAGATGACCTGGTTGAGCGCATGCAACAGCTCATCTGTAAGATATAGTCGGAGGAAAGTATGCCTGATGAGTGGAAGCTCAGCCTCGTTTGCCCGGTTCACAAGAAAGGAGACCCCTTTGACTGCGCCAACTCCCGAGGGATTAGTCTCCTGAACATCGCATACAAACCCTCTCTGCCATATTGTATGAGCGTCTGAAACCGTTTGCCCATGAACTGATAGGTCCTTATCAGTGTGGTTTCAGGCCAGGGAAGTCCACTATAGACCAGATATTCACATTACGGCAGATCCTGAAAAAGACCCAAGAAATGCAAATTGACACTCACCACCTATTCGTCGATTTCAAGGTCGCATATGACAGTGTGCATAGAGACGAGCTATACAGTGCCATGTCTACTTTTGGCATTCCTACCAAACTCGTCAGATTGTGTAGGATGACGATGAAGTACTCTCGCTGCTCCGTCAAGGTCGGTAACGAACTCACCGAGACCTTCAATGTCAAAAAAGGTTTTAGACAAGGTGACGCACTGTCATGTGACTTCTTTAACATCACCCTCGAGAAGATCGTGCGAAACTCACAAGTCAACACCAGAGGCACGATCTTCCAGAAGTCAGTTCAATTGCTAGCTTACGTTGACGATATTGACGTGATTGGACGAACACGGCGAGCCGTCAATGAAGCGTTTGTTGGTATTGAAGCGGAAGCGGCTAAAATGGGTCTGGCGGTAAATGAGGGCAGAACGAAGTACATGCTGTCATCAAGGAAGGACACACAACATCAACGTCTCGGACGGAGCGTCACAATAGGCAGCAGAAACTTCGAGGTAGTCAAAGACTTCGTCTATCTCGGCTCATCATTATATCAGTACCGAAATCAAACTGAAAAAAAATCACTCTTGCCAATCGCTGTTTCTTTGGGCTCAAGAGGCAATTGAGTAATAAAGCCCTCTCTCGAAAGACTAAGCTCGCTTTATATAACAGCTTGATCATCCCCGTCCTACTTTATAGCGCGGAATCTTGGACGTTAGCAAAGGCGGATGACGATGCCCTTAGTCTCTTCGAGAGAAAAGTTCTGCGTGCGATTTTTGGTCCTGTTTGCGTTGATGGCATCTGGAGGAGAAGATTTAATGACGAACTCTAAGGGCTGTACAGCGACATGCGTCTGGTCAAGCGTCTACGGATACAACGCTTCAGATGGCTAGGCCATGTAGAGCGTATGGACACCACCGCTCCGGCCAGAAAAGTCTTTGAATCCGTGCCATTGGGACAACGCAACAGAGGACGACCTAGACTAAAGTACACAAGTGGAGAAGGACCTCAACCAACTTGGAGTGCGCAACTGGAGGCAGCTGGCGAAAGATCGTGCTGGCTGGAAGGCATAGAGGCGACAATACCTCAACTGAGTATTTCTTAGGATGAAATGTAAGAAATACGTCCAAGGTGTTGACGGTATGATCTGTAATGTCAGGTATCCGTGTTGGCTTATTGCTTATTTACCTTAGCAAAGATTTCAATATACCTTCCTTCGGGTGTTCTCTGGCCTGAATGTCGAAGTCAGATGAATTGTGTACATTGAACCGCAATAACGATTTCAGTGCGAGGATACAGGGATACAATTCTTGTAATGGAGTTGGACAGCGCAGCAAACTCATTGTAATTTGAATTGCAGGTTTGGACTTCTATAAATAAAACAGTAGTGGATTAACTGCTTACGGACACGGTGTTTTAACCACAGAAAAATAAATTCCGGATTGGAACAGTGGGCGTATTGTTGTAAGCAATATCACTACGCACATAAATAGCGAGACTATGTCCTGGCAAGTTCAAATCCGACAAGTAGGTATTCTAACCTACATCTGTTTCACTTAGCGTGAAAGAGCTGATTTATAGCGGGAGGGGTGAATGTACACAACACAGCAACCTGGAACTGCCCTCACATATCAATGTTAAATACAACTGTACAAGCGAATAACTTAAACAAGTTCAAATGTTGCATACCTCAGCATGATCCATAAGAACTCGCCCTAGAGCGGCATTGCTCCTTTGCATAAAGTTGCAACGACAAAGGGAAATGTGGAAATTAAAGTTGCAATACTTCACTAGTCACAAAACAAGCTATAATTATTCGGCTTCAATTTGGTTGTTTAACTGTCACAAAAATGTTCCCCGCGATAATCACGCTACTTACACCTCACTAGAACCATAACCAATTGATTGAAGCTCGAGCGGGAATTACTGAAGAAACATCAAGAATAATTCGTATAGCAGAAACAGTTGTACGATGCTGGATCATGCGTAGATATAGAGCCAGTTTAAACGAATTCGGGGAAGCAGGAAGTTCCAGCTTGTATAAAGTTCAGGATATGATGCAGGCCAAAGAAAGCTCCTACATCAATATAAACAAAAAAGTTTAAAAGCCTCATGGACTTACTTAAAGGGCATTGGAGTTAAGTTAGACACTATGTTTGTTATGTGGGAAAACAGATACAATCCTCTCGAGTAGTTGAAGAAAGCGCACGTGTTTTTCTATATATATATATATATATATGCCTAAAATTTCCAGTAAGCGTACGCGTTCTGATTCTGGTGACGGCGTAAATCGCTTTTCAGCAAATTGTCATCTTCCGACAAACAAATAATAGACAACCAAAATTATTTTCATTTATTAAGTGAACCGGCTGAAATCGTGGATATTTGTTTAGTTTTATTGTGCCGCGTTGAATATACACAACATAAAAACAGTTCTTAAATTGATTTGTTTGTTTGTCTTTATTTGATATAATTTTTACATCGAGGCACTTTAATCCCGAAGAAAGTTTTTGACTACTTTTTCGCTCATGGAATCTAGTCCTGACAGAATTACTTTTAAGCGGCGCATTTCTTTGCGTGAATAAGAGAAAAATTCGTAATTTAGCCTTGTCAATTCAGTATTTAATTTTAGGCCTAGTGACATGTTTTTAATTAAATATATTTGCTTGGTGTTTCGAGGAATGGCTCTGTTTCTTAATTTCTTCAACTCTAACTTCAATTGCCAAAAATTTGTCGAAGTAGGCTGTGTTTAATAGAAAAGAAGTCTTTTCTTATCAGGATACCGCCAAGCCACACACGCCAATACTCGTCAAAACCTCCGGGAGTACGGTTTCATACACCATTTAGTCCGGACTAGGACCTTGTTCTTGTCTACGGTGAACGATTTTACTTGTAAAAAATCCGCTTCAAGATCGGCTTGCTAAAATCAGTTGCTACAGCTTTTTGATTTTGGCAAACAGTTATCAAAAAAATATTTGTTGTTGGCGAATATTTGTTTTACATCAGATCCATATAAAAATATGTCTGACTTACCTTGCTACAATTTGAAAAATGCCAATACTGCCATTTCCTACGGAAAGTGTCAAAACTCGAAAATGAGATCGAGTCGTTGCGATTAGAATTACGCATAAAAAATTTTGAAAATTGATTGCGCTCAACATGGCGAGCTGCCAAGGCTATCCTCGTTACTGCACAGGTAATGTTGACATACAGCCTCCACGCGGTGCCCCCTGGATAGCCATCACAACACCCGTTGTGTGGTGAACTAATGTATGCAGAAAGACCCTCTGGCCGAGGGTTTAAATAATGGGCCTGGATTAACAGTCTGTGGGTTGTGCTTGAGGTTAACTTCCTAAATAGTTTAGAAACCCCGAAATGCCTCGGATAATGTAGGACCAACTGTTGACGACCCCAGCAAACGTTTTAAGGACAAGGATTTTCGGTTTTGCACGTGGAATATGAAGTCCTTTAAAAGACCACGTACAGCCGAACAACTTGAGGAGGCCCTTGATTGCTACAAGGCAGACATTACCGCCATCTAGGAAGTGCGATGGGATGGGCCTGGCATAAAAACGATGAAGAACTGCGATATCTACTAAAGCAATTGCTATAGAGAGAGAGAGAGAAGGCAGCGCTTATTCGGATGCGGATTTGTTGTTCGAGGCAGACTTAGGCAAAAGTCTTGAGCTACGACCCCGTCAGCGAACGCCTCATGACAATCCGCGTCAAAGCTGAATTCGGGAACATCAGCCTAATTTGCGCTTCCGCCCCGACAGAGGAGAATGATGACAACATCAAGGATGACTTCTATGATCTCCTAGATAGAACATACGATCGATGCACCAGCTACGACACTAAGATCGTTCTAGGAGATTTCAACGCTCAGCTGGGAAAAGAGGACATCTTTGCTGGAGTCATCGGTAAACACAGCCTACACGACAACACATCCAGAAATGTACTCAGGCTGTTGGACTTCGCCTCGGGGCGGAACCTCTCTGTGGCTAGCAAGCGGTACTAACACCTGGACATTCACAAAAGGACCTGGCGATCTGCAATTCGATCCACCGTCAACGAGAGAGCAACGGAGCAACGGAGGCCAAAACGTTTTGACGTCGAAAAGCTACAACCGCAATCGATTGTTGGGAACTTTGCCAATCGAGTCTCCCTGAAACTCGCTCAGAGTTTGACGCTTCCTGCACCAAGCATAGAAGAAGAATGGAAACGTTGTCAAGAAGCCATCAAAGAAGCTGGCACTGATGTGCTGGGTTTCACGTCACCACCCAGAAGGAACCCATGGTTTGACGACGAGTGCAGGCAAGCGCACGCAGCTAAGCAAGACGCCTATAAGACGACGCTGCATCGAACAACGAGGGCTGTTCGTGAGCTCTACGAACAGAGAAGAAGGGAAGAGCACCGGCTTCAAAGAAGGGAAAAGAAGGAGCATGAGAAGCGCGCGGTCGAGGAAATGGAAAGGTGCTATGGCAGGAATGAAGTCCGAAAGTTTTACCGAAAGGTAAAATAGCTATCCGGAGGATACAAGGCTCGGACCAAGGCCTGCCGAGACCAAAACGGACAAATCGTAGTAGAATCGCAGTCTTAACGGCGATGACGGCCCAAATCCCGCTGTTAGTCAGAATGTTCCACTCAATTTGAACGATGATAGACAAGCATTCCGTCCCCCCGACTTAGACGAGGTGAAGATAGCAATATCCAAGCTGAAGTCGAACAAAGCTGCTGGAGCCTACGGACTGTCCGCAAAACTATTTAAAGAAGCTGGAGATGACCTGGTTGGGCGCATGCACCAGCTCATCTGTAAGATATGGTCGGAGGAAAGCATGCCCGATGAGTGAAATCTCAGCGTCGTTTGCCCGGTTCACAAGAAAGGAGACCCCTTTGACTGCGCCAACTACCGAGGGATTAGTCTCCTGAACATCGCATACACCGTTTGTCCATGACCTAATAGGTCCCCATCAGTGTGGTTTCAGACCAGGGAAGTCCACAGATCTTCACATTACGGTTGATCCTGGAAAAGACCCAAGAAATGCAAATTGACACTCACCACCTATTCCACCTATAGAGACGAGCTATACAGTGCCATGTCTAGTTTTGGCATTCCTATCAAACTCGTCAGATTGTGTAGGATGACGATGGAGAACTTTCGCTGCTCCGTCAAGGCCGGTAACGAACTCACCGAGACCTTCATTGATAAAAAAAGGTTTTAGACAAGGTGACGCACTGTCATGTGACTTCTTTAACATCATCTTCTTCTTCTTTAACAAGATCGTGCGTAACTCATAAGTCAACACCAGAGGCACGATCTTCCAGAAGTCAGTTCAATTGCTAGCTTACGCTGATGACATTGACGTGATTGGACGAACACAGCGAGCCGTCAATGAAGCGTTTGCTGGTATTGAAGCGGAAGCGGCTAAAATGGGTCTGGCGGTAAATAGGGCAAAACGAAGTACATGCTGTCATCAAGGAAGGACACACAACATCGACGTATCGGACGGAGCGTCATACTAGGCAGAAGAAACTTCGAGGTAGTCAAGGACTTCGTCTACCTCGGCCCCGCGGTACACAGGGACAACAACATCAGTGCCGAAATCAAACGTAGAATCACTCTTGCCAATCGCTGTTTCTTTGGGCTCAAGAGGCAATTGAGTAATAAAGCCCTCTGTCGAAGGACTAAGCTTGATCATCCCAGTCCTAGTTTATGGCGCGGAAACTT
Organism: Eristalinus aeneus; assembly: GCA_955652365.1. Classification (NCBI taxonomy): domain Eukaryota; kingdom Metazoa; phylum Arthropoda; class Insecta; order Diptera; family Syrphidae; genus Eristalinus; species Eristalinus aeneus. The sequence continues at coordinate 84,182,005 of OY019131.1, read as the reverse complement.
GGATGTTAGCAAAGGCGGATGAGGAAGCTCTTAGTCTTTTCGAGAGAAAAGTTTTGCGTGCGATTTGGAGGAGAAGATTTAATGACGAACTCTATGGGCTGTACAGCGACATGCGCCTGGTCAAGCGTGCACGGATACAACGCTTAATATGGCTAGGCCATGTAGAGCGTATGGACACCACTGCTCCGGTCCGAAAAGTCCTTGAATCCGAGTCATTTGGACAACGCAACAGAGGACGACCGAGCCTAAGGTGGCACACACAAGTGGAGAAGGCGAAAGATCGTGCTGGCTGGAGAAACATGTTGGTTGAGGCCCAGGTCTACCCCGAACTGTAGCGCACCAGAAGAAGAATACATATATGTATATATATGGGGCATGGGCCTGTTCACGAGAGGCCACGTTGTTGATTGCACTCAACATGGCGTGGCCTCAACATGAGCCTGTCTAGACGAGATAACATTTGTGATCGCGCTCAACAAAACGATCTGGCTACACTATCCTCGTTAGTGCACAGGTCAAGTTGACATACAGTCTCCTCGCTGCGCCCCATGGATAGCCATCGCAACATCCGTTGTGTGGCGAACCAATGTATGCAGCAGAGGGTAACTTCCTCACCACGTAAAACAAAATAGCTCAGAAAGGCTGAAATTCCTTGGATAATGCAGGACCAACTGTTGACTGGGGTCGTCAAACGTTATAGGAACAATGATTTTCGGTTCTGCACGTGGAATGTGAGGTCCCTTAACAGACCACGAGCAGCCGAACAACTTGCGGAGACCCTTGACTGCTACAAAGCAGACATTACCGCCATCCAGGAAGTGCGATGGGATGGGCCTGGCATAAAAACGATGAAGAACTGTGATGGTTACTACAGCGATTGCTATAGAGAGAGCGAAAGCAGCGGCTATTCGGATGCGGATTTGTTGTTCGAGGCAGACATAGGCAAAAAGTCTTGAGCTACGACCTCGTCAGCGAACGCCTCATGACAATCCACATCAAGGCTAAATTCGGGAACATCAGCCTAATATGCGCTCATGCCCCGACAGAGGAGAAGGATGACAACATCAAGGATGACTTCTATGATCTCCTAGAAAGAACATCGATTCCCCAGCTATGACACCAAGATCGTTCTAGGAGATTTCAACACTCACCTCGAAAAAGAGGACATCTTTGCTGGAGTCATCGGCAAACACAGCCTGCACGACAACACATCTGGAAACGGACTCAGGCTGTTGGACTTCGCTTCGAAGCGGAACCTCTCTGTGGCTAGCACGTGGTTCCCACACCTGGACATTCACAAAGGTCCAGGTCTCCTGATCAATCCACCGATAACCAGATTGATCACATTGCGATCGACGTCAGACACTCCTCCAGTATTCTCGTCGACTTGGATCATAACCTTGTTGTAGCCAGCGTAAGAACCCGGATATCGAGAGAACAGCGGAGTCGAGACAAGCCAATACGGTTTGACGTCGGAAAGCTACAATCCAGAGAGATAAGAACATGCAGATAAGAACATGCAGCCAAACAAGACGAGGGCTGTTCGTAAGCTCAACGAACAGAAAAGACGGGAAGAGCAACGTCTTCTCAGAAGAAAAAAGGAGGAGTATAAGAAGCGCGCGGTCGAGGAAATGGAAAGCTGTTATAGCAGGAATGAAGTCCGAAAGTCTTACCGAAAGATGAAACAGCTGTCCGGCGGATACAAGGTTCGAACCGAAGCCTGCCGGGATCAAAATGGACAACTTGTGGTAGAGTCGCAGTCTGTGCTGAGAATCTGGAAAAAATTATTTCTGTAGACGATGACGGCCCAAATTCCGCTATAAGGCAAAATGTTCTACTCGATTTGGACAATGATAGAAAAGAATTCCGTCCCCCGACTTAGGCGAAATGAAGATAACAATATCGAAGCTGAAGCAAACAAAGCTACTGAAGCTGATCCTTGTATATTATGATAAGATTTATAGTGTAGTGTCTCTTATTGAGAATATTTTATTCTCAGATTTTTAGAAATAAAACCAGAAATATTATGCAAAGAATTGAATTGATACTTAATTTTTAACTACATTGTAAATGGATTCTCTCTCAACCATTCTTAAGCTCTCCCATTTGCTTTCTTATTTCTTTCTAAGCGATTTTAAAGATTTTTACCACAAAATCCATTACAACAAGATTAGTTTATATATATAACATATTCAGCATTTTTGAAATTATCATTGAATCTCTTTTTCAAAGAAGAGCTATGAATGTACTCACACACAAAGGATACGATGAGAACAAAATGTAGATACATCTTTTTGTCATGAGCATTTCCTGTCTTCAGGATTTGAAAGGAGGAGCTGTCTATTTTAGACAATTACTTCAAATGATTATTGTCTCTTCTATTGACTAAGTGTCAAAATTAAAAGAAGACACTTTTGATGGTCCCGGATTATTCCCGAAACCAGAAAATAGTCTATTAAGTAGGTTAAGCCTTTCATCATGGCAACCATTTCTACCTGCTCATCCAAGAGCATTCTCTTACAGGTAGAGCACACTCCTGCACACGTTCCATTTCCCTTAAATTAAGATGAAGTATGTGTATTAAATCGAATGCAACCCTCAAGTACAATATCACGGATAATCTCATTATATTTTGAGGCAGGGTTGCAAATTGCCCCTCACTTTGAGTTCGCCTGTTGAGCAAAAGAGAATATCAAAAACACTAGGGGGTTGTTTGGATGGCCACGCGCTGGCTGCTAAGTATGTTTTGAACAGAAAATTGATGGTGTAAATATAATCCTCGGATGGATAATGGAAATAATGATGTGGTTACTTTAGAGACCTGTGACTGTGTGTGCCTTCGGAGTTGGTTGGTATTCAGATAAATGGATAATGGAGCGGGTGGCTGTTGCGAATTAAGTCACTCTCTGGAACGCAACACGTGCTCCTGTCCAAATTCATTATTTTGCAGGAACTTTCTCACGGAAATGATAATTAAGAAACCTGAGAAGATATTTGGTAAATTATTGAAATTATTTTTAGAAAATATATGTTAAGATATATGTATATTAGGGGACGTGAAAGGTAAAACTTCCTTCATTTTCGTGCGTTAAGAGAAAATTTTATAAGAAAATCCTGGGCGTTTAGATAATATAATTACAAAACAAGAAACTTACATCCAATCTTAAGATTTTACGGAATTTTATATAATATGAATGCACTTTTAACATTTTAACCTTTATATCATACAGCATGGTCGCCGTGGCGAAGTGGGTAGAGTGCGAAGCTCATACGCCCGAGGGTCTAGGTTCCATTCCCTGCTGAACACCTTGAATTTTCCACGGCACCACCTCTTTCGAGCTGCTGACAACACTCAAAGAGTAATAACTGTCTAAGATAGCTTCTCAAATTTCGCCGTTCGGGTTCGGCAAAAAAAACTTTAGGTCTCTTCTACTCGTGAGAGAACAGTAGCGCGCAAAACCCGAGTAGTTGATGAGGAAGCTAGGCCCTGGTCTCCCTATAGACTGTCGCGCCAACAATTATTATTATTATTATCATATGTATATATAAAAATTATGAATAAAATAACTTAAATGCAAGCGGAAAAGAAATAAGTCCTCGTATTATTTCCAGCAAGGAAGTGAAATACTTTCCGTGAAGTATTTCTGCATTTGTTGTGAACGAGCCCTTATTATTTTTTTGTTTGTTTGCTATGACATCTGTGAAAAATATTTAGTATACATCAAGTCATTGAACAGACAATATCAAATTTTTTCATCGTGTTAAAAATGTCGAATTTTGTACCAGAAAGTGATGATTTGCGGAAAGCATTAATTTTTTGTTTTCATTTGAAGAAAAGTGATGCAGGGTCGCATCGAATGCTTGTCGAGGCATATGGTGATCATGCTCTATCAGAAGCAACATGCAAACGATGCTTTCACCTGTTTAGAAATAATGATTTTGATGTGAGAAATGAAGAACGTAGAAGACTACCAAAAAAGTTTGAAGACGCCGAACTGCAAACGATATTGGATGGAGATGACACTTTGAGTCAAAAGCAAATGGTAGCAATGTTAAATGTTGCACAAAAAACAATTTCTGACCGTTCAAAAGCTATGGGAAAGATCCAAAAGTGTGGAAAATGGGTGAGCGGCATTTTGATTTCTACGATGAGGTCGAAAATTGGGTGACTGATTGGTTTGCTTTAAAAGACGAACAATTTTATTGGCGTGGTATTCACAAATTCCCAGAAAGGTGGTCAAAATTTGTAGAAAACAATGGCCAATACTTTTAACAAAATGTTTTTACTTTCCCATTAATAATTAGTATTTTATTTTCATACCGGTATACCTGGTATGTACAAAAAACAAACTTCAAAAAGATTTGTCTCAAGTTGGCTTCGTTGAATATTTTGTTCAAATTTGACAAAGAGAATCACCAGTTATTAAAAGGGTAAAAACATTCTTTTTCGTTTGTGTACTCTATCTCAGTTGAAGCAGCCATTGTTGTGTTGTCGCTCTTGATTAAATTTGAAAACATTTCACGCTGTCCATCACAAAATAATTAAACTCTTTTAGTTATCCCTAGCGGTCAACTAAATTACAACGTATTCTTCTTTTTAAAGATTCAAACATATATTTCATGCAAATACATATCCACTTGATGCACATGTCCGTCCACGTCAGAGGCATAGTTAATTTTAAGTCTTTGTTAGTAAGTCTTGAGTAGTTATCTAGGATTTTGTAAATTAAAGTTAAACTTGATAAAGAAAGAATCTGCCGCGTCCACGTCACAGGCATAGTTAGTTTTAAAGCTTTGTTAGTTAGTCTTGAGTAGCTATCTAGGATTTTGTAAAATAAAGTTAAACTTGGTAAAGAAACAAAATAATTATTTTTATTATAGTTTACTATTTGCCGCGTTGTGGAATTTGTTCAGGTTCGCGGCAAATAAGGAAACATGAAACATGACATCCTCACAAAAAACGCAAAAAGGGATCTTATGTTCGTTGTTGTTACATAAAATTTCAACTATGTCAAATATAAATCACTGGATACACCTCATATATAGTCTGAGTGTCTGAGAGATTTTTCAAGCGTCGGTTTTCGGCTCTGCATACATACATGTTTGTAGCAAATATCATTTCTCCCAAAACACTTTATCGTATATTCGTGCGGCCTTAACGCTCTAGCTATTACTATCCTTAAAGTAGGTTATTTTTTAACGAAGAGTTTTCGAACAGCCTTTGGTTTGGTTTGATACAGTGCTGACTTGCAACCATCATCAAAATGTATTTAAGCGACAATTTTTTTTCCCAAAATCAACAATATTTCTCATTTGTTTTTAGATATCGTTCTAATTTTTTTCTACACCATCTGCGTTAAAAAGAAGTTACCAATTGCTGTTAATTCGAATAAGGGGAGTGTTTTTTGGAGTCTGTAACAAAAGCTACATTTATTCATAGAGCCTGTAAGTAAAACAGCAGCTTCTCTGTTAGTTTAATCAATTATTCATTAACAAATCACTTTTATATTTTAAGGGTCTTCTCATTATTTATTTCTTTCATTTTTGACAGTTAAATAATAATTTAATATTTCAATTTAATTAGTTTAAATAGTTGTTTTTTTATTTTTGTTTGTTGTATTTATTTTTTAATTGCATAGTTCGATAGATCGTTTCTCTAAGTGCATAATATCATCAGTTTCTGGCTTTCACCTTTCCTCCGTCGTCGCCAGCTTGATATTTATATGTACATTAGCTCACGTGGAAATCGTTATGCGGATTCAAGATAATTGCGCAATATTGCTCTTCCAATTCCTGCACTTCACCTAACTTACATCAAACGTGCAGTGAATTAGAATCAAATACTAATACATTCTACACATTCTCTTTAAATATTGCAAAACAAAATATATAAAAATAACATTCAATATTCCTAAATACATTGACGTAAAAAAACAAAAAGAAAATACGAATAAATATCTCCTAGTAAAGTATGTACATGATAAATAGAATTCTGTTATCAGGATAAAACGAAAGGAATCGTAAACATACGAATAAAACTTAAAAGACAAACGCAAAATCAAATTTAAAATCATAAGTGCTGGTATTCGCTCATATCATATAGTGGCATCGAGCCCATCACACTGTGCAGATGCGAATACGCTACCGAGAGGGGCGCCATTTGATGGCCCACTCCAGCTTTTTGCGCGGACGAAAGTGACAGGCCACCTCCGGGTCCAGCAGCGCCCGACAACGCACCGCCGCTGGATGCCACACCCACAAGAGATGCATTTAGATTACTAATCGCTGACAGGTTGTTATTCGAGTGACCACCGCCGCTTGCATGATGGTGGTGATGATGATGATGCTGCTGTTGTTGCTGCTGATGGAGGTTCGTTGCGGGACCAGATGAGCCACCACCGCCACTACCACTTGTAGTTCCTGTGGTCGTATGAAGTCCATGGCCATGATGGGACGTTGTCGAGTGGTGGTGGTTCGCTGGGGAGAGTTGTTGCTGCTGTTGCTGCTGCAGGTGACTGGTTGCGTTGTGCTGAGACGACTGAGCGGATGATTGTGAATGCTGCAACATTGAATTAGGTCCTTCCATTTCGGAATCACTTGATGAGTCCTGCAGTTGTTTATCTGAAGTACCACTGAAAGTAAATAGCAAAAAAATCCATTTAAATTTCAACCAAATAAATTGCATATACATATAAGTGTTTTTAAATAATTCAAGGCGTTTTTTTTTGTTTGATATGTGAAGAAATCATATTGTAAAACGATGTTCAATTTCGGAAGGCTATGGTGTCCATGCTGTTTTTATATTATGCTTCTAGCGACCCTATTAGTATATAACATAAGAAATACTTATATATTTGTATGATTTATTTGTACAGCAGTGAGTGGAATATTTCAGCTAAAGAAGGCTGTAAATGCTTCTATATTAAATTATTATGTATGATTTTAAAAACTTAAATATGAATTTAAAAAAAAACAACGCTAAGGCCACCGTGGTGTAATAGGTAGAGTGCGACGCTCACACGCCAAAGAGTTTACTTTCGATTCCCGGCTGAACACCTCGAATTTTTCACGTCGCCACCTCTTTGGAACTGCTGACAACACAAAGAGTAATAACTTCTCAAACTTCGCCGTTCGGAGTCGAAAAAAAATAAACTATAGGTTCCTTCTACTCGTGAGATAACAGTAGTTGTTGAGCAAGCTAGGCCCTGGTCCCCCCGTGGACTGTCGCACCAAAAATTATTATTATTATTAAGGCATAATAATGGATTTGTTGGAATAATGCCATAATTTCACTATTCTGAGTCGCAATTAAATTGTAGATACACTCTTCACTATACACTTAAGAATCTTAGTTATCTTGCCTTATTTGCTATGGTGCCACTCATTTATGGTTTACTACATACTTTGCATATTAATTTTAATCACAAACATTGCTTACATACATATTTTTAATATGGAGAAAACCTATTTGATTTGATTCGATTCTGCGGATAATTTATTCTTTGCACTTTGCGCTAAATGATAAAATCAGTTATTGTATCATTTTCTTTATTTAATTATTGAAGAAGCACGGTTTGCTTTTATGAACAGTAAGTATTTTTATTGAACAACAATCGTTCCTCGACCAAGTAATTTTCGAGCCACAAAAACACTTGTAAAGAAATGACTTAACGACCTTAGCAAAGATCATACAGCTCTCTTTCCATCTCATAATTTATATATTTTTTAACTTGTTCCCCGTTTTTGCCATATTAGATTTAAATAAAAAAAAAATTATCATACTGTACTTTGAATTTGCACCATAAATCGACATTTATCGTAGCAATGTCTGTTATGGGGAAATTATCCATCTAAAGGCAGTCTCTTCCTCTAGGTTGGGTCCACAAAAAGTATCGTCACTGTTGTTATGAAATGTATTTCTCTAAACGAATTATCTAATTTAAACTTATTTGAAAAAAAAAATGTTATCTTAACTATGAATAAACAAGGAATTATAGCACGTATGCATAAGCTTATATTCTTAAAAATGTTACCGAACAGTTAATATATATGTTTTAAAAGCTATTTCAAAATAATTAACATACATACTTATATTGCAAAGAAAATTAAGTGACCCAAGCAATCGATAGAATTGATCATTTTTAAACGGTTGTCAACAAAAGAATAATGTATGTACACGTTTATTTTTATAATGTACTGTTGACACACATTTCTAATTTTTAGCCACCAAAATATTACACCAAAGAAAATTCAGGGCTTCTCAAACTCTCCATAAGTTCGCACACACGCCCACTCATTATATGCCTTCCATGAGTGTGTATCTATATCATATATATTTTTGAGGCAAATGCGTTCCATTTCCATTTGTGTTTCCCTTCTCAGCAAACACAAGCTGTGTGTGCTCATGTACCGTGTACCCTATCTAGCCACTTATACAGTCTCCGTGCACATACACAAAGGAGCAGCAGCAGCAGCGGCAGTACCAGAAGCTGTAGAAGCAAAAGCAACTAGAGCGCCGAGGAAGGGAAGCTATTACGGCAACGGCAGTTCTGTCCCTTGTTTGTATTAAAAGTATCAAATTTCGTCTCAAACATGCACACATCGGTTGCTATTTGACAAACTCAGACATACGGTGCTGCATGCAGGCAGGCAAGCAGGCTTTCAGCCTGAAACCAAACTGACTAGTGTTAATGTTTGTGGGGAGTAGCAGAGTAGATAGCGTCCGTGCGTGTATGTATCTCATCCGCCGCATGTGTATCTTGCCCCTGTCAGTAAGTAGGAAGTACAGAACAGTGCGTATATCTATAACGTGAGTTTGACGATGGTCACAGAAAAGAATTCGGAATTCCGGCCAATACAATCCCACAATAATAGGCAACGGTATCCTCACTCCTCTCCTCTCTTTGTGATGCAGATGGAAACAAACAAAAGCTTAGTCAGTCGGAGTGTTTCGTAAATTTAATAAATTTTCTTGTAAAACTTTTCATTATCTCCCGTCTTCTTTGTAATTGATCCAAATTGGCGGGTGTTGATAATCCCATGGGGAGTTTTTGAAATTTCATGACTACTATCGAGGATATCCGGTTGCGGTTGTTCCTGTACGTTTCGTACATTTCGAAGGGGGCAGTCTCAAGAGGATTTTTGGTTTTTCACTTTGGGGAATACGGTGAGACAAGATGTCATACGAGACTGTTGCTATATTAAAAGTGCGCTTGATGCTGTTGCTATTGGTGTCAATAAATTTTAGTTAAGTGGCAAAGATCGTTGGAAATATGCCCGATAAAATGAGATGTTATTGTTTACTGGTTACATATGTCAGGTCTATAGGGAATTGTAAGTGTTGTTGATAGAAGTGTAACAATTCTGATTCGACAGTTTAAATTCATTTTGTGCGAGGAGTCTTATATGTATGCATTTACTTATGGACTGTGGAGCAAAGAAAACAGGAGGAGAGTGCTTTATATATTTATAACAGGAGTCTTATATGTATGCATTTACTTATGGACTGTGGAGCAAAGAAAACAGGAGGAGAGTGCTTTATTAACAAATAAGAATGTTTTGGGTGTACGTAAACAAGAACTTTTTCCACGACAGTTTCATCAAGCAGAGGCCTAGTCAACCTGCAAATTATACGGGCATAAAATATTTGTACGAAAATTTATTTGATAGAACATACACTTTTATGCATTCTGCAATTAAGTAAATTGGAAAAAAGTAAATTTCTGTGTCCAAATGAAATAAGCTCAACAAGCTATTTCTTAATTGTGGGAGAACACATATATAAATGTGTGTATGTATAGATTTTTCATTTCTTCATTTCCGTTTCAACGACTCCTAATAGTCGCCTGAGAACACCCTTTGTTAAATACTTAATCAGCCTCAAGCACATTTTATTGCGGCAGTACATTGAATCCGTTTGATTTCATAAAAAAAGACAAAGCTTTATCTGCCAGATGTTCCAGCAAATTTCATATAATATTTTGAATTTTAAAGTTCTGAAAATGGTTTGTTTCAAATTTTTGAACGATTTTTAAGTTGTTTTTTTATACTGGCAATTTTCATAATTAACAATTCTTTGAAGAAATTTATAAAAAAGAAGAAAAAAAATAATTTCATTGAGTTCGATTGATGCAAATCGTGATTAGAAAAGCTGTTCATGATAAAAAGAAAATTATATATGCATTTAATGTGATTCCTTTCTGACATAGTTTCTTTCTTTCTATTTTTTTAAGGCTTTTACATATAAAATTTCCCATACGGGTGTAACAACAAAATGTTACATTAAGGCAATATTTTCGAAGTTAATTCACAAAGCACAATTCGATGATAGTGAGATAACAAAAAAAAGTGTAGAGAGAGGCAAATTAATGAATATTTTATTTTGAAATAATCACTGTGAAACAAAATAAAAAAGAATGTATGAATTGTTGAAGCTTTAAGAGAAATTTGGTGTGGATGGATGATAACGATTTCATTTCTGATATAACGGCTTAGTTTATTTTTGCCTGGGAATATAAATTAAGTGGCGTAAACGTCTGAAGGGACGGGCTACACAGTGCCATGTCTAGTTATGGCATTCCTACCAAACTCGCCAGATTATGTAGGATGACGATGGAGAACTCTGGCTGCTCCATAAAGGTCGGTAACGAACTCACCGACCCCTTCAATGTCAATAATGGTTTTAAACAAGGCGACGAACTGTCATGTGACTTTTTGAACGTAATCCTCGAGAAGATCGTGCGTAACTCACAAGTCAACACTAGGGGCATGACAAAGTCAGTTCAACTGCTAGCTTACGCTGATGACATGGACGTGATTGGACGAACACAGCGAGCCGTTATTGGCATTGAAGCGGAAGCGCCTAACATGGGTCTGGTGGTTAATGAGGGCAAAACGAAGTACATGCTGTCATCAAGGAAGGACACATAATATAGAGCCGCAGAATCACTCTTTCCAACCGCTTTTTTTAAAAAGTTCAAGAGGCATTTCAGTAATTAAACCCTCTCTCGAAAGATTTAGCTTGCTTTATATAACAGCTTGGTCAATCCAGTCCTACTTTATGGTGCTGAAACCTATGCGTTACTATAAGCGGATAAGGAAGCCATACGTCTTTTAGAGAAAAAAGTTTTGCGAGCCATTTTTGGTTCTGTTTACGTTGATGGCATCTGGAGGAGAAGATTTAACGACGAACTCTATGGGCTGTATAGTCACATGCACCCGGGCAAGCGTCTTCGTTTGCACATTTATGCTTCAGCCCGAAAAATCTTCTAATCCGAGCGATTGGAACAACGCAACAGAGGAACGTCTAGGCTGAGGAGGCGCACACAAGTGGAGAGGGATCTCAACTAACTTCGAGTGTGCAACTGAAGGCATTGGCTGAGTGATCGTGCTGGCTGGAGAGACATTTTGATCGAGGTCCAGGTCCACCCTGAACTGCAGCACCGCAACAAGAAAAATATAAATTTAGTGAATCACTTAGCAACATATTTTATGTTCGGCTTTGACATGACGAGTCGGGAAGCAGCTTTTACAGTTACTTTTAATTTTATGTATTCCATTGTATTATTTTCTGATGAGCAGAAAGTACTTACAAAAGTCGTACACTCCTCTTTGGCAATGTCTTACACTTTTATCATTGTCAGAAACGCGAAATAAATAGATTTGAAGAATTATGAATAGAGTCACAAGAGTGTATCATCTGTTGCGACAAACTGATGAAAACCTATCTTTATTCTTCGGTGAAAGTTATAGCCCTAATTCACAACTTCTTGATTATGAAGAACTAAGCTAACTCAAATAAATAATGTTTCTTTTTTTTGGAAAGATGTAACCCTACATATGAATCTTTAACTTTTTTTATTACATTCGCAAACTTAAAAATGTGTAACTTGTCATTATATACCATTTGTAAAAAAAAGTAGACTGTATGAGTGGCAGCCCTGGCATGGTGGATACAAGCTACACTCATTGACTGGAGGTCCCAGGTTCGATTCCCGGACTGAACATTTTCGCATTTTTCACGCCCACCGAGCTGCTGACCACATTAAAAGAATAATAACTGTCAGAGTGGGTAAAAAATTGTAGGTCTCTTCTTGTGAGAGTAGATTCAACTAGGAATGGTAAAAGTGGTTAATGAGGAAGCTAGACCCTGAATATATACATATATATATAGCTGTGTTCATAAAAATAGCAGTAGTTATACGACTTAGATAATTAGCAACATATTTCTAAGAAGATCCTTTTTCCAAATGTATACTCGGTTTTATTGTATTTTCCGGTAACTAAGATACCATACCAGAAATAAAAAATAAAAAATAAAGGCTTACTTTCTCCTTTTATCATTCATTGAAATCTTTTGATTGAACCCTGTTCATAAAAATAACAGTGTTTTTTGGTTTTACCATAAAGTGTCTCAGATATTGTTGTTTAGAGTGTAAAAAATATTTGTGTATTCCTTGGTTTGGTAAGCGAATATTTTTGCATATATGTTGTTTTTTGTTAATATACTTTAAAGTTAGAAACATGGGTCGATCAAAACATTGTACCAAAGATATGCGGAATATGATCAAAAAATTGCGTTCGGAGGGAAAAACATATGCTTCAATCCAGGAAATCATAGGATGTTCAGCGAAAATGGTCAACAATACGCTAAACTTTAAAGCTAGGCCCAAAACACGAGGTCCAAAAAGAGTGACGGCTAAGCGAACTGACCGAAAAATTATCAACATGACAAAGGAGAACCCTTCAATAAGCTCCAGACAGATGAGGAATGAACTCCAAATTCCGGTGAGTGCTGTGACGGTTAGAAGACTTCTTCTAGAGGCTAAACAAATAGCTCGAAGCCCGAAGTACGTTAAAATTTTAGAAGAATTTCCTCCTCCGCCATATGCCGAGGAGGAAATACTACTAGTTTGGGTATTTCAACAAGATAATGACCCAAAACATACGCCAAAACAGGCAAAATCTAGGTTTGATGAAAAAAAAATAACCTTTATGGAGTGGCCAGCACAATCCCCTGACCTAAGCCTCATCGCACTAGTGGTGCGATGTTAAAAATTCTGTCCATGAGGCCAAATCAAAAAACGCCAAGGAATTGTGGGAAGTAGTGTGAGACTCATGGGAAGTTATACCAGTTGAGAGATGTCGCAGTCTGGTGGACTCAATGCCACGAAGATGCAGCGCAGTGATAAAAAACAAAGACTTTGCTACAAAGTACTAACGGTAAGCTGTAAATAATAATGATTTCATATTGTTTCATTGATTTCTGTTGTCTAGGCACAGCTAAATACTAAACACATATATAAATATATATATATATATGTTCAAAATACACTTCATTTCAACACACAATATTTAAGCCGTCGGCATTTATTAACATTTTTATAACTTTTTTTATGCTACTAAAATACACATATAAACATCGATATAAAGGTTGCATAATATTTATAATATTTCTTGCCATGATATTTGTATATTTATAATTATGTCCAGATATTAAATGTGAACAATTGCAATTTCATAAAATAATGGTCCACACCAGCATATATTTTATTCATCTTTATGGCACATTCTGTGCACACATCTCATTCTATTGTGATCTGTGATGGCGATGATGATGATAATGATGGTGGCGGTGATGGTCGTAGACCGAGACGTACACAGTAAACCGTCGACCACCACAGACGGTAAACATACCAATGATGAAGATACTCTCCGTAAAAACCGCACCACAAAAATTATGGCCACACAAACGCTACCAGCAAAGAGGCACACACTAACTGACTGGCTTGCTTGTTGGCTGGCTGGGCTGACTGCCTGGCGTTCCATCGTGCCCTGTCGGCCGCCCTGGACTGTGTCGGTAATTTGATATTCGATATTTGTAAAATTGAATGAAGCGGTCTTCTGAGATACACACAACCATCCATATAGACAGCAAGTGCACACAAGTATATGGATAAATGTGAGCGTCCATACGGGGAACAACTATGTATATGTAAAAATATTTGTAGACGGACCTTATCATAATTATCACGGATGAGATAACAGAAGTGCACCAACAATTTAAGTCAAAGTTGGTGGCATTGCTATTTGATTGGCATTAAAGTCGTTTGGTAGCTTTCAGACAGTTGTTCAATAAACCGAAGTCTTGCGAAAGCTGGTTGCACTTTTTCAAGCATGGCGTAATTAATGATCGTTCTTACTTAACAAAGTCGCCGTTTGTTTCCCTTCGGCGCTCTCATTTACAGAAGCAAGTTACTAGGGTACCTAGGTCCAGCATAAACAAAAAAAGTTAATTTATAAACACATTTATTCTAGGAATATTCTGCTAAATGAAATGTGATACAAGGTTTCTCATTAGAGATGACAAACAAAGCACTGTTAGTGTGTAGAAGATTTCATAGTGTCAAATAGTTTAAACTGAAATAATGACATATTCTGATGCTTTTAATATTATATTTTATTAAAAAAATGTCATGAAACATGAGGAAAACCTCTAATATTTAAGAATAGACCTCCTGCTCAATTGACTTGGGTCTTAACCACAATGAGTATTGTTTCCATTTATCATTCTTTTTAAAAATTAATATTAACCAAGGAAGAGAGAGGGTGTGTAACCAGTAAAAAACATTCAGGATAATGCAAATGATCAAGAATGATATGTTTAGGAATTTATTTAACAATTTTCACTACTCCCACAGCGTACCTTAGTCTGTGCAGGCAATATTTATGGTAAACCATGCTAGCATACTGGAAAGATTTTTAATTTTCCAGTGTGAAGTAACTTCAAGTTTTAAATGTGATGTTTCTTTGAAAATATGAAAATGAGAAAGGAACACCAATGATTTAATTTTGTACAACCCCAATACAAGGATCTGCTCGCCGCTAGGTTGCCTTTGAAATGTATATTGCTAACAAATAAACCACCAACAAGAGTGAATAAATGCTGAAAAAACACTTTAAAAAGAAATAAATTAAATCGGAGTCGGCAAAAATTTCAGGTCCTTTTTACTCGTGAGAGAACAGTAGCGCGCACAACACGAGTAGTTGCTGAACCATATAGGCCCCGGTCCTCCTGTGGACCGTCTCGCCATCCAATTATTATTAATATTACTATACAAAGAGATTTCTCATATAAACCAATTTATTAGGACTTAGATCATGTTAATAAATGTGGATTTTAAATAGTAGTATGCAAAGTCTTAAAGAACTTTTGTTCTGTAAAAATTCCTGTAAATTTAATCAACTGCGTTTTACCATAATTTTTTTTCATATTCCCTCTATCTGCTTCTTGGTTATTTAGTAGTTAACTTATTTTATATATTGGCAAATTATGTTTGATTCAGCGCCGTCTCAAAACGGTTTATATACCAGTCTTGAATGGCATCAATTATCGATAAAATTTATTAATCATCGAGGTCCTTTACGAAGTATATCATCGTATTTTATTGACAACAAATGTAATTTTTTGTAAGACATTTCACTAAAATTTTAGAATTGATAAAGTTAACAACAACGATTTGAAGAATAGACGTCCTTACAAGTACAGACGCATTTTAATACAATCGCCATAAGAAAATGATCAAATGTCAAACCTAGAATGCAACAATCATGTTACCGCTTTTAATCCGCTAATCATTTAACACCCCCGAACACAATGGACACAGCTTTCGTATAAAAACACTTCACGCCATACCATAAAAGAGCGACAACCATAACGCTCTTGACATTGGTACAGGAACAGGGAAAAAAGAAACACTCTCGAGCTGTGCAATGACACCCTTTTAACACAAAAAAGGGCAACAAACCAAAGGAAGCCAAACAATTCAAGTGCTCGCATGTTCTTTCAGTCTCTTGGATCTGCACTTCGTTAGCTATTCAATGTGAAAGCCATTTCACCATTTCTAACTAGTACAATTGGCCAATTCCGGATGTATGTACACACGCCGAGCATTTCTGCCGGTTCTTTTCTGGGGCTAAGAATGAGCAGAGAATAACAAAAAGGGGTAGTTAACTTGACGTTCTTTTGCAAGATCGAACAGTTAGGTGCATATAGTTTTACTGCACACGTGTGTGAGTTGAGGCATTCATTTTGCTGGAAGTGTACCTTTTCACTGTACCCATGTAAAGGGTTGCCCCTGTCGCTTGATCGCATGGACACATGCAAACATTGGCAACTCAGGGGCTAAGTATGATAATTATGTGACTGATACTCCACGATACGCTTTAGTTTTCGCAACCTTAGCGACGTGTATGCATGTAAATGTGAGTGTGTAGTGGTTTCATACTTTCCAGACAATCCCCCTTGAATTGTCGCTCCTATTGGGCTGGCTCATGTCGTCATCGTCGTCATCGTTGTTGCTGCCTCCAGCGTTGTAATCGCCTGTCGACGTCGTTCGTCGTTGGTATACGTACATTAATACCCCATTATTATGGTATAGTGGAGAGAATCCAGAGAAGGTATCGAATTTCAAGAATATTGTTCTTTTTTCTTTCATCATTTGTTAGTTCACAGCCTTTGTGTATGCGTGCCAGTGTGAGTTCGTACCCTTTCGGATGAATAAATACCCCCTCAATAGAAACTTGCAAACGGTTTTATTTTTTGTATTTTCTGATTTGATTTGTTTGGTTATTCTGCGTTCGTTTTTGTTATAATTTTATTGCGCATTGGCCCTAAAACATTGACAGATAGGCACACAAAATTACAACACACATAGCCATATATGTATCAGTGTGAAGTAAGAGAAGAAGAGAGAGAAAGAGTGTGAGAATGAGAAATAGGTAGAGAAAAAAAAGAGAATAGGCCTTGTTGCCACGGGCAGGGGTGTGAAGATAAAGTTAAGGTGAATTCCAATCTGGATAATTTGTAATAAAAATAAAAAACCGCAAACAGAATGAAAAGGTGAGTCTGTGTTCGATGACATTGCGGGGCTTCTTTAGTTTTGGTGCAAACTAACTATATATGTATTTGTGTACACGGAAGAATCCCGAAATGAATTAAGGAACTACAGTCCCTAATGGGTTATCTTTATTTATACATATTTTGCAGTGTTCCTGCAGTGATGTAAATGCAAGTTAGTATTATGAACTATTTTCTACACGACATATTTATTTTGATTTATTTTGGCAACCATTTTGGAAAGCTATGGTTGTTATTCCATTATCAAAGCTGCAAAGATGATTTAACTTTAGGGGTTTTTCAGTTCAACATATTGCAATCAACTCAATTGAGTCACATTAGTTCAGTCCCATTTTAAATAGATAAATAAATCTAAAAGGTTATAAAATGTAAAAAGCGATTCTGTTTGCCAAAAGTGCAAAATCAAAGTAGGTAATATACTTAATATTTTTCTGTTCAACATTCTGTGTGTGTATCCTTTTAAATTTATTTACAATATCATGATCTCTAATAGTTATATGAAGGTATTTAAAGCATATTTAGACTTAGCAAAACTCTTCAATAACTAAAAGCAACTTGTTAAATAAATAATATTCCTGCAAATAACAGCCTTGTTGAGTTTCGAGGGAAAAATAAAAAAACAAAAGACTGGAAATGACTTAACTTTACATTAATAATAATTTTGTTTAGCTGAACGCATACTTCCCAAACACTGTTACTTTCAAAGACAAAATTTCCACCTCATCCAAACGCATACTTTTCAATTAATTATATTCACATTTCAACATTGTGTCATCTCTTTGACTCATAATATGCCTCCAGTAGTCTGGGTCTGAGTCCGTGTCTTCATCTTTATCCAGTTTCAAATTACGAGTATGGCGCGCACATCAAGTCAATTGATAACGTACTCAATGAAGATCAGTAATCACGAAGTTTGAATGAATGACCAACACAGCTGGTGCATATTATTTCATAGAAAATGCCACCTGGTTCATATTTATTTACAATATAATAGAAGAGTCTAGAAACTCACAACAGCGTAGATATCCAAAACAATAATTCATCATCCTCTAGTCCGGTGGTTCTCTCAACTGCAGTCGTCATTGTCACTCTTTTGTTCACGCTGGTTTTGTAAGGTGTGCGCTTCGTTCTCCAGCAGAGATCGCGCACGCGATCACAATCCCGAGGAAACCCCGATAATTTGTCAAAAATGTTATCTTGGAATTCTGATCGGAGATCTCGTATTCGTTGCTTCGTTCTCCTCTCCGTCTCGTTTACTCGGTGTGTTAACATGGGGGGACATTTCTATCTGGAACTGCGCTAACACAGGTGGAAGATTCACAGATCCCTCTTACCGTTTGTTCATTTGAAATCGGACTTGGATCGGATAATAAAATACCCGTATAACACGTACAAATGAGGCTCAGACACCGTACACCACACAGTGGGAATGAAATAAGACCACGCAGAGGGATCTGTGTCTCCAACGAATCGCGCGCATCCTCCCCTCCTTAAAGGTGCCTGGCTCGCGATCGGTCTGGCCGCACAATAAAAATGGGACAAATAAGGGAACTGAGACTTGAAATTGGGAACCTGTGAACTGTGGACTCCGTGCAGTGGTGGGGCTGGTGGCGCGGTGGTGGAGAGATAACAAATTTCTCGGTAGTGCGTAAGAAAGATTAAATTTAGTTTTTTTTCGTTTTGAGTTTTGTTTTTAATGTTGCTGCGTTTTTTTCTTCTCATTTTATCTCATCATCATCTCATAGGTGTTGATCATAAATTTTCATTTGATTATAGTCTCGTTGGTTCAGTGTGTACGCTAAAGCGCAAAACGCACAATTCATTGCGAGATGCATCGACTAGTGATACTAACACTCACGTTCGGCCTCACCAGCGGTGGTGGTCAAGTGAAGTAACGACTTCTGCTGGTTGCACCACGACGATCGAGCCTACCTGTGATATTTGCGTTTAACCTTTGTTTTTATCGAGGGGATATCGAACACGAAATCAGTTAAGATCTTTAAAGGAGACCACAAGAATGAGAATGAAAA
This sequence comes from Eristalinus aeneus, assembly GCA_955652365.1. NCBI lineage: Eukaryota > Metazoa > Arthropoda > Insecta > Diptera > Syrphidae > Eristalinus > Eristalinus aeneus. The sequence continues at coordinate 84,163,057 of OY019131.1, read as the reverse complement.
GAGAGGCACATCAGAGGCTTAAATGTTGGATAATAACTTATAAGCCATAGGAACTGGAGGAGATGTAAGAGAGATTTGTGATTGCATTTCACTGAGACGATCACAATAATTTCAAATTGAAATTTATTGCTGACATTTACAGATGCAATGAGGTGTTTCGTGGTTGCCTTTATGGATGAGGTAAAGGGTAATTAAAACGAAAAGAATGTGGATGTTGATTTTGGATAGAAGGACGACGAACACGTTTGACAAGGATTTTAATCATGTGCTTGTGTGTTGGGGTTCTTTGGCTTGTTTGTCCTCAGACTATATTACATCACCATAAAATGTCAAAGATTTTAATGGGAAAATTGTACACAGTGTTTGTGACAATATAATTGTTCCCTGTAAATTCTGGGTCATCGGTAAATTCCTATTAAATTGCCCATTAATCGGTTGGTGTACCATTAAGGACTCTTGTTTAAATATTTTCCATTTTCTTCATTGTCATTTTGAATTGTAAGCAATAAAGAATTAGTGGAAAAAATGTGTCTAATTTTCTCCCCCCATGAAAAATTCATCATGCGTTATTGAAATTTGAGAAAGGAGTTGATTTGTAAAATAAATGATACACTACATTCTATCAGTCTGCAATTCAAATACGATTATATTTGTAAATTATTAACTTATACCTTGACTTACAATTCTGCTCTTCAAAGTCTACCTAAGTAAAGCTATGTTCATTGCAATGTCATTTGTGTTCAATTGGCATTTTTAATAACTATTCCTTTTAAAATATCCTGAATTATGATCCAGGACGGCTTTGTTATGGTTAGTCAAACTTACTTAATTTTTAAATAACAGCAACATATGCGTTACCGGCGTTTTCAAATTTCAGCTGTTAGTTATTGAAATCGATATCGCCACCACCATTTGCGAATTTTAGTCGCAGTTTAGTGAAGAGACTATAGCAGCTGAAAATAAAGACCGTGGCAAATCGATTCGTTTTCGACAGATAATATCACACCTTTTTTATTTATGGTAATATTTCTTTAATGAATATGTAAAGTTCTAAATTACAAGTTGTAAGCCTAGACATTTAGGAGGCCAACAATAATCGTGGTACGTTCGAACAAACCACCAAAATTTGACCCATTGACAAAACCATCTCAAGCATAATCGCGCCCAACATTACATTTTTTTCAAAAAGTAAATGTCGTGATTTATTATTCAATACAAATTTTAAATTATTTTTTTAATTAATATAAATATATGCACATTTTACAATTCCTAATGGATCAGGACCTTGCTAAAGGTCTACGCGAGAATGTACGTGCATCGCCTTTTGCCAATTCTTGTTTCACATCCAAATTCTTAGTGCCAAATTTAGTCATGTAATTAACGGCAAGTAACGCATCACAATCCAGCAACGGAGACGTTGCAAATATCATGGTATTATTCTTGAAAAACATATTTTCAGTACACTGTTTGGATATAAATTTGACCTTGAAGCAACTGCACACGTTAAGAAGGTTTGTTCAAACATGCCACAAGCCATTTCCAAAAAAATATACAAACATCCAAACGTCTTCAAAAGAATCCTTTATTCCCCTTGTTGATGTATCTTTCTCGCGTCCGACTAATTCGCGTCACAATATGCAAAACACAATTCGAAACCATGTTACTCAAAAGGAGAAGACCACACGTCCATTGCATCTCCACCAAAATTAATCAACAAATGCACATTTCTGCCTGACTAGTGTCGATTTGTAAGTCGTTGTACCAAGTCGAATGTGATGTGATGGTGTGTATGAGGATGTTGAGCTCGCGCGATTTAGTCTTGACTTGGATTCTGTTTACCCTGGCATTCGGGCTATGACACAGAATCGAGACATCCCCACTCGCTGGAAAGCCACTAATGCGATTAATGTGACTTTTTCGTAACCTCTCAGCAGTGTGGTGACGCGGCTGCTGGTGCTGATGGCGGGCTGCTGAATATTTTGTGCTTTAATTTGCGCCTTTAAGAACGGTGTGTACTTCACATATGCTGATTAGCTAGTTCGTTGATTATTTTTTTTTCTTCTTTCATTTGTTTTTTTTTTTCATTTTCATTCACATATGGAAGCAATGGCTGAGGCCACATTGAGTTCAGAGCTATTTAACGAGCAAAGAATTCAAAGTACCGTAGTAAAGTAGACCGCTGGACATATGGAGGAATGAAGGAGGAAGAGACACCAAAAGCTGGATTTTAATCGTCTTCCGAAGATAAATATTAAAGAGGGTACTGGTCGCACACACGCAATGAGGTCCAGGCTCTGGAGACAGGATAAGTGCCTTGGCAATCGGGATTATTTTTATGATAAGTATTTAATTTTATAATCCGATAAACAATTGGTTTATAGAATGTGTCGTGATGGTGTATTTAAGATAAGTCAGAACATTGTTGTGTGGGGAAATTGAGCTTAATTAACATGAAGTGTCAGTGGAAATATTCTAACTTTACGGTAAAATGGTCAGCCATATTGAAAGAGATATTATAAAAATATAAATATATATGAATCTAAATGTTGGATGGGGGAGGTATAGGTGTTCAAATTATTTATCATTGATTTCAAAAATTGCCTTTTTATGACCAGTTAACATATGTGTTTGTAAATATAAATAAGTTTGTAAGTATATATTCATTTTAAGGGTTTTTAACATATATTCACCAGAGTTGTAAGAACCAATTGTGAAATACTTTCTTTTGGGACTATTGACAATTTTATAATGCAAAACGATAATGTTTTGGAATTGACCCGACCGAAATTTCTGAAACAAGTGTGGTACTCCGTCAGCATCATTTATAGAAAAATTGTTGTGTTGTCTTGCCTTTGCCTTGTCATCATTTATAGAAAAATTGTTGTATTGTCTTTACCTTTGTCTTGAATGCTAGGGTGGGCAGCAACAGATTTTTAAATTTTACAAATCTGAGTTGTATGATAGAAAAATTTGCAAAAGTGACTTGTGTCGGGGTATAGTGCCTATGCATTAAATTAGAAAAATAGTAAGTGCGTTACTGCAGTAACAATAAAACCATTAGAAATAGTTGGTACATGCAATAGCAAAATAATTTATACAACCTCTAAAAAGTGATAGATGGTCAAAAGATGTTGCTCGAATCAATAAAGAATGCATTTTTGCCAACAGTTTTAAGATTTATTAATACTGGCCTAAGAGTGCAATAAGTTGCAATTAATTTTTTTTATAACATTTTCATCTCTACAACTGGAAAAGCTAGTCTGCTTGTATGAATGCAAATATAAAACATCTGTTTACAAAATTAAGTACAATAAATCAATTTACTGCACATAAGGTTCAGAGATCAGATCATTGTTACAAATACTTCACAAAATATCTTAATATCTTTGTTAGTGATAGCATGTCATAAACTTACAATATATGTACTCATATGTACAAACAATTCAATTTTCTAATAAAAAAGGCTCAAGACATAAGACATACCTTAACATTGCTATAATTCTCTTTACTTACACCTTCATCCCAATAATATGAGAAACATTTTCACAGTTTTGACACCTATAACAAAAGTCAACTCGTTCTGTTGAATTGAAACATGAAACTGAAATATTTTGCTTCATAAGTGATTTCACGAAACGCGCTCCGTCCCTTCTTCCGCATTCGTTTGCCGTTTAAAATTTCACAACAAAAAACACGTAAACTATTTACTTTCATACGGAGCCTGAAGATTACAATTATTTTGTTTGTTTTTTTTTTTAAGCTAAGCTTCAGTGAAACTAACAGTACACATCTTTTATCTGGAAAATAGTATGTAATTCGATATTTTAGACCAAATGCCACCAAGCACGAAGTCAATTTGAATATATTTATGCGTCGTAAATCTGTGTGTTCGTCTGAGCGATATGAATGTTTTTTATGCAAAATTATAGGTTATAATTCATTAAATAAGGCGCCATTTTCAAAATTGGCATTCTTTACTCAGTGCAAAGCTCAACTAGCCAATCCTACAATAATTTTTCCGATATGACTGAGCGCTTTAAATTGTTTTTTTTTTTCGAATTCTTCACCACAGCTGCCAAGAGTTTAACAAAAATGTTCCATACCAGACATGACAGTTTATAGCTTGTCTCAATAAAACTATTATATGTAAGTTGCATCAAAATCAACAAATAGATGGCGAGTGTAAAGCTGTTTTATACTGGACTACACTGGTGACCAGTGACCAGAAACTGTTGAGGTAACTAATTGTGTGTCGAAATTACTTCCTTATCATTAAGTTACCAATGTAGTACTAAAACCAAACAGGTTTAAGCATTCTGTTCTGATTAAATCGTTTAAACTTATCGAAATTTTAGTCATCAAATTTTCATATTAATGATCTATTTGTGACTGTGACAATATTTTTAAACTACAATGTCTTACTTCAATTCAAACAGACCCCCGAACGCGAAAGCGGATATCTTCATTTGCGGACATAGCCCCCCTGGAATTTCTTCTTAAGTCGGTATGAAATATTCCATTTTATTGCTTACACCTGAAATTTCATAGTTTCTTTTTCAAGCGCTCGGCGCCACATATGAAAGTTAACAAGTTAAACCACGAAAGTCAACGATACACTTCACAGGTCATTCTGTATTAAACATATTTAATGGCCACTACAAAAACGTTTTAAAGGCATTTTCGATCTCTTAAAGGCGTCGTTTAAACTTTATGGGTTTTGATTGACACACAGTTATCAACCGGTTGGGTATCGAGACTTTATTGTCAAGGGAATCTGATATTCAACACGATACTTGTTTAAAACTCTTTAAAATCAACAAAATCAAGTTCTTAATCATAAACATCTACCGGTGTGGCCTAACAACCCCACAGTTTTCCACACAACATCAGTAGAATGATGGCCATCCAACAAATTGACCAATGAAACCGTAGTTTTACGTCCACTGAACATAAAAATCAATCAGTCGAACATTCAATTTTGTATTTTCACCTATTGCCTCGTAAAACCCAGAAAGCTTGGGTTATGTGCAACGTTTTCGTATGCAAAATAAAATTAGGCGCCATATCCGATTTCTAGAGGTCGACAAAAAAGGGACTTTATTTTCCACCAGAATAGGAAGAAGAAATCAAGAGGAAACTGTGATAATGTGATAATCTAATCCGCTTAAGATCACGAATAGAGTAGAGGGACCTTTCTTCATAATTTGGTCCAGTGAACTCAATTTTGGCTTGTTGTTCACGTGTTTACAATGAATTTGGGTTTCTGCTTTGGGGCTTCATGGCTGCCTTCGTTACCGCTCAGTGACTGAGAAAAGGTGATTATTATTGTTTTTTAGGGCTGGGCCCTAGCTCTTCAAAGGGAACAACGATATTTATTTTTTGTTTTTGGTTGGTAACATGACACTCTCTCTTGGAGTTGCCATAAGCTTGGAGGGCATCAGGAAAGACATAAAGAATTCAAAGGTGCCCCTGTGTGTACGTGAGGAGCATTTCGAAACAATGGATGTTGGTGGAAGTGGTTGGGTTAGACGAAACTGAGGATTTCGGAGAAGTTAGATAAAATAAGACAAATGCAATCATTATAACGTTTTAATTTTTTCGATGAAAGTGAAATTGGTAATCGGATATCATTTGATTGTCAAGCAAAGTGCAAAAGTGATGGTGAGCGAAAGATAAAAATGTGTTTAGACTGCTGGCTGTTCATTGGGAGAAATGCAGACGTTTCTGCTTTCAAACTTGGTCTCTGTGAAATTTTTTTGATTTGCTTGAAGCATGTTTCATTGACTTTTCGGTGCGAATTGACTCATATTCAGTATGGGGTTCCAATAAATGTGTGATTGCGTAAATAACATTAAATCTACGTATAAACTACAATGGACTCAAAAGGGAAACGAACATTGGGATATTATCGATAGTTGCTTCGAAAAGTACTCATGATGACTTAAGACGATTCTTTATTGAATGCAAATGAAAAATCCTGCCTAAGTGTCAACTGACAAGCTTTCCGTTGGAGTCTTACTGAAAAAACCAGGTTATGAAAAGATTTCCACATCATTGAAATAGTGGAGCCAGCATTTTAATGTGCAAAATTAACACATCACTGACACAATAAGTCCTGGGACTCGGTCGGTCGGTGTATGCCGGCTTTAACGTGGCCGTACAGACACCAACGATCCTGAACGCTCTGAAGGTGGTAACACTTGAGGTGGTAACACTTGAAAACGTCAAGAAAGTACACAACATCGTTTTGGAAAGCTGCAAATTGAAATTGCATGAGATAGCTACCACCTTAAAGATATCAGAAAACAGTGTGTACTTTGCATAAACATCTGTCCATGAGAACGCTGTTTTCAAAATGGGTCCCGTGTTTGCTCAGAATGGACCAAAAACAACAACGTATGGATTCTTCTGAGAGCTGTTTGGTGCTGTTTCGCCAGAATAAACAGAGATTTTTGCGTCGGTATTTTACAATGAATGAAGCATGGATCCACCACTACACTCCAGAGTTAATTTTTCTTTTGACGCTATAGTCCGGGATGGACTTCAACCAACAAGACTTAGTATGGTCTTTTCAACTTAAGTTGACGTCGTTTTAGTTTTGTGAGCGCTCCCAGTTACGTTGTTGCATTGGTTGGCAGTTGACAACTCTTGTTCATGCGCTCTACATGTTCTAACTATCTCGGGCGTTGTTCACGAGTATGTAGCCATCTGGCTAGACTCTTTTCTTAAAAGAAAAAACATCAGCGCAAACTGGGCAAACCGCGAAGAACAAGGATGATTAAGTTGATTTATTATTTATTCAACGATTTGTCTCGTGCTGATGTTTGCTATTTGGTTGGAAGCTAATTTAAACGAATTCCTTTAGTACCTTGAAGTTATAGCTACCTATAGTGACATTTTGTTCAAGTCGTCGAGGGTGTGCGTCCTTCGAAGACAGAATAAATTTAGTTTTTTCCTCGCTTACTGTTAAACCCAGTTTGGCTACCTATGTATGTTTCAATATCGCAAACGCTTCATTGACGCCCCGGTGTTTGTACGGATTTTTGGAAGATCGTACTTCTTATGTAGGCGAATGTGCTTTGCACGACGATCTTGCAGAAGTCATATGACACATTGTCTTGTCTCAAACCTTTTTTGGCATTAAAAGTTTCAGAATAGATAAAATTGGCGCTGTTACTTGTCTTATGCACGCTGTCTATGTGTGGGGTTTGTTTTTTTCCAGGATTTGCGAAGTGTGAACATTTAGTCTAAAGTGGACTTTCTTGCCCTGAGACTGCGCTGATAAAGACCAATCAATTTGTCGACGAAAAGTTTCAGTCGCTCATAAAAAATACATAGTAAACATTACTGATACAATATACGCCGTTTCTGCTTGTCTCCGACCATATCTTACAACTGAGTTGATGCAGCTCATCTTCTTAAAGAGCTCTGCAGACAGTTGTCTTCAACAGCAACTTTATTCGAAAGTTTTCATATCACATTTTATTGTACGGAGTGGATCATTCTGCCTGACATCGTTAATAAGTCTGCAGAAGTTAATCCTTAAAATACTCTTAACTAACTAACTTAAGAAGAAGTTCAAGACTTTAAACACCAAACGGAAAAGACAATAATAGACAAATCAAAATTCACATATGGAAGTGCATGTCTCCTGTATCAACCGTGGCAATGCCCAGGATTTTAAACATTTCTGTCATAAGTCTTTATAAATCTTCCTTTTCTCACTTCCTTTAATCTGAATGAATCTAAGATGTTGGTAATTCTACACATTAAAAAATATGCTTAAAAAACTGAGCCCACTATTGCAGTAGATTGCTAAGTGAAAAAATTTAGAAGATAACTTTGAATGAAAGAAACGGAGCTAGTATCCTGTAGATTATTATCCCATTAAGACCCTGCTCTTACATCCATGCCACTTATGTTGGCAATGTATTCTCTATGATGTTTTGTAAAATATTAGGTCCACATGAAGCATTAATAAAAACATGGAATGACATGTCACATTTTTTATACAAATAAATGTGGTAAAAGATTAAATAACACGACTTCAATATGTCGATAAAAAGAACGATATAGTGTCATGTATCAATGTGCTACTGTGGCAAAGTCAGTAACCCGAAAAATTGTCAAATCACATTTTAAGGGTCTCAAGAGTTACTATCTCTTTCAAGATGCTTAAAATAGTGAAAAAGTATTTCTAATTCACCTTAATTTAATAAGAAAAGGGATGAAAGCGCATTCTGCTCAACATCGCTCATCAATATTTACTCCTTGATTTCACTTTTCCTTTTTTGGTTATAGCCGCTGTCATAACACATTTTTTTAAGAATCAAAATACTCTTTCGAACAAACGTAAGACATAACTTTGACATGTCACCAGTAAATAAGGTATTAACATTTTTCCAAATGCTTTATCATGCACTTATGTTAAGTTTTTCACGTTGATGGAGATGTATATATTTATCGTAGCTTCACATATTGTCTATAACAGTTTTGCAATATATAAATGGATTGGATTGTGTTGAGCAACAGAAACTTTTAATTAGTGGGAAAAAAGGAAGAAATATGATTTATGAAAGCACAATGTGGTGGATTATTGTTCATCTACCAAAAACCGCCTTCAAGTCAGGATACATGCTCAATCAAGCACTAAGTCATCTGTATCCTCTTCAGTTTTGTCATCACAATGTTGACTTTCGGTTAGAATTATTTTTTTTTTATTTTTTTCGGGACATCCTCGTAGTCTGCAATGTGTTCGACTACATCCGTCTGTTTTAAAATAAACCGTACTTATCACTGGCCGATATCTTAATTATGTTTACTCAAGGCACAGATGGAAATAATGTGCCGAAGACACACTACACACTCACTCCGGAAGAAAGAGTAAAATGGAGAGAAACTCGCATAAGAGTCTGTAAAGTGGTAAGAAAATTAAACACGTACATTTGGACTCATGAAGGAAGATGCATGTGTGTTTCTAAAGAGATCTTGGTTTTTGAGTTTTATTTACTTAGCGGTCGTTCGGTCAAGGATTTTACCGCTTTGATGATTCGATGAGTTAGCAAAACGTTTTCCCATTAAAAATCATAATTTTCCAAATGATTTGTGCCTCTTGCTGTTAACTTTGTTCGTAAAGAATATTTTTGGCACGGAATACTTCGTTGAGATACAAATTCTCATGAATGTGTGTATTGGTATGTGCAGAAAGGTAGGAAGTTCAGAGCACTGTCAACGATGTTGTTTGTTGCAGATTTCTGTAAGATTTGTCTTTGATTTACCATACTACTATTTTAAGGCTCTCAGATTAAAGCAAAGTCGATTGAAGAACATCTGTACGAGATTAATATGCATATAAATTTTAAAAAAGGTGGGTGACATATTTTCAACTTGAATCTGAATTTGAGTCGAAGATGAAAAAGTAGAAAATGTCCATTGCGTTCAAAAATCCGACATCAAAGATTATTTTAAAGTCGACTGTTTGTTTTTTTTTAAAGTGTTTGGTGAATTTAATTGCGATTGAAAGTGTAATAAATCATATTGCAGATATGATCGGGCGTGATAAATATAGCTCTTGCATCTGTATAGTTGTTGCCTCTGTAAATGAGGAATTAATTTTGACGTCCGTTATATTCGACCGTTTTTTTTTTTTTAAAGGAAATAATTTTTTTATCCACATTTTGAAAAAATCATCATCAAGTTATAATAAATCATAATGAAATCAAAGCATGTAAGAAGATGCTTATATTCTTACAAACCTCGTGCATTAAACTCATTTTACCTTAATTTCGCATTAAACCCTATGAAATGGCTTGAGAACCATACTAAACATTTACGAGTGAAAGTTTCATTATAGACGAATCATTGAAATTTCTTCGATAGCGCTTTGATGTCCTAACGACATTTTTACAGTAATTACTGATATTTGGAGGCGTGGTTTTAGTTCTTAGGCGTTTTACTCAATGTCTGTATTACTATTCGTATATTCTTCGAAAAAAAAATTGGACCGCAGTTGAAGAAAGAAAAAAAAAAACAAAAGTTTCAATTAAACAGCGACCACAGACCTGTAACATTATCCCAAACATTCTTAAGTTCATATTTGCAATTAAATATTTAAAATTCTATTTTGTATCACTGAACTAAATATGCCTATATACAGAGAAAAGACTCCTCATAATTTAAGACTTGAAATTGACGATCTGTGGCCGTCGTGACGTTGTGGGTAGAGTGCGCCACACACACAAGGTACAGGTTCCATTCCCGGATAAACACCTTGTATTTTTCACTATCTCTTTCCAGCTGCTTAAAATCAAAGAGTAATTACTATCTAAGAAAAAGCTTCGCAGTTACGAACCGGTAGGTCCGTTCTACTTGTGGGAGAACATTAGTGCGCACAACGCGAGTAGTTGATAAGCTACCTAGGCCCTGATCTGGACTGTCGCGCCACCCAAATTTTATTATTATTAATAATATTTGACGATGTAAAAATCATAAATAGATTAAATGTAAGCTTACTCTTTGTGCTCTGCTGCACGATCTCGTTGTCGTCGATTTTTGAACCAATTAGAAACCTGAAAATAAAATTATATTCTTACAATTGTGCAATTTTCAGTTTTTTTAGAAGCCTGTTGGAGAAAATAATATGAATTTTTTTTGGGCGATTCAGTCTTACAGATATCACTGATATATGTACATGGTGTGTGTAAAAACTTATCGGTATACATAACTTGTCATATTTTGTTTATAATTTATTTAGGAACTTGTCCCCTAAGGATCCTCTCAAATAATAACTTAGCGCAGTTTTTGCATCTATGAAGTATTATTTGTGATTTTATTGAGACTGGAGATTAATTTACGTTTGCATCTTCGATAGCTTCTTAGCATAATTTAACCGAAATTCCAGCCAGAATGAGGGTCCATTTCTTGAAGTAACACGCTCGTCAAACTCTTAAGTAAATCGACTATAAAATATGCAACGTGGTTTGTGGCACCATATTGGTTAAGGCTATACCTTCCGAATAAGGCCGAAAGTAATCATTTGTTATGGTTTGATAGCAATTTCATTTACAATGACGTAGCGATTAGTGTAACATACAAAAATACACTTTTGGCATGTGATCTACACAAAACATTGATTCCATTCAGCCTGAAATGAGTCTTTTCGCTGAAGATGAGTTTTGATAACTTTCAGTACCAATTTCAAACAACGCAAATGAGAATTAAGTGTGTATTGCTGGATGGTAATTTGCCAATTAAACACGTGCATTTTGTAACAAAAAAAATGGTATGTATTACATTTAGTGAAAGGACAAAAACGCCAATTCACGTAGTTACGGAGTTACTAGTTGTTGGTTTTATAATAACTGACAAAACTTGAATCAGAAATATATTACTTTGTCACGTATACATGTATATTCATTCATAAGCAGAATACATTAGTGACGGCAAACGTCTTCATTCATTTCCCAAACCTTTTCTTTTTTTGCGGACTTTGATCGAATCGCCAACATTAAATGTTTGAATTGAATCAATTCATCATCTTTCAAAAAAAAAAAAATACAACCTGATTCGTTATGATAATTAAATGACACAAACACTGTTGATATGTCATTCCTGAAATCTCTGATATGACCCTAATTCCCGTTTCGACAAATGGATACCCCGTCGAGCATATCAAGAATGTATCTCCACTTTGTGTGCGCGGTATTTAGACATTTTTCGGCATACCTGTGTGGTTGTCAGTCCAGTAGCCTCTGCAAGTTCGCGTTTTTCCCGCGGCGACGGATATGGATTATGCGCATACCAGTCCCGTAGAACTGATCTCGATTTTTCCTAAAAGAAAAAGAAGAGGGATAAAGATGGTGGTTTATTAAATTCATTTTAATGAGGAAGCAAGTACAGCAACATTATAATCTATCAAAAAAAGTTTCAGTCTGTTCCCCAAAAAAGAAGCCACTATAAAGCATTAAATTTCAAAATCCCTGTACTCTACGAGAGAATACATGCATTGCATCCCATTAAAACACTATTACAGTGTCAATTAAAAACGGAAGATAAAATAACTGTGGCAACGAAACGCTTGTGTGATTAACGGGCGTTAATGCAGCCTGAACGATATACGACATTGCAGAATTAGCGAAACCAACAAGTGAAAAAGCAAGGGGTGACAAAAACATTAAAAATTGAGTAGCCAGCCAAAAGTCAAGTGTTTATACGAGTAAATGCTTCGCGGACGGAATGTGATAAAACCGGAAACTAGCTTAACACAACTAGCTTACACTCCGATGAGTAATGATTGTGTTATATTGAAAGATCTCTTATCCGGGATATATGACCGGCCATAGAGAAATATAGGGACCAATAGTCTGTGCTTTGTGTAAGCAACTTGATGTTTTTTCGGCCTTGGTGACCTTACTCTTTTAACATTTATAACGAGAAAAATGTTCTATCTGGTAAATTTAAGGGGTTTTTGTATATCTACCCAAAATGAACATGAATTTGTCGCCCAATGCTAATTTTTTTTTTTAATGTAAATTGAATCAATAAGCAGTGATGCTTTTTTGTTGGTGATTTATAAAAAAATCTTATTTCAATTTATTTTCTTTGTTAAGTTCATTTTTATATGTGTTTGATTAAGGCCTCTTAGCAAAAGAGAAGATTCTTCACTTAGTCAGAGCATTTAAGGTATTTAATTTTCGACACTCAATTCCAGTGTTTTGACCAAATAGTGCATGAGTTTTAATTTGAAATATTGATAGGCGGAGTAGTTAAAAGCTTTTGGCATATATGTGGCGATCAATTATAACAGACCACTTGAAGAGGATAGAAGCTTAATTAAATCCATCCTCACATACAATGGTGGAAAAAATAATAGAAAGAAGATTATTTTGTGGTATTTTTTAACTTAGGTTAAGGTATTTAAGTAAGAAGTATATTAAGCCGTTGCAGGTTGATTTATTATAATTTAATAGAAATGGAGGACCATTTCTAATGAAATGTGTGCAGTTTTCATTTTGGGCCACAATTGTTCCGTGTTGGTGGCTCTTCAATCCTCGATCTTCTGTTTTAAGATTCCCCATAGGTTTTACATCGAATTAAGGTCGGGGGATTGTGATGGTCGCTCTATAGCTGCTGTTTTATGACGCGTAAACAGTAGTTTTGAAGAGTGTTCAGGGTTATTGTACTGTTTAAGCTCCCACTTTACTGGCATGTCCCCTTTGGCGAATTGCAGTATGTGTACTTAGTGCACACATTTATCCAAATGATTGGACCAACGCTAGAAGCCGAAAAACATTCCCAGATCATGATGCTTCCATCACCATGCTTACTTGTTTTTTTGGTGCGCTTAGGATCGAATACCGTGCTTTTTGGACGTCTCACGTATGTTTTCCAGTTGGAACGAAACAAATTAATCATAGTTTTTTCTGACCACAGCCCGTTGTTCAAGTTTTCACGATGAAGGTGCTTTTTTGCTTACTCAGAAAAGACACCTTGCTAGGTGATATGCCACACAGTTCCGCTTTTCTCGAACGGTTTCTCAAAGTGCGACTCTTTACTGGTACATCAAAATCATATTTCAGTTCATTTGGCGGCGCAAATGCATTTTTTTGTATTGTCACACTAGTAACAAGTCAAAACGATGTTTTGTTGTTTTGCTTAGATTTTTGATTAACTGCCGCTCGGTATCGGTGCAATGCAGTCCGCGACCCATTTTCGTAAAATGTTCACTAAATTATTTTAAATTATTTAAATAAATTGACAGTGCACAAATTGGCAGTTCACAGAACACTTAAATCGTAATACTTTACTAAAAAAGATGAAGCTAGAGTGCGTAGAGAATTTCCTTTGTTTCTATTATTTTTTCCAGCCTATACAAACATACTACTCGCAGTTTTTATTATTCGAGATAATTAAAACCCGATAGGACCAAACTGCATAATCGTAAAGAATAGTTAGGTAGCTTTTAGTTACAAAAGGGATGTTGCAGAAGAACACTTTTGCTGGCATTTTTAAACGTTGCGCATTAAACATATTTTTGTTTGTATAATATTTTCCGACACTGTAGCTGCAGATCAGAAAGTTTTTTCACAAACGACTCAGTGTATTTGTTGTGACGAGGATATTACTAAAGTACCCAACACGATTTCATAAGTGCTTGTTCCCACCGCTTATGATACGACTATAAAGTAAACTTTTGTCGAATCTGCAGACGAATCGAAAGCATAGGTTTGTGTGAAAGTATGGAAACGAACGCAATAGTTTAATATAAGTAAAACAATTTTTCTTGCTTTTTTCGGATCTTACATCCATTTGTGATGTGCCATTGTTTTTTGATACGATTGGAAAAAGGATTCTACAGTTTAGTAGGTTTTCAAATGAGAATCTTTCGGGAGTTCATAATTAGAAATTGTTTGGTTTTACTCATTTTAAAGCGGCCGCCGTACCGCAGTAGGTAAAATCTCACCTTTTTCGAGCTGCGAAAGCTTCTCAAACTTCGCCGTTCTAAATCGGCAAAAAACTGTAGGTCCCTTCTACTCGTGAGAGAACAGTAGCGCACACAATACGAGAAGTTGGTGAGCAAGCTTGGCCCTGGTCCACCTGTGGACTGTCGCGCCAACAATTTATTAAATAAACTCAAAAGGTACTTTGCTAATTACAAAGCTTCTTTAATTTCGTCGTTAACATTTGTCAAAAAACTGTAGTTCCCTTTTCCTCCAGAGAGCGAGAGAACTCAGATGAGTAGTTGTTGAAGAAGCCCATCACCAGGGACCCCTATGGATTCTTACCATAGGTCATCGAATATATACATTAGTGTATACACAATATAATGACAAGCAAGAATTTCAGAAATGTTTAAGCAATAGACTTTGCCACAAACATGGTAAATACTTCAGTAAATTTCAATTTTATCTTACTATCGCGACTATTTTACTGTTGAACTTACCATATAAAAAAAAATATGTACGCGTCGTTAATGTTTTTACATCAAACCCATTCCTCAAGCAATTGGCTGCCAAGGGATTTTTCACCCCTCTAATTATTTAACCTCAAATGTTCCCAAGTAATATTATACAATTCAACATTCATATGGTTTTTATGTGTTCACCCCCATGAGCAGAAGTGTGCAATCTATTGCTTCAGAAATATGTGCAGGACTCACCTTAAAGCAGTAGCTCGTTTCCTCACCGTCCCATATTGTGCGTGGCAGTGGAAATTTACGACGGACACGATATTTACCAACAGCACCTAGAGGTCTTCCGCGCAGTTTTTCGGCTTCAATATAATGCGCTACATAAAGAAATAAGGAGAAGGAAGAGAACAAAAACGAATTGATATTTGTAAGCATATGAGATAAAACCTTCAACATTCCTGTTGGATCAGTACAGGTGTTTATATTTTTTTTTTAATTTTGAAGGATATTTACCTTTTAACCACAGCGCCTGCAATTTGGCGTGATTATGTGGAGAGAATTGATGATGTTCTAGAAGTCTATACAGTTCTTTGTATTGTCCTCTATGGAATGCAACAACTGCCTTTGCTTTAAGCACAGACTCGTTAAGCTGCAATTTATCACATTGTGGTAATGACCAAAGAAATCGTCCTAGTCTTTCAATGTTACCAGCTTGTTGAAGAACCTGTTGGAGATATATGTGTGGGGATTTGTTATAGAGAAATAAAAACGTATATTTGTTTTCTAATACAATTTTTTTATAGTACCCAACATTTTAGTACATTTTTTCATACTTTAGCAATTTTTTTGTTTTAAAAAACTGTGAAATATTACAAGTTTAGGACTGAGAGCCAAACATTGGCAGTAGTTCAAAGCGACATACACCGCTGGAACATTAGCTTTAACTGCTGACTGAGAATTGAAATTGGTCAAAATTACAATTTAATTCGCTTATAGTCGGGCGTACAGCCAAAAAAAAGTCCGACCGGTTAATACAAATATATAATGATTTCCTATTCAAACTGTCATGCGTTCTAGACCCTTATTACGCTTAAATTTTACTATACCTTTTTCAATAAACTTGGTCTCCTTTTAAATATTTTGCTTTATTTTGCAACCTTTAGTTTTTAGCTGTAAGAGTATTTTAGCGCATTTTATTTAAAGTATATATGTATGTTTTGTTGTCTGTTATTTTAGAGTTTTAGACTTGTGATGTCATTTCGTCACCACATTTAAAATATTTTCCAAGTAAAACAAGTGTAGAAAATTAAAAAAATAAAAAACAAATAGATTTTCAACAAGGATTCTTAAACTACCTTTTCATAGAAACGGCAAGAGAACTGGATATTTGAACAAAGTTTGAAAGTAATTCGAATTTATTAACCAAATCTGCCTTAAAACTGCTTGATGCTGATATTCGTACAAGCATCACCTTCAGTGATTGGTCTCATTTCTGAGAAGAAAGATTTGTCAACAAGCAAAGTATACGATATTGGCCAACAGTAATCCAAAGTGCTTCACGAGAATCTATTATATCCCGAAAATTTGGAACGGATAATATGATGGAGTACAGACTTGGTTAATATGTGGTCCCACAGGAGGGCGCAATATAGTTACTCAAGAGTAGGTTTGACGATGTTAGTTCATTACATAGCCGCCTCATTCACAATATTATTAATATTATACAGTTTTCAAAATTGAAAATGAAATGAATTCGAGCTTTTCAATAAAAAAAAAAAAAACAATTGAAAATGGTATTTCCTCACTTCATTCCTCAATCAAGAGTTTCAAAGTTGGAGGATTACGAAAACTGATATCTGTATTCAGAAGTAGTTTATCATGAAATTGGACAGAACAATGATTACAGTAAGCAGAAACATGGTACCAGTACCACACAAACACTGGCAAATATGCTGATTGCTAAGATAACGCAAATAAATGATTATCTGATTCGGTAAATTTGAGGTGATTCATTGCAATTTCAACATCAACCTGGAGTAAGCTGGAAATAGAAATACGCAGGTGGTATTATATGTCATTATCTGTGTATACAATTTTAATTCACAGAGAATGTATTGCAGAAGTATTACTTATTGGCTTAGCCTCGAATGGGGCACAAGAAAGCAGAACTAATGATTGCAATTACTATTGACTGTAATTTGTAAGAACATTTTTATGTTTATATGCCTGTATATCGTTGTCTTAAGCTTTACGTGCTTCATTATCTTGAAATTTTAAGGGCTGTCTAGGAAATTACTTGGTTAGGACCGTTTAACTATATTCAAAACACGCAGAACTTAGTTCCTATAAGAGATCGATATTTGTGTATCTTCGTCTACTGAGAGAGGGCGATTGTAACGTTTAGTTAGTGTTTTACATTTTTTTTACAGAGAACTGTTAGAAAAACACAAGAAAAATAAATAAACTTCTTCGCTCACGTGAGAGTGAGTTATAGTTGCCGCTGTATAGGAATACACCACTAGTATATGCATTGGACATAAAAACAGGCGGTACTTGCTGTTCAACTTGAAGCTCGGATGGACGAAGGTCTTTAATTTATTGGACTTGACTCTACAGCCCACAAAAGATATGAGTCGGAATTATTCAGCAAATACTTGTTATTTAACAAACTTTTTTGACAACTCTTAACAGATATGGCAGACTTTGATTAGTCAATTATTATTTAATGTCTAAGTGTTGGGATTTTGTAAAAAATGCATTGTGGATCATGAACACCATTCTCTCGTCATTACTAATGTTCCAGATAATCCTAATATTAAAAGATATTTTTTTACACGACGCAATGCAGACGGAAATGTTCATATAACACCAAGAAATTCACTTAATATTAATGTATTTTCTTTTCAGTTGAGAACGTATAGCCCAGGTCGTTTCTTAAGTGAAACAAGATGATCCTGACTAAGGTATATGTATGTTTTTTCTACTTATTAGATTTAACCTTATGAGAAATCGAATCCAGTTATTCCAATTGAAGGAGTCGGTTAAAAATTAATATTTTTATTATAGTAGTGCTTTTTTAGTATTTGCCCCCAAATTTTGTTAAAATTTAACAAAAAACATTCAACTAAGATAGAACGATAAGTCAATCTATTACGTTATAAATGACTCAGGCATGATCTACCCAATCACAAGAAACAACTTATTTAAATGTCACCTGCTCACTATTTGCTAGACCGCCAATAAAAATAAACAAAAACCAAAATAAAAAAAAATCCACATTAAAATACGAAACACCCCTTGTCCATCAGAGTTTTAACAAAGACGAAGAGAAAACTTACCTCACAAACGCACGCCACTTGCTCTTGTGTAAACCCAAAACTGGGCAACGATTCACGACCTCCGCCAGAACTGTTGCCGCCACTAGTATTTGTACCGCTGCCAAGGAGACCTCCGCCTCCGCCACTGCCAACCGATCCATTTTGACTTAAAATGTCCAATCCACCGCCACCACTGTTGTTATTGTTGCTTGTGTTATTATTGTTGTTATTGCTTGTACTGTTGTTATTATTATTGTGCTGTGCAATCGACAAGCCCGTCGGACTGTATGGTGGGGTCTGTCGACTGCTTATCACGGCCGCATTGGCTGCTGCCAGATCATAGAAATCTGTCGCGGGGTGCTGGAGCATTTTACAACTTTCCAATGCTATAAAATTCTAGATTCTTGGACCACAAAATAATGCAATGCCCCCCAAGTGCACGGATAAGTTGCGCTTCAACTCACAAGCACTTTTTGCATTGGTCCTCTGCACAGTGATGCCATTATCTGTAAATAGAAAATTGTTGATTTGCATGTATTCTTACCACGAAAACGAAACTAAATATGATTTTCGAAAAACAAAATATATTTTTGAAACTATTTCAAATCCGTCGGGCATTTAGTACGTTGTACACATTTCAGGCGGTTAATTTAATTTGAGAAATGTCATATTTTCTTGATGTGACACATCAAACGTCTGTCAGTCTTTGTGCTGCACAAACGATGACCTTTTCGGGCGGACGTTGGGTGTGTTGTGGTTGGGGATCTCAAGTGGAAAGCACCAATTTGTCGTGAAAATCTGTGAACGTATTTGAGTTATCAGTTGGTCATGTTTTGTGGTGTGTATCTCTTGCACAATTAATTTGAGCAAACTTCTGACGTATGGGCTGTTCTAGTTGCCATTGAACTAAAAATATTCATTTTTGAGTGATTTTTAAATATTTTCGGAGGCTAATTGTTGCCCGAAGTGTGATGAAGGATTTACAAAATGAGAATAAAGTTTTTGTTCTCCTGCACATATACTCATGTAGATAATTTATTTTGCTTTAACCACACATAAACGTTCGATTTTGTTGTTCAAATAAAATTTTAGTGGACACGATAGCCTTTGAATTAAATTTGTGTGGGATGCTAATATTTACGGTTTTCTAAAATCTGATACCAGAAAAAATTATTTGTTTCACCATAACGTTCTTTTTATAAATATATAAAGATGATGTATTGAAGAAGTAAATCCATTAATTTTTAAAAGTAGAAAACATTTGAAAGATGCTTATATTTATTCAAGGTCAGAAGTCATTTGAATACTTTAAAGAAAAACACAAGCCTTGTTTAAGTTAGTTGCAACGGATGACAGTGGTGTTATCATTCGTCGAACTCCTTAGAAAGCCTCCGAAAATTTTTTTAAAATATTATTAATTTTGCAAAAGAAATTCGGTACAAGCTCTATGGTAAACAAAAGCTTATAAGCTATATACATTTTACAAAGGTGTTAAGAAAAGAAGAAAAGTAAGATACGGACAACCCTCAATGCAATTGATAAGGCACATGAAAAGAAACAGGATTTTTCAATATGTTTTGAAGATATAAAAATTGTTGTATCGGACAAAACATTTGCAACTCGAACAGAAACTAGGAAATTTCATAAAATTCATAATACTTTTTATCCGAATACACAATAATCTCTTGAAGAGGTTTATATGGAAAACAACACAAAAAATAAATCATGAAAATCCAATAAATATTTCTTAAGTTATGATACATTATGCTAAGGAACATAAAACTGTCTCGCGATGAAACAATTGCAACTTTTAATTGAAATGGAAATATATATATATATATATTCAATTTTTTGTGGAAAATCCTTTTTTTCAATCACTGCCTTGCATCACCGTAGCATGGATTCAATTAAATTCTTTAAAATATTCGTGGGAGTTTCATTCCAAACTTTCTCTATTCTTTAGAAAAAATCGTCCGCATTTCGTACATCAACCCGATTTATTCTTTGTTTTACAATTTCCCAAAGATTCTCATGGGGTTTAAATCGGGCGACTTTGGTGGCCAATCCATAACAGTAGAATTTGGTCACTGAACCACGATTTGACCAACTTTGATGTGTGTTTTGGGTCATTATCCTGCTGTAAGACCCAATGCAAAAGCATTTCCCATTCTGCATATGGTAGCATAGTATCTTTTAAGATGTTCTTATATCCGTGTTGGTCCGTTATACCAATTATGCGATGCAATGGGCCCAAACCAGCAGTAGGAAAACAACCCCAGACCATCTCATTAACTCCACCATGTTTAAACGTTTTTAGGCAATAGCGACTTTGAAGTCGCTTGCCAAGTGGTCTTCTAACGTACGAAATTCTATCGCTAGATATAATATTGAATTTTGACACATCACTAAAAAGGACTGAGCTCCACTTCTGAATCCCAACACAGATGTTCTATTGCAAAATTAACCCGCTTTTTTTGATCGAAATCAATGATTTTTTAGCAGGTCGAAAAGTGCCCAAATTAGATTCGATCAACCCACGAGATATTATTCTAGCACTTAGCTGGAACTCTTGAACCAATTTCGGCGCAGATATGATGGGATTTTTTTCACTTCTCGTGCCAATAATCTGTCCATTCGGGAGCTTGTTTTACGTGGTTGACCGTCACGATGCACAACAGCTACTTCTTTTGTTTTCTTATATCGATCAATAATTCGGGAAACCGACGATTTATGAATGATATATTTTATAGCTATTTCCTTTTGTGAAATGCCTGATGTGAAATCGTCCACAATACGCTGCCTTAACGCATTACCAAACTTATTAGGTGCCATTATTGAAATTTGCAAGAACACGCGAGGTCTGGTGTGTTCAAAAATATTTACTAAGTGAGTCTTTATTAAGTGAGTCTGCAGGTAGCGAGCTTCTAACAAATGATCAATACAATATTTCTCAGAAATAATGGGAAACAACTGCGGTGCAACGATAAATATGCTATTGAGCGTTGCAGTCACTCCAGTGGCAATTGTTTTGTCGCGAGAAAGTTTTAAGTTCCTTAGCATAATGTATCATAACTTAAGAAATATTTATTGGATTTTCATGATTTTTTTGTTATTTTCCTTAAACACAGACCTTGAAAAGTATGTGAAGTTTATTGTGTGGGGGAGGGGTAGGCGAACTTTGGACAATAAGTAAACAACAAGTACTTAGTGACGTGACAGTTTATTGCAAAAGAGAGAGAGTTCACATGAGTTGTGGGCGGTATATATACCATCGCCTAACCTAAAGAATATGCTAACGGGAGGATCAGCCGATCATGAGACTCGTTCTTTAAGTTAATTGTAATTATCTTTTACACAAATGTTAATTATTAGACCTCGAAGAGTGTAATAGAAGTGTGATGACACTGTTTCTCAAACTTTTCGAATATTCTTCTACAATTGTGTATTCGGATAAAAAGTATAATGAATTTTATGAAATTTCCTAGTTTCTGTTCGAGTTTCAAATGTTTTGTCCGATACGTATGTACCTATTGTACTGCTTTGGGGAATTTATTAGAAGAAGAATAGAAATTAATTGGTTTACAAATTAATTGAAAATATTTTCACACAAAGATTGGCGAAAGTTTAAAAATATTTCACGAAAGCTGAAAATACAAGTACACTTAATTCGTTTGGCTTTGAAGCTTAAAATTAAAAATTCATTTAGAGCAAATATGAAGAAAGCTCCTGGCCGTTTTCTTTTGGTTACTGCTTCCATTAAGAAACATCAGTGAATTAATAACAAAATATATTTTGGATTCTCAAATTCAAGTGCGGATATCCCAAATGTCTTCACAGAAAATATACTACCACATATTATAAATACGTATAGGAACTAGTTAAAGCATTTAATTCTAGGTTAATTTTAAAAGGATTTTCTTATACAACGCTATGTGGCGTTCATTCATCGCACTAGCACACAGCACGTAGACACTAATGTTTTTGTTAAAGAAGTAAGGCCTTGATTTTAGACTGATGACCAATTACTATTTTGTTATTCTATTATAGATAGATAGATATATTTATTGGCTGTATAGAGTTATAATATTTTAACAAAGTTTGTTCTAGCTTGCACAGAAATACGATTTTATAGAAATCTTACTACTGAAAATACAATTGTTTTACAAGTAAGCTATGCAGTTCGGTAAGTTGAATCCATCTTGAAGGAAAAAGTATAAAAAAACCTCCATTTAAGAGTGTTATTTTATTATTATATTATATTATTTTTATTATTTTGTTAATTTAATTGGTCCAAAATAAAAACAAAAATCTATATTTAAAGAATTACAAGACCCGCTTTAAAATTAACTTTAATATAATATTTAATTAATATATAATTAATAATTATGAGAAAAAACAGAATGCAGACATTTGACTTTGTATAATATAGTCAAGTAATTCAACAATTAAATGGCCAATTAATAAAGTTATTGATCCAATTTGTAAATACTTTAAAATAAATTGTAAAAGAAGAATTTTTTGCAATTTTAAACGGAAATTTTGCATTACTAAAGATTTGATTTTTGACAAAAAAACTGTTTTTGTTGACCTCAGTTACTGCTTCTTCTAAATAATTATATAATAAAGATTATCCACTTATAAATTGCCAGAGATAAGAATCCGATTATCCATAAAATGATTGTCTTTCAGTTTACAGCATAGGAAAAATCAAGCGTCTTGATTGCAAACTGTTATGCGTCATAATGCTCCTTTGACATGCACAAAAAATATATCAGAAAAGTTCACTTTACTTTATCAACTACGTTTTGAAACATTATCCATTCAATAAAACACATAAAATGCATTCGAGAATAACTTTACGGAAAAACAAAATACATATTGAAATGTAAACAACTCTCTAGGAGGCTGATGGTTATTACCAGCGTTTTTGAAAGATTTATTACAACAGAATTTTATTTATAATTAACATTCTCCAGTATGTGACCTCCTAGTGTCCCCTAGAAAGAAAAGGAATTTCACAATTACAAATTAGCTCCCCGAATGGGGTAAATGATCTGTTTTTCAAAAAGAATTCCCAATATTCAAAGATTGAAAGAGAAAGACAGACGATTTCTGTTTTTGAGTGGGCACAGCGCGGGCACCTAATTCAGTCTAGTGTGTGGGTTTATTCGTATATTTTCCACGTCTATTTTTTCATAGAAGACTCGTTAATATATACCCGGCTCTGCTTCTGCTATTGCTGCTTCGGATGCTGAAAACTTTGGTTTATTTTTTAAAAATAAAACTTCCTATATTACCAAGAATTCTAAAATTACACAGAACATACGATCTCATAGAGTTTCAATCCGAAAACACATTCGATATTCTTGCTCCCGTTGAGATGTAATGAAAATACTACGTGCTACGTTGGGTAAACGACTGGTCGGGAGAACCACATATTCCCAGTCGAATTTGTGTCGTACATTTTTTTTTCGCTGGTAGGCAGTTTTTTTAATTTTTTAACTTCAACGAGGAAACGAAAAGAGGCATCATTCATGCTGCTACACATTCGATACCATTTGGGATTTTATTACAAAATTAGATACAGTGTTGGATGGAATACAGGGAACTGACGTCTGGTGGAGGTGACTTTGGGGATGTGAATGTTAAAGTTTCACAGCCCCCCATCTACTTAGAATGGGAGCAATATTTGTATCTGATGAATGTTGGGGTTTTTTAGTGTCTTTTGTCTTTGGTGTACGTCAATGAGCCGATACACTCAGCGAATTAGTTATAAATACATGACACGAACATTCAATTTGTCACTCAATAATGCGGATGTTTGAAAAGTGTTAAATGTATTTTATTTTATTACTGAAAACAATGTTAAATATATTGAGATTTTAGTGAGATTTTCCTTAAAAACTGTATGTTCTTTTAACTATATAAAAAAAATGAAAAGTGCTTACTTAAAATAATGTAGAGGAAGACTGTATAAATCATACAATTTATTGAAGTCTTTTTTATATTATAGTTTAGTGCAAAACATATTTTTAGATCAAGAGTTATGAACTCTTGATTAAACAAACGCCAAGAATGTCGATTCATATCTAGAATGTGGATTGATAAATTTGTTTAAATATTGTATGAAACAGTGGAAATGGAATAAGAGCGTGTGGAAACGTTTTACAGTCCAGAGATTAAAAAAAAAAGAAGTAACAGATGAAATTAATAACAGTTCATTGGTTTAAAACGCTTTGATTGCTAGTATCGGACAAGCAGGCAACGCATTTCATCTCAGAACTTGAGTAAAAAATAATATTAAGCATTACTTCAGTGTTGCTATAAAATAGAACCCATATCGACTTACGAATCTAATCAATTTAAATGATTTTGAGTTCTTAACAATATGGCGAAATTAGATGAGAGTCTGAATTTTAAGACAAGGTCACAATAACTCGCTACAAAATTCAAAAGGTTTCCGTTTAATTATTTAGATCATATTCCATTTTGTATCCATTAACAACAGACACCGAAATGACGGTAATAAAAACTACTATTATATCTGTTGAGATTAATTTAATTTTTAAGACAATAATCAAAAAGCTTATCCGTTCATAGTTCGAAGATTTTATGCAAATCTTGACTACTTAAGGAAACATAATTATTCCATCATTATATCAGTGACCGGTCAGGAGAAAATTTAAGTCTACATGTATCTGAAAAAGACGTTGATATCATTTAAGATCGTTAAAATTAAAAGGTGATAATTAAAATGTAAATGTGATTTAACGTAATCATTTCCCGCTCCCGTTCCAGGTCTTTAAAAACAATGATAACGTTTTGGATTGTCGTTATGTTAAAGGTTGCCAACGTTCAAATTGTTAGGTTTTCTTGGGAAATCGAAACTAATAAGCATTTTATGAGCTTCTCGATCGTTTGTAAAAATTTTAAAAATGTAGATGATTGTTGTTATTTTATTTTTTTTTTGCAAAAGATATTTCCCATTTGCCGTGTGTCGTTTCAGCTATAGACGGAAGTTGGTGAATTTTGATTTTATAAGAAAACGCTTAATGTAATCAAATTTTTATATTGTTAAACAGGATATGAAACATTTTTTGTTGTTTAAATGAGTTCTTTTACATATTTTAGAGGTGTATTTTTTACTTGCAAAATTGGCAAGAGTCCAAATCAGTGTCAGTGACAATTCGCTGTTAAGCGTCATTTTTGTCACGAAGCGGCTATCTGCGGTGGGGGGAGCTTCCTATATGGTAGTTCATCTTAACGATTCAATTCGAAATATCTCACAAATTTGACAAAAGTAGTCGGAACTACAGAAAAATGTATATCTTTGTAGACTTTTATATGCATGCACAAAGACTTGGTAATTAAAATTGTTTGAGCTTGGCACTTTTATCAAGAATCAAAACACTCTGACTGGTACTGATTGGATGATGTTTAAATTAATGCGTGTGCGAAAATGTTGGTATAGTTTCGGATGTGTTAATGGGAAGAAGACACGAACACACTATTGTGTATTCGAAACAACATGTGGTTCAAACTGGAAATGTTGTAAGTTGTCGTGCTACTAAATATTTTGATCTTTAAGTGTTAACTTGCAGTATCGCTTTACATATTATACCGTCAACACTGAAAAATAAAACTTTTTCCGACATTTCATTTCATAAACCACGTCAAGAAAACAAATATAAACCATTTTTCTTGACAAGTTTATATGAATTTTATCGACATCATTTAATGTGCCAAACTTTGCCATTCGGAGTCGGCAAAGAAAACTCGAACAGTAGCGCGCACAACACGAGTAGTTTATAAGAAAGCCAGGCTCTGGTTTCCTTGTGGAATGTAGCGCCACCCGAATAATATTTATTAATATAGCGCAATCTTGTCATCATAATGTTATAAAAAATCCAACACTTTGGTGATAAATACACCGCGATCTTAAATTTCCTCTGGGCCAATTGAGATTATGATTACTTAAGAATTTAAGATGAACAATATATATAATAATGTTTATATTGTTCATAGATTAATATTATTCTGAATACTAAAATGTTTTAAATACATTTATTGCAAACTTCTTAAGTTTACTAAAACCTGTCAATTCAGCCTTATTCAATTTAGCAAATATAATCTGGGAATACTTCACTCCCCTTCGGGCATTTACGGTGATAATCAATATTTTCCTACAACTGAATTTTAAATGAAAAACTTTACAAAAATGTATTTATAAGCATTTAAGAAGATAGGAAAAAAGATATTGACTATAACTAACATGTTGCTATAAAATTTCCTCTCAATTTACACAAACATTTGTGATCACCGTAAGTTTATTTAAGTACATAAACAAGATGGTATTTTAAAACCAAGACTTACACAGGAGTGAAAGTCATAGCGGGAGGTGTGCAGACTAGTGGGAAGATCAAAGACATTTGTTTTTAATGCGCTACAGCTGGAAAAAGTCTTACATGCGAAGAGGTCGTTTATGAAAATATCTCCAAAAGATGGTCAGCTGCAGACATCAAACGTGAACTGGACTTACTGTTCTAAAATAGTTTGAAGGAGACTAGAAGAACAAAATCTCTTTGAAAGAAGCTCCAAGGAGTTACCACTTCTTACCAAAAAAAACATAAGAAAAGTAGAATCCAATTTGCTAAAGAACATCTCGAATTGATAGGCCCAGATAGGTCGGATGAAAGTAAGATCAATTTGGTGGGATCAGATGGGTCAGAGGTGAGTAAAACGTCCAAAAAATGCAGCATACCAGCCTCAATACACAAACACACATGGAGTCGGAAATATTATGGTTTAGGGATACTTCTCTTGGTATGGTGTTGGTTCATTATATTGGATAAAGGATACCATGGACCAGCATTTGTACATTGATGACGTGATGCTTTCGTATGCTTAGTGGGAAATGTCACTAAAGTGGCGGTTTATGCATGATAATGACCCGAAGCATACGGCGGGCAAAATAAAAAGGTGGTTAGAAGAGCATAATGTCGATTCTGTGACCTGGCCCTCCCAATCTCCAGATCTTTATTCCATGGAAAACTTGTGAGGAATCGTGAAAAGGTCCCTTGGAGCTGAAAAAGCAAAAAATAAAGAAGAGTTATGGAGCAAAATTCAATTAACTTGGACCGCCATACGAACAAGCACTTGCCGGAGACTGGTCGAATCTATGCCCCGAAAAGTGCGTGCTGTGATAAAATATAAAGGATATTCCACTTAATACTAAGAAAAGTTAAAGAACATCGTACATTAACTATGAATTTACGACAGTTTTTACGGTGGTCTTATTGTTCTGTCCCCTTTCTATTCACGCTTTTTATATAAAAAAATATTGTTTGATATGACCTGAGTACTTTTAAACTTTTTATGATTTATTTTATTTTCCCTTTATTGAAAATAAATAAAAAAAATAAAAAATGAAGAAATAAAAATGACAAAAGTTACAAAACCCTTCTAGTTTTTCTATGAAAGTTAAAATTATATTAAGTCATATATCATATTGTTTTGTCTGTAAGTGTATACGATTAACAAAATAAAGTATTTAGATATGTTTACAACATTCATTGTAAGCATATCTAAGTACTTAAGTCTGAGACATTGTGCAAAATGTTTACCTTTTATGAGCAAACACTTAAGTGAAGTATTTTTATTTGCATTACACCGTAAAGGTGAACGTCACCCAAAATTATTCCATTTGAAACAATATTGAATAATCAAAAAAGTACCCAGAACCACGGTCTAAACAGAGCTTCAAATTATTACTAGCTGATATCTAACCAAATGAATTAATTTACCATGCATTTCCTGACGCCTCCGTCTTCTGTTAGGTCGATTTTTTAAAATATTTGCGGTAGGTGATGGACAGACAAATTTATAACGAAAATCATCTCCTTATGTTGTAGATATCAATCTGGCCAAAAGATAAACCTTCATTTTCACCCACACATAACAAGAGTAAACTAAAGCACTTCTCGCATCAACGATGTGATGAATGGCCAACAACTGCGCGACTATGAATGCCCACTGATGAAACAGAGAAAGATATCTATCTGTGTACGGGCCGGTAAATTTTTTTGCTTTCAAGGAAATATGAGTATTTCATGAATTACGGGCATTAGCAAACAAAACAAAATATCTAGTAAATAAAAAAGATTCACTACATCTATTTTGGAAAATGCTGGCAATTAAGTGAATTTCATTTCCAGTTGAGTAGGAAAATATGCCATCAATAACATATCGTGGAAATTTCATTTTTAAAACTCGATCCTCTTTATTTTGTCCAGAGCAGGAGCGAAACAAATATATTAATATATACTTGTATGATTGCAAATATATGCACACAACACACGCGGGGGAAGATACATTTGGCTACCAGCCAAGTGTGTTCGTTCGAGTTTTTGTTTCTCTAAAATTTCATCTCATACTCCAATGCGAGAGAGCACGCGAGTTGAAATATCCGATCGCTTGCTGCTCGTTTGCATGCTCAAGCGTTCCCCGAGGTGGTATCTACTCGGCGGTCTCCTTCGGGTTTCGCCTTCTCAGCTTGAATTGCTCAGTATTTTATATTTGATATTTATTTATTTAATTTATTTTATGTATTTACTTACAGAACGCCAAGGATGTTTGTTAAGCAAGAAAATATCCGCCCGACATCGTTAAAATTAAATGAATGAACATTTTTGTTTTCAGCAATCGGTTTGCTTTTTAAGTGTTATACGTTTGTATAACATTGAAAAACGGAAACACTGAATTAGGAACTCATTTAACCGTTTAATCTGCTGAAATTTTAAGAAAATAACTCAGTTTTTTCAACAAAAAAAGTTTTCTGTGCGCACTTAACCAGTGGGTGGTTATCGGTAGTTCTAAAACTATGTCTTAAATTTTGTTAACAAAATTTGTCTAAAACACTTGTCTAGCAAAATTCACAACTCATGTGCTACGTTCAAAATATAATAAACAAAAATCCATAAAGAGAAAACCAGAATTAACGAGTATCAAATTTTGACAAAGAATTTTTTTTTTAAGTTCTGAGGAAAAATTTCAAATATATAAATATTGAGCACAATGTAACAGTTAATAAACTTTTTAGAAACGGCAAATTATCTATTAGCTGGTGCTGTTGCCAAATCCTTTCTTGCCTACCTGTGCTTTGTTACTTTCTATGTGGAAAATTTAATAATTTCTTTTGTCAAATAATGTGTTTCGTTTTTCTGTTTCTCATCCCACTTCTAAAAATGAAAACGCGACATTTGTGGTTAAAAAGGAAGCTTTGAAACTTGACGGTTTCATTGTTACCTTAAATGAATTGGAAGTATTTTATTTATCCTTAGAAACATGTAATGAAAAATCTGCGATTTTTTATGTACACAAATCAGTAATCAAAAGAGAATATGTTGATTAAAAATAAAAATATATTCATGTTTTCTTCATGTTTTAAAATGTAACAAATCTTGAAACTATCAATGCGGATTAAAAGTCTAATTTGTCTAGTGCAGGCAAGCACCGCCAAACCAATTAAGATGATATTTATGTTCAAGAAGCACGCAGCACAGGTAATGGTTCTTCATCAATATCTGTTGCATTTCTGTGCTATTACTGGAATGTGATTATATTTTAAAGCAAAACACAATTAGTATGTACATGTTATGTGTTACTCTCAATGAATAATATTACATTTATAAAAGTGCTGCATTTTTTAGTGAATAACTCTCATTAGACATTCAATGAAAACCGCGAGCCGCACACGTCACGCAAATACGGTCAAGCAAGTGAGTTGAGTAAGTAAAAAGTGACCACCAAGACTTACCGCACAAGTAAAAACCAAATTGGCTTACATGTGCTTAAGTGTGTCTCGAAACTAAATGATCTCTCCAGTTCCCAATAAGGGTTGCTATCCTTTGCCAAGCCAACACTCATTCCGATTTCATAAACACTCTAAACGCATTCATTCACTCACGCAGCAGTCCGTATCTAATTGTGGTCCAATTCTTAATTTCGTTACAAACCGTGCGGCATTTCGCGCCAGCATCATCACTGACAGCGTTACCATCAGCGTGACAGCAAAAAACAAAAATATCGAAAATAATAAATGTTGATCAAATGCTTAAACGACATAGTAGCGTGTACGCGCATCTTCCGAGGCGCACTAAGGTTGTGCCTTGCTAAAATTGGACTGCACTAATAGCGATTTGACGCAGAAATATGCATCTGTAATTAAATTAATACCACAGCTGCAAACCTATTGTTTACAGAATGGTGCACGGACTGTATACACATACATTTTATTTTTACTTTTGAATAACTTTTCGGGACACGTTGAATTAATTTCTTGTCACCGCACGCTGCAGAATTAAATGAATGAAACCACAGCCACACTTTTGCCTGCGTGCGTCTGTGCTATATGAGAAGCAACAATTTATTGTCCACGGCTACATGCGAGCTATTTGTTATTTTTTGAATGGATTAGATAGATAGAAGGCCTGATTTAAAATTATAAATGCCTAATAGCCTGTTTGGAAGCCACTTCGCCGCAAATATTTTCCGCATCATCGAAGCAAAATGTACTATTGATTGTTTATTTACTAGTCTTCCTCAGGACACTTTTGTTTAGACGGAGGTAAAACATAGATTTAGATAAAATCTTCGATAATTAACACGTGTCCGTCTTCCTTCCTGTTCAAAATAAGTAATCAAAAAAAAACAAAACAAAAAAAAAAAAATATATATATATATATATATATATATATATATATATATATACAAGACTATATAAGACTTTGACCTTAATGGTATAATATTTATGTATACATACATATATATATATATATATATATATATATATATATATATACATAAATATTATACCATTAAGGTCAAAGTCTGAGTTTGCGTAGCTTTTGTTATGGAAATTAGTTTACTTTTTTTGAAACACATAAATTTAATTTTAATAAATCTATTATCTCGATATTGGCGTGATATAGATTGATGCGACGATGTAAGATGGTGTGATGGATATGCAAATTTTTTTATATTTTTTCTATTTTTAAATGCATAAACGCGTTTCTGCCGCTGATTCAATATGCATGGTAAGGTGTATTCTTTTCGTTTTAAACTGCCTGAACTAGAAGCTGTGGCACAGTGGTATAAATACAGGTAGACAAAAGAAACGATATCTACCGAAATTCAATGAACTTTGAGCAACTATGAATGGTAATGCATCAAAGATTACAATCTTAGTGTTAATTTGTCAGATTACGATCAACTAGAAATGACAACTACCGTCGATATGTTGTTTATAGATTAATTAATCAGAAAAGAAATAGCTTGTTCCGTTTGGAATTCTGCTTTTTAGGAGACCAAAAAATGTTCTATTGGATGATAAAATATGGATATTATGTCTTTGAAAAGCCTATATGCCAAATAAATATTCATTTCTTTTTGATTGGGCAAATTGATGGCGGGGCAACAAAAGAAGTTCTTGCTTCAAAAACGGTTAAACTGTTAAATAATGCAAGTAAAATTAAGTAGCTAATTGTATTAGTTATCTAAATAAGTAAGTTGCAAATATACAAACAAAGTCATTTGTAAATACTCAACATCAAATCGTAATAATACAACATCAAAGCTGATGCACAGTTGAAACGTTTTTTATTGTTCAATTGTTTTCTTATTTAAATAAAAAAGGAATAGAATATATATAAAAAAAAATATTTTTTACAGATCTCCACATAGTATTCATCGCTTCTGGCTTAATAATTAATACACAAAAATCAAAACTATTTATTGTCCATTTTCGGATGGTATAAATGTGATATGGCAAAAGAGTTGAAGAAAACGTTCCCATACCTTTTCGACCGTTAAAGGTATGTAATATGTTATTTTGTGTGCAATCAAGTGTCATATGTATACTTTGCAGTCAAAAGGATGTCATGCTTAAGGTAGATATAGTTTACCTAAAATCAATCTACCAACCCACGCATGAGGAACTACGTCACAGCAACCAAACAAAAACCATGAAGAGAGTAGTTTTACACAAGATACTTGACTGATTTTAAATATATTTGACTCTAAATAAATCGTGAGAATATACTGGTCATGAAATGCATAGGTAAGACTGTCATACCACATCAGACCTGTCGCATCAATTTGATCTTTTCCAGTTTATATACAGTCAGAAATTAAAAAAATTGTAGAGAAAATTTAATCGCCAACAAGAAATAAACAGCACGTGTAGCCTACGTCAATTGTCAAAGAAATCTTAAAGCATAGAAAAAATGTATTATTTAATAGGCTTGACAGTTCAATAAATCAACTTTAAATAATATAATGCATTTTTGTAGAAAACAAAATTGAATAGTACATATCAATATTACTGCAACTCGCTTTATTTGTTTCTTCTTCTTCTTCTTGTGGCCCTACAGTCCGGGGTGGACCTGAGCCTCAACCAACATGCCTCTCCAGCCAGCACGATCTTTCGCCAGCTGTCTCCAGTTGCGCACTCCAAGTTGGTTGAGGTCCTTCTCCACTTGCTTTATTTGTTTAGCCTACAAAAATTTAAAACGAATTGTGTGGAATACTAGCTATAGATAAGGAATACTGACAGATGCAGTAACTATAAAATATTTTGTCGTTTTGGAATTAGCTGCACTTATAAAGTTAAATGCATCTTCTGATGTGGGCAATTTCATTCAGGTCAACATTTAAAAAATCTGCGAGAGTTGTTCGAAGCGTAAACGGATGACCGGGAGAAAATATCGAAATCCACAATAACAAATATAATATCTTCAATACCATAAAAATATGCTGACGTTGTAAAAAAAAAATAAAGGTTTCTACGCTAAATATTATATTTGTTGCGTTAGTCTAGCAGAGTTGTCCTCAATTGTATACTGTGGTTATTTTTGACTGTTTTTGTTTCTATGTTTTTTATGTAGATACGAGAAACTATTTTAGAACCTATTTTAAAATATATAAGCTTTATATTATACGATCCAACTATTTTGCAAAGTTCCCAATATGAATTATATGGCTAATAACATGTAAAATATGTTAATTAGTTAACATTTAAGAGAGTGTAAAAGAATTAATTTGTTGAAAATCATTTTCAAACGTCAATGCAATGCAACTTAAAATGGTGCATATACTGTCATTTTATACTCAGATATAAAATAAATAATTTTAAGGTTAATAAATTTAGAAATAGACTAAGTGCAGCGAACAACTTTATTGATGCACTTCAGAATGAAGCTACATATATATTTATTAGTCATTTTTTTACATTTATTTTCTTCTTACATTGAAATCAATACATATAAATATTTATTTACTGCAAGCATATTAAACTTTATGTAACTCCATACGTTTGAACAAAAAAAAAATAGGCAAATGCAACGCCGACGGAATTTCTTGATTTGTACAAACGCAACTACTTTTGAAGTTATATGTGCATACATAATATGTTTACATTATGTACTTTGCTTCTAGGCATTGAAAAGAAATATCTGTTGTTCCCTTACAGTTAAAATGTATGAAGCAATTTTAAGCAATATTTCCTAAAAACAGAAAAGAATAAGTTGTTGTGAGGCTTTTTTTAATAACAGGAACAATTAAAAACATATTGGTCTTTATCGAATTTTATAAAGAACTGTTTAACTTTACTGCGATTTAATGCGTTTGATGTAAAAAAAATATAAAATAAATAAATAGTAAAAAATTGTATTTATTTCCGTGTCCCCTTTTTTTCCCTTACACGCATATTTTTTTTAAATGATATTTTGCACCAAATAGTACTTATTTTTCTGTTTGTACCACATACTACAAACATGATTATTTTGCTTCTTATCTATGTTCAATATTCGCTAATGAAAAAATAAATTTAATGTTCAATGTTCTTGTTTCTAGAAATATATTTTATTTATTTAAGTAGAATTGTTCGTTTTAATGTTCAAAATTCCGATGTCTAAAGTTATGTGCCTTTAAATTTGTAGGAAGTATCAAAAAGAGTTTACCATTTTAAAGACAAAAAAACTGATCCCTTCATCATTCTTGCTATCTCGATGCTGCTCTATGCGCTTAGAAAATAAATTTGAAATGTTATTCTATTGTTAAATTCCAAATATCTATTTGGCAAATATTTGGGATTCGGTTGTTCAATAACTACTTTTTTAATAAAATAACCCGGTGCCAAAAAAAAAAACCTGTGGAGTATGAGGTCCACCACGTTACAAACTCGTTAAAAACTTAGCTCACTAAACGTTTTCAATAACTATCCAATATAAAGGTAAACTGAAGTACATGTGTTTAGCATTTGAAACATTTTGTATGCCTGTAATAGCGTTTTTAAGCATTCGAGTCAGATAGGTATTCGGTGAACAAAGAAGTTGAACTACACAACACTTTGAAAGCTGTCATTGCCAGTTTTAGAGAAGTGCTTGATAATAAATTGATATCGTTAATAATTTTTTTAAGCAGGCGGTTTAAAAACACTTAAGGAATAAATTATACTTTTTATAAACTTGCAAATCAGTGCAATGTTAAGCAATTTTATTTTGAACATGTGCTGAACATATTCTACACAATATCAAGTTCCTCATACGAGTATATTCAAAAACCACTAAATATTTCATAAATGGACATGCAAGAAAAAAATAAAAAGATCAGCAATTATACAATAAACACAAATACAAAATACAAATAAAACATATTATTACATTGTAAAATTGAATCACTTTGACCAGTAATGTGCCTTGTTGTCCTGTGTATCCAATTCGATAGTGTTTATCAATTTCTAAACTGTATTGGGTAATCCTTTTTCAGCATGTCATACATCACAATGTACAATTATGTAAGGAAGAGTAACTTTCATTAGATCGTGTTCGCACGTGTACAATGAAAAATCAGAAATTAAAAAGGATTCGTTTGACACAACATATAAATATAAACACTACAAAAAAGCTTTATTTATTCTTCAGTATTGATTCGGATAGCATTCAAAATTTTCGCGAAATAAACGAGGGAAACAGAAAATTTATTTTCATCTTTTTCTTTTATTTATAAATCGCACTAAACGACGGCGGGCGATCGCGAAACAAAGAACCAAAATGTGACGTCAAGATCATGAAGATGTATCTTTTCTTCACTTTTTTTGTTTTCTTAGAGAACCAGATGAATATTATCACCACATGCTGAAGACGACAACGAAGATGAGGAAAACGATGGCAACGATACAAACGACACCGAAAAATACACAAAGCGACAGGACATACGACGACCAGATAAAATAATAAAATATCGTAGCGATAGAAAACTTCGTGACAAAAATATCCCACCGAAAAGGAGTGAGAGGTGCAAATCTAACGAAAAAAAATAATATTTATTTGTTTTTTATTCGCCTTGAGAGAGAGACACACAATGAATCCGACCTCACGCCAAGACGTTACACGATAAACTAAACCCAGTGATGAAACTGAATACGATACGATCAGGAATAGAATTTCATCTGAGAGTGAGGGCGCAGATGAATGGACAGGCAAACAAGACGATTCGTAACAGTGTCTCTCAAACAGTTGCTGCGCATTGGTGTGCGTGTGTGTTTATCTGTGTCCAATAAGAAAATGTTTCACAAGTCTAACACAACGACACTGCGAACGAGAAGCAGCTACTTGGCGCGCGTGACGGAACATATGGCGCCTAAGTGGTGGTGATGTACCTCGGGGTCGAGAAGTTGCAGTAGAGTTTTACATAGACATTTTCTTATATTTTTCTTTCGATCGGTTTCTGTGCGGTTTTCGGGCAAAAGCTTTGTACCGAGTTGTCTGACGACCGCATTAGAAGATATTCAATAGGGCTTGTGGATACAGTCGCACATTCAGTCGCTGGCCACACCTACCAGGAAGGTGTTGAGAAGAGAATAAAGGATTCTCTGAATGAAACACTAAATACATTCACCAACCATACGTCTCTTCCTCTCACAATTACTCTCTTTTTCGCTCCCATTTCAATCTGCAGCAACGCAAGTCCGTTTGAGTTACAGGAAAAACCTGTTCCTTTTAAGTGACCATAGTCTTGGAAACAATAGATTCGAAACTCCGCCCAAGTGATGATTGCTACTCAAAGAGAAAAATGGGCGGGAGATAGCACCAGATCGCAGATACATTTATTGGTATTTTGAAACGCAATGCGGCGGTTGGTTGCTTCGCAGACGCGTGGTGTTGTCGTCTTGCGCGATGGCTGTTCTCTCAGGTAGACAGTGTCATTGAATGTTTCTTCTTGTGCTTTCCTTCTTAATGCATCTTTATTTGTTTCGATTAATTTTTTGCTTATGGTTTTCATGGTGAACAGAGATGCTGTGCTCTGGGATGGGTTAGTAGGCTTTTTTTGTTTTGCTTAGGAGGGGTTGATGTTAGATTTTTTGCGTGGTGTTTGCGTCTGATAATGAGAGGCTGTAATTGATATCAAGGGTGCAAGGTACTTGGTGCCTACAGAATTATTTGTAAAATTAGTGCGGTTTTTGTGGTAAGCACTTGAACTGATTTTTTCTTTGTACTTTACCTCGAAATGCAAAAAGCAATGGGCACAGAGGTACAAGAGAATACGTTTGAATGTACATTACCCATTTGTCCTATTCACATGGAGGAATCATTTTGAGTAATGTAAGAAAATTATCTCTGCTAAGGTACGTTTCCTAATATGTTTATTTTTGTTTAACTTGAGTAAGGCGAAGAAATAAATGTTATGGACCATCGCAATTGTATAGTTAATGTTAGTAGATATATCAAAAAATGTTGAATTATCTGTGTAGTTGCAGATATGAGAATTCGGTCAAATTTTCAATCCAAATTGCCCTTACTTGCTGATAAAGGGTAATCATTTTTTACATCCAAGTTGAAAAAAGAAAGAGATATTAACTAATCACAAAATAATGACAATGGCTGGGTTGTATTTTTTTTTTTTACAAAATAAATGTTCATTCTTAAAACAAAAAACTTAAATTCCTTTGAAATTTTAGTAAAAACCAAGATTTTACTTGACTGTGTTCTGGTTAAAATCCCTTAACATTGTACATATATACACCCGGGCGTCAAAAAGAATTCATATGGTAAAGACAGTAATAAAAGGGAGCAAAAACGGTATGAATCTGTGTTTCAATTTTAAAATTGTATATTAGAGTATCACAAAAAAAGCGTGAGACTAAAGAATGTCTAACGCCTTTTTTGTGGTACAACATATTATATTATCGTTATTTTATTACGAGGGGCCAATATATTCTCGGTATCGGGGTGAAGGTGTGGTTATATATAAATTTACTTATTTATCAAGTAATACTATTATTTTCGTATATTTCATATAAATGTGATTATTAATTCGCGTTCTATCTCTTGTTAAACAGAATCATTATACCAACTGAGACGATGATGGTGAAAATTGAGCATCGCGCTGTAAATAAATTTCTCACTAAGCAAGGAAAAAGTCAAAAAACTATTCATGAAGAGATGGTGCCTGTTTACCAGGGTTCCGCACCTTCATTCTTCAAGTGAGTTCAAGAGAGGCAGAGTGAGCATTAAAGACGATTCCCACTCCGGCGCCCCGGCTGCTGCTTTTACGGGAGAAAAATTTGTTATTGAGGATGCCCGAGGTGAAAGTGAGGTGAAAATGATGGCAGAGATCACCAAGCTTTCAACTGGTACCATTCATACCATTCTTCATGACCAGTGCAAGGTGGGTGCCACGAATGCTCACGGCGCCTCAGAAAAAAGTGAGAATCGCATGCTGTAGAGAGCTTCTGGAAATGTGTAGTGAGAACACGAACAGTGTTATGGATCGAATTGTTACTGGGGACGAAACACGGGTTCACCACTATGACTCTGAAAGCAAACAAGAGTCCTTGCAGTGGCATAAAAAAGAAACAGACACCCCGAAGAAGTTCAAAGTCACTCCGTCTGCCGGGAAGCTTATGGCCACATTTTTTTGGAACTCAAGGGGAATCTTCGTCATTGAGTACAAAAAAAAAAAAGAGGACACCATCAACGCCATATCCTACGCTTCCACTTTGCATAATTTGCGGGAGGAAATTAAAAAGAAAAGTCGAGGTAAACTCGCAGCGGGTGTGTTGCTTCTTCATTACAACGCTCCTGTTCACACGGCGCGAGTTTCCAAGGCTGCTGCGCGAGATTGTGATTTCGAAGAAATCCAACACCCACCTTGCCCCTAGTGATTATTTCCTGTTTCCGGATTTGAAAAAAAGGATTCGTGGAAAAAGATTTTCTGATGATGAAGAACTCAATTCGGCAATAAATGGATATTTTGCAGAGAAAGAGGAAATTTATTTTTTTGAGGGTTTAAAAGAGCTTATCTCAAGATGTAACAAATGCATTGATGTTAAGGGGGATTATATTGAAAATAAAATAAATAAAAACAATTTAAATTGAATTTGCATTTTCCTTCATATCGATACCGAGAAGAAGAAGAAGTTTAACTCAAGTGTAAACAACACATCCAATTTTGCTCTCGCGTAATGTTTTTTTTAAGGAAATACTTGTATGTTGGAAACGGAGTTCATGCGTTTATTTCTAAATACTTACAGCTTTCAACCGACTATTTTTTAAATAGTGTAGGTACTGTTGTTTTCTTTGCGTAAGTAAAGGATGTTTATCCTAGACTGTAGCTGCAACCCATAAAGATGTTTCATGTAGAGAATTCAGAAATGAGTCTCTAATAAATATTCGCAATGTGCTTTGTGGAGAATATGTATTTCCAATTTGGCCCTTTAAAATGTTGGTGCAAATTGCTCTTGAAAGTTTAAGCATTTGGTTGGTTGAGGGAAAACTAAAGTGAACGTGCCAACAGACTGGGTCCCTTAAACACACGGATTTGCATTGCATTTGTAAGGCCCGAAGCCGCCTTGAGACTACTTGCATCCTTGGTCAGGGCCTCCGTCAACGGTTACAACTACAGCGCAACCAGAGACGGCATGACTCTCCAGGATGTAGGATGACCAAGAGTATGTTACCGAACGTAAGCAAGAAAGCCGCGTCTTCACGAGTGCAGACGACTTGTCGGGGACTTGTGTACGGGACACTTTACCTTCGCTATGCACATAAGTCGGCTTGAGCTTAGTGACGTCTCCCTTTGCGACGCCTGTGGAGGAGGTGAAGACACTTCAAAGCACTTTCTCTGTCAGTTTCCGCCTTTGCTCGTATCAAGTGGCGGCTGTTGTGGCTCTGATGTGGTGGGAACTGAAAATCTAAGTTCTATATCACAGAAGCGCCTCCTGGTCTTTCTTGGAAAACCAAGAAATTACAATAAATGAAGTTTAATGCCTGGGTACAATGGACCAGTATCTGAGTCTGAGCGATCCGGTGCAGTATATCCCAACCTCCAACAAAAAAATCAATAATTTTCAGTGCCCTGCATTAGATGGTGCAATTTTTGGTACCTGATGTGGCGTGACTTTGAAGCCTGATAACAAACTTTTTAAGGTGGGTTACATTATTCAATCCCTAGTACTTCTCCTTCCATCACCTTAGAATTTTTACCTCAAAATTCTATAGAAAGGTAGGGTTATCCTATGTTGCATGGTTACGTAGGTCTATTCATAGAAGATTCCATACAAAATAAATAGTATATAGAAATAGCTGGATACACATAATCTACTGCTCCAACTTATTTAACAGCCGTATGTTAACTATACTTCCAGAGACTTACTTTTTTAAATTTAAAAACAATATTAAGTAATTTCAAATCTGAAGAATATAGTGGACAGGTTGTTTGAAGTCGCTCATTACTTAGATAGTGCTGTCGGCAAACTTGCAAGTCATTTCTTGGAAAATGCAAAATTCTTCTCTTTATTATATTAAGGCTTTCCTTTTCTGTAGTAAAATATGACAGTAATATTGTATAGTTGAGATCTGTAGCTGCGTATTTCAGGAGAGCAGTAATCTTTTTTCTTTATCACCATCTTTTAATATGTACCGTTTATTTGGGTTCCTTTCCCTCGTGTCCTGTAGAAAAATGTTTTTTACATGTTCACAAACTCCTCCTTAAACAGTGCCAGACGTTGGTTTTAAATGATTTCGTGGTTGTGATTTTTACATTTTTCATGATCATAGATTTTTTTTCTAGTTTTCCATCGTTGTAGTTGATTTTTGAGTACCAGAGGTTAAAAATAGTTTAACAGTTTAATAAAAGTTAAAAGCGCTCTTTGGTTCCCATGATTGTGCTCTTTCTCCACGGACATGTTTGTAGAAGAAGTCATGTAGCAATATTTTAAAGGCCACGTAAATAAAATCAATGTCAGGATCAGGAATCGAGGAGTCACTGGGATATAAGCGCTTATGAACCGGGATATAGCAGCTATGTTTTCTGAGTATTTTTTTCTATACGTTTTAAATAAATTTTGCATGGAGCATTTTAATTTTGAAAGTTTGTAATAATTTGTTAAACATTACATTATTTAGATTTATACTTATTTACGATACTAACGTCTGTTATCGCTGAAAAATGTAATGTTCTAAGTTCGCTCCACTTGCAGCATATTACAGAAACTAGTGCGCTGACGATAATCATAGATTGGTATGGGTAGTGGAAAATATGTGTTTAAATTTTCAAGCAAAGGCTTCAACCATATCTGAAGATATGTCCGGCACCTCCTATAATATATGAGGAATCATAATCTCCTAAGAACTTAATTCATTAAGGGTAAATTTACTTTTCTGTTAGAACTCAGAATGTTATTTATACCCTCTCACATACGATTAACTTCTCCATTTTGCAAAAGTTGACCCTCTCTGAACTTACTTAATAATATAATAATAATAATAATAATAATTGGGTGGCGCGTATCTTGCTTATGAACTACTCGTGTTGTGCGCGCTACTGTAGAAGGGACCTACAGTTTTTTGCCAACTCCGAACGGCGAAGTTTGATTACCATTTTCTTAGACAGTAATTGCGTTTTAAATGTTGTCAGCAGGTCGAAAGATGTGGTGCCGTGAAAAATGCGATGTGTTTAGCCGAGAATCGAACCTGAACCTTCGGCATTTGAGTGTCGCACTCTATCCACTACGCCGCGGAGACCAGTATAAACTTATTTAGCCTTACGTTATCGGCCTTGTTGTTCTTTAACAAGACTGAAGTGAGTTGTTTGGATAATTTTAACAAGTTGAGAACGGCGTGTATCACCGGGGGCTTCCACATGAATGTTTTATCTGGCGACGTTCTTAAAGAACTATACAACTGAAGCAGTGCGATATTGATGTGTGCATTTTCCGCAAAGTTTGTTGTTTCCTTTAAAATTCAAAAATTATTTGTGCAAGGCGGCGCCAGATAAAATAACGTTTGATTTTTGCCGCCTCCTGATGAATAAAATAAAAAAATAAATACAAAAAACTGCGCCGTTAACCTTCCGATCTTGTTATAAGCTGAAAAAACTCACAATTAATGCACAGATAAATGGAAACTGTGAAGGAAGAATAGGAATCTTCTAAATGTTCAACTATTGCAATTCCAACCATTGCATTTCCTAATGTGCTATATAAAGCTAATCAGGAAATGAGATAGATTTCAAACTATAGTCAACTTTCAAATAAAGCGTCACAAAAAAAAAACACTTTCAAAACTCTGCACATATTTAAAAACAGAATAATATGTACAGAAAATGTAATATTAGACAAACATTCGTAACAAGAAAATGTGGCACTAAAGAGTTTTCCACATTCTAATTAGTAAGTAACCAATAGAAAAGTTTCGTGTAGGAATTACTAAAATGACGACCAATGGCATCGACCCCTGACATATACATGTAGAGAATCCTTCCACCCACTTCTATCCTGAACACTACATGTTAAATTTATTGATCATATGCATCCTAAATAAGAATTACTGCAAAGTAGCGTAGAATCTTGTAAATGGCATTTCATGAAAACATGTTTTCTTCTCAATTTAAATATTCTCTGAGGTGCACAGAAAAACCTTTCGAAGCATTTTGAAATCCTGTAATTCTTAACCACAACCAATAAAATCAATATGCTTAAAAGAGTATATTCTTTTAATTTACAATATTTTCTACTTCTCTTTACTACAGGTTATTTTTGTCTATCGTCAAGGATCAGTTATCTTATGTTAACTTTTCTTTAGAGGTAAGGAGAAAGTATTGTACTTTAAGCACTGTATCGAATAATAATAATCGCTACAGTCCACAGCTTGCTCATCAACTACTTCTGATCTCTCACGAGTAGAAGGGACCTACAGTTTTTTGCCGATTCCGAACGGCGAAATTTGAGAAGCTTTCTTAGACAGTTATTACTCTTTGAATGTTGTCAGCATCTCGAAAGTGGTGGTGCCGTGAAAAATTCGAAAAATTGGTGCTGAGCTGGGAATCGAACCTAGACACTTTGGCGTGTGGGCGTCGCACTCTACATACTACGCCACGGCGACCACTACTGTATCGAATGTTATTCCAAAAAACAACAGCAAGATGCAGTCATTTGGGGCCAATGAATTAATTTAAAATAATGAAATACACTTAAATGAAACTGTTAACTATCATATTGGAGTACACGTTCAACACTTTGTAATAAAATAAATAAATAGAAAAATAGAAACAAAGAATATATTCTCTCATTCAGAAATTCAAACATACAACATCAAACAACAACATTATATTTCATCCCTACAGCAACTTCAGGCACTGGAACATATTGCATTGTTGCCATTCCATTCAGAGTCGGCACTATGTCCTAATTTAAAAAGTTCTTATCAAATAATGAGATCGAAGCCAATAACCAAAACGAATAACTTTACCAATTTCAAGCACGATTCCATTTCATTTTGCTTGTTATTTAAACATATCCTTCAACAGGGATCGAAGGACACACACAAATGAAGGCACAGAAATGCACAGCAGCTGTTTTCGCAACGCAATTGTTGCCTGCCATGTGAACAACGAGTTCGAAAAATTGCACTTTTGCATGCGACTGGCACGAAACTCCGTCTCAGTAGGCAGGGAGAATTGCTTCCTAAATTATTTCTGGTTAAAAGTTTTGATTTTATTTCCTTAAGGAGTAATTGCAATCAATGGAAAGACACACAAAGGTGCCTAATTGAGATTCGTTTACACACCAGTCATGGATGTGAAATATAGTTCTCGAGTGAACTGATTTAATTTTGACAATCCTCAGTAAGTGGACTTCTACGCCACTCTTGTTATCGTCTAATTGAACAACTACCTCCAGTTTTGACAACGCTTATCCATTGTCCACCATTGGGACAGTCGGCAAGGCATTTACATCAAACTTCATTATAAACATCATTGTTTTCCGGGGAATATGTCTCACTTCCTTCGAAGACAAATGCTCCTGGGCGCTGCGAAAGCCAGGTAGATAAATAATAGCAGGGTCCCATAACCAGTACTCTCCCTCGCTTGTTCCGTTTTCTCGCCCTCGAAATATTCGCCTGCTCAACTTTATTAAAATTTGTATCTTTGTCTATAATTGTTCCTTTTATGTTGAGAATGACGGTTTCAAAAGGTATATCCGAGAGTAGAACAATGGTATCGCAATGTTCTCTTGTGGCTGCGTATCTGTAACGATGGGAGGGCACACACAGAAGGTACATATCTTCGCGAAGGATTTCTGATTGATTAGAGATGTTTCGTTATTTTTTCCTATTTCTTGTAACTCGATACTTTTATTCATAGTATGGATGACCGAAAATACCTGGATACCTTGGAGTTGCAGTTGTTATGTTGATGGCAGGTATGAATAGCATACTCTGTTGAGTAGACAATTTAATGAAGAGAATATTTAAAACAAAGTGTAAAGGGGTTGAAAATGCT
The DNA here is from genome assembly GCA_955652365.1 of Eristalinus aeneus. Taxonomy (NCBI): domain Eukaryota; kingdom Metazoa; phylum Arthropoda; class Insecta; order Diptera; family Syrphidae; genus Eristalinus; species Eristalinus aeneus. The sequence goes on along the minus strand of OY019131.1, from coordinate 84,118,993 downwards.
GTTGTTACAGGGAATAAGGATTGTACTCCTATTCAAGACCATTACATATATGACATATATTGATAATACTGACTAAGCTGCATTTCGTTTTACACTCGTAGATTAACAAGTAATGCGACTACTTTGCAACTCAACGTGTATAAGAGAGTGTGAAAACATGCAGAAAAAGGTAGTTTCTGTAATTAATCATTTATTTATATTTTGTATATTTACACATTTATTTATTTAATTTTATTAACTCATTGATACTTTCTAAGTGCTCGAAGACACACATCTTATTTGTATTTTCTTTTTTTCTCTCTTTTGCTGCGAGGTTTTTGTTTGCACTTTTTCTCGATATGTCCATTTGCCTTTAATGTTTTATTGATCTGTTTTTCAAAATCTTAAACTGTTTCCAAGTAGCAAGGTATTAAAGTACCAAATCTCTATATGTAAAATGTGCAATACTTATACTGTAATACTCAATTTTATGTGCGAAATAAGGATACTAAATACTAAAAAAAATACTTTAATTAATTGTCCTTTTATGACAGACCTTGATGTCATTTCTCTTGGAATGCAGCAGTGTAATAATGACATTAATTAACGAAAACGAATGACGATTTATAAAATTAGAAGTAAATACAGAAGAACAAAGTGACGCTAAATTATATTCCTGTGTTGTTTTCGAAACAATCCCAAACATTAGCTTTAGCAAATATAAAAGGAGGTTTATATTTTATGCAAGTGATATATATTCAGTATACAGGAAAACTTTCTTTGTTTTTCAGATTTATTGCAAAAAACAAGTAGTCTTTGCTTTTAAGTTCTTTTGCCATTTTAAGTATAGATGTTTGTTTAAGTTGACGAAGTTTAAATATTAAAAATAAAATATTTTAATATATGAAAAAACCTTTATTATCCCTATTTCAGCAGTAATTGGTGCGTTGTTTCAAAACATTTTTTGTTCTATACAATAAAATGATAATAAACTAAAAATAGTAAGTATTCTTTATTCTAGTACTTTTTCATTTTAAGATCAGTGTTTAAGAAATGTCACCATTCCATTCCATTTTAAGGGCAATAAACCATTCATTGAGGTCTCGATGTGTTAATTGAATTAGGTCTTTTACATTGGCGTAAACCAATTGCTGACCACCAAACAGATTTTTGGATGATCTTGTCACTGAAGTTGATTGTTAGTTTCACACGACCTTGTTTAGAATGATCTTGCATATGTTACATAACAGCCACATAAATATCGATATTAGACTTGGCACTAACTAATCCCTATGCCGTTTGTTAAGCAGCTTGGGTTAATCTCAGGATCTGCGCCAATGTATAAAACTTTTATATTGTGGAATCACTTGTCCTGAAAGGACATTGCCGATTATTTATAAGGATATATCAGAATCTCACATTTCTCAGCGTTCACTCAGGACATCTAACAGATGAAGCGCATGCTTACGATAACGTTATGTATTGGCTCTAATATACCATCTCAAGCTTTGTTAAAGCATTTTCCGAATAGTCTCACTTATCAATATTTGCTTGAATTCGGCTAGGAAGTTAAAGTCTCGTTTAAGCCAGGAGTATAAAGTTCTATTGAAATTTTATCCGAATTTAGTGCTATCACGTACATTCACCGGTTTACTCACTGCAAGAATGTTTTTCCCAACTTTTCCATTATCTTTTCATCATCCGAAAGGTTTTGGTTTATATTAAATCATCTATTTTCCTTTGTTTCACCCTGTTGTCCTGCCCTTTTTAACTATGTGCGCCTGCTAACTCTAGTTGTCATCTTATTTGAGGTTAACGATCGTTTTATGTGAAGGATTGAAAGTTTTTTTTTATTGTACTGTAAGTACTTTTAAAATATTCGTGAGAACTCGGTAAAAATACGAAACAACAAATTTGTCTAAAGTATATAAGGAACATTTAAAACAGGCAGTTTAAGGAACTTAAACCTTCCGGTGACATGCATGTTTTACGAGTTTATATTTTATTATTTTAAGTTCTCACATGCAATACTTAATTATATTTTTTTTTCTTAGAGGCATAGAACAAAAAAATTGGTAACACTCTTTTAACTGGCGGCCATTTTACTAGTAATTATTCATATTTAGTTTTGTTTTGTTTTCAATTTTTACAATTGGTTAAGCGATGAATCTCAATTTGGGAGAATGGATGTGTCAATAAACTAAATCGAAAATTGGATCTTCAGATTATATTTCGAATAAAATAAATCTTATGTGGATTTAAAAAAATTATCTTTTATATTCCTCTTAAAAACACTCCATCTTAACATAAGAAATGTTTAAAGTTTGTCTTGTTAAGCATGAATTAAATTGAATTTCATAAGCAATATGACTATGACTTTCAGACTAATGTTCCAAAAAATGTAAATGAATATATGCGAATATATGTATAAACTTTGTAGAGACTTGTAGATATATTAAACGTTTTATTCGTTTATTGGTAAGCAATAAATGGGTATTAAAAAGTATCATTATGACAAAGATCGTTTAATGAATTATTAATGTGCCTTTATTATGGTAACATCTCAAACAAATTTGTTGAAATACTTTCTCTTCTTCTGATGACTGACTACAAAAACTGTTATAAAAATATTTTAATGACTGATACTTGTGTTGTTTCCTGGAAGTGTAAAAATACTAAAATGTTGATGGAAGTGAGGAAAAGAAAGAGAGCATACATTTTATCAAGCCACGAAATATTCACCGTCGAGACACAAGAATTTTAAATACAAGGAAGGAAATTCTATAGCCAGGATTGTGTTTGAGCCCGGTCCGCCAAGAACATCTTTAAAACTCCTGTAAAATGAAAAGTTTTCTAGAAACACAGGTGTAAAAAAGCACACAACGATTTTCGGTTTTGCACGTGGAATGTGAGGTCCCTTAACAGGCCACGTGCAGCCGAACAACTTGCGAAGGTCCTTATTGCTACAAAGCAGTCATTAACGCCATCCAAGAAATGCGATGGGATGGGCCCGGCAAGAAAACGATGAAAACCTGCGACATATACTACAGCGATTGCTACAGAGAGAGAAGGCAGCGCTAATTCAAATACGGATTTGTTGTTCGAGGCAGACTTAGGGAAAAAGTCCTGAACTACGACCCTGTCAGCGATAGCCTCATGACAATCCGCATCAAGGCTAAATTTCGAGAACATCAGCCTAATTTGCGCTCACGCCCGACAGAGGAGAAGGATGACAACACCAAGGATGACTTCTATGATCTCCTAGAAAGAACATACGATCGATGCCCAGCTACGACACCAAGATGGTTCAAGGGACAAAAATGTAAACTGGCGTAAGTTCGGCATTTTGGACCCACATAGGCGACCATAAGCTGTGAGGAGAGTGGTGAGATATTTGGGCATTATGTTGGACCGTTTTCTGCATGGAAGTATTCATGCAGCAACTGGTCCGGTGATCGCAGTGGCGTAGTGGGTAGAGTGCGACGCTCATACGACGAAGGGTCTAGGTTCGATTCACGGCTGAACACCTCGAATTTTTCACGGCACCACCTCTTTCGAGCTGCTGACAACACTCAAAGAGTAATAACTGTCTAAGCAAGCTTTTCAAACTTCGCCGTTTGGAGTCGGCAAGAAACTGTAGGTCCCTTCTACTAACTAACTGGTCTGGCAAAAGCCAGCCTTAGCTATGGGAAGTAGGTTGCTTTACAGCAACCAACTTGATTCTAGGTTGAAGATTATTTGCTACACGGCCCTATTCAAGCCAATCAACGTATATGGCTGTCCGTTGTGGTTCAACTTGAGTCCTTCCCAGATGGAAAGGATGAAAGTCTTCGAGAAGCAATGTCTTCGGGCTTGCCTTAAGATGTACACAACCCCAGAATTCGAATACAAGAAGTTATATTCCAATTAAATCTTGAACAACGCAGCAAACGTGAACAGGTTGGATAATTTTATTATTGAGCTGTTAGCTGGTTCTCAGAAAACGATCTGATATTCGGAGTCTACTACCCAAACGATGCATATCACGAGAGCGCACGCCGGAGTGGATTCATTCCCCCGGAAGCGTTCTTGTATCTAGACCGACTTGGCTTGGTCTAGGATGCGGAGGAATCTAAACTTCTCTACTATGTCATGAGACGGACGGTGGACAAGCGAGTGCTCTACGAGAGTAACGTAAGAACCGCAAATCCATGTGATCTTTGGTTCAGAACTTCCATCCCTATTAGCGACATTTAAGATCGAGAAAGGGATAGGCACTCTTTCTGGTGACTAAAGCAACATCTGGTGGCCCAGCTGCCGTCAGCTGATGTAAATAGTAGTCCTCCTACGGACAACTTGCATTTAGTGAAAAGTAGGATAAATTAAGGGTAAGATATAGATTGTAATATAAAAGAGTTAAAAAAAAAACAAAAATGAACAAAAAAATATATTTGTAAATTTAATTAGATTAATATAGTTGTATGTAGGTTAAGTGCTGTAATTAAGTTGAGGTAAAAATTGAATATAGTGGCTATTTATAAAAGTTTTCTTAGTATTAAATTAATATGTATATATATGTTAATCAAAATTAACATTTACAATCGCAATTATAAAATAAGAATATATTAACTTAGCGTGCCCGTATAGGGCCAGTAAGATAGTTTTGTAAGAAAGTAGTATATGTAACTAGTTAAGTATTTTATGTCTAGATGTAAATTAAAATTTTTAATAAAAAATACATTTTAAACTAAACGAAACTAAACACCAAGATCGTTCTAGGAGACTTCGCCTCGGAACGGAACCTCTCTGTGGCTAACACGCGGTTCCCACACCTGAGATCTGGCGATCTTCTGATCAATCCACCGTCAGAAGACTGTAATCGCAACAAGTCGCTGGAAACTTTGCCGACCGAGTCTACTTGAAACTCGCTCAGAGTTCGACGCTGCCTGCACTGATAATAGAAGAAGAATAAAAACGTTGTGAAGAAGCCATCAAAGAAGCTGGCACTGATGTGCTGGGTTTCACGTCACCACCCAGAAGGAACGCATGGTTTGACGACGACTGCAGGCAAGCGCACGCAGCTCAACAAGACGCCTATATGGCGACGTTCCATCGAACAACGAGGGCTGTTCGTGAGCCCTATGAGCACCGGCTTCTCAGAAGTGAAAAGAAATAGCATGAGAAACGCGCGGTCGAAGAAATGGAAAGGTGTTTTGGCAGGAATGATGTCCGAAAGTTTTATCGAAAGGTAAAACAGCTTTTCGGAGGATACAAGGTTCGGACCGAAGGATGCCGAGATCAAAGTGGACAACTCGTAGTAGATTCGCAGTCTGTGCTGAGAATCTAGAAGGAACATATCTCCAGACTCTTTAACGGCGATGACGGCCCCAATTTCGCTATTAGGCAAAATGTTCCACAAGAATTCCGCTCTCCCGACTTAGACGAAGTGAAGATAGCAATTTCCAATCTGAAGTCGAACAAAGCTGCTGGAGCGGCCGCAGAATTATTTAAAGCAGCTGGAGATGAGTTGTTAGGGCGCGTGCACTAGCTCATCTGTAAGATATGGGCGGAGGAAAGCATGCCCGGTGAGTGGAATCTCAGCGTCGTTTGCCCGATCCACAAGAAGTGAGGCTCCTTTGACTGCGCGAATTATTGAGGGATCAGCCTTCATCATATACAAGATCTTCTCTACCAGATCTCCACCTTACGGCAGATCCTGGAAAACATCCAAGAAGTGCAAATCGACACTCAGCATCTATTCGTCGAATTTAAGGCCGCATATGATAGTGTGCATACAGACGAGCTATAGTGTGCCATGTCTAGTTTTGGCATTCCTACCAAACTCGTCAGATTGTGTGGGATGACGATGGAGAACACTCGCTGCTCCGTCAAGGTCAGTAACGAACTCACCGGGACCTTCAATGTCAAAAAAGGTTTTAGACAAGGCCACGCACTGTCATGTGACGTAACTCACAAATCAACATCAGAGGCACAATCTTCCAAAAGTCAGTTCAATTGCTACCTTACGCTGATGAGATTGGCGTGATTGGACGAACACAGCGACCCGTTAATAAGGGGTTTGTTGGCATTGAAGCGGAAGGGGCTAAAATGGGTCTGGCGGTAAATGAGGGCAAAACCAAGTACATGCTGTCATCAAGTCATCAGTGCGTCACACTAAGCAGCAGAAACTTCGAGGTAGTAAAGGACTTCGTCTACCTCAGCTTCGAGGTAAATATATAACAGCTTGATCATCCCAGTCCTACTTTATGGCGCGGAAGCCTGAACCTTAACAAAGGCGGATGAAGAAGCCCATAGTCCTTTCAAGAGAAAAGTGTTGCGTGCGATTTTTGGTCCTATTTGGGTTGATGGCATCTGGGGCAGAAGATTTAACCAAGAAATCTATATGCTGTACAGCGACATGCGTCTGGTCAAGCGTCTACGGATACAACGCTTAAGATGACTAGACCATGTAGAACGTATGGACACCACTGCTCGTATGGACACCACTGCCCGAAAAGTCTTCGAATCCGAGCCATTGGGACATCGCAACAGAGGACGGCCTAGGCTAAGGTGGCGCACACAAGTGGAAAAGGACCTCAACCTACCTGGAGTGCGCAACTGGAGACAGTTGGCGAAAGATCGTGCTGGCGGAGAGGCATGTTGGTTGAGGCCCTGGTCCACCCCGGACTTTAGCACCACAACAAGAAGAAGAATAAGTTTTAGGAAATAGAACAAATAAAATAATATCGAATAATGCCTAATATAGTAAGTACGGTTATATAAAATACACAGATCTAATTTGAAGACGTTGTATTCTTATAAATATAATAATATAATATAATAAAATTTGAGTTAGTTGCATGAATTTGGCAGTTACAGAGGCGATGAAAGATGAATCTCTTTTTGATCTTTGTAGCTCCTGCAAAATTCCTGGTGGGGAATGCTGAGTCTGGAGGCGTGGTTTCCAATGGTACAGTGTTCTGTTCTGATGTCGATTATCGTTTGTACATACGAGAGTTTTGTTGGGAACATTTAGCATAGAACTGTGGCCTAATGACCTTGCGTGTGAGACCTCTCTCTGACTGTCTTTTGGCATGTACGCTTAATGTGTATGTTTTGAGAATATATTTATATGTAGCGCAGGGGATAGCTGGCAAGTTGTCCTCGGGTATGATGTGCGACTTCATTGACTTCTTAATTCCACGGATATCACTGTTTTCCGGCAGCAAGGTGAGGTGAATATTTACGTTCACGACAATTTCATTGAGAGATAGGTGGCACTTCAAGAAGAAAAGTGTGTTTTGAAAGTTGTGACCTTCAAAAGATTTTCTTCCAGTATGGCAATCAGGACAAAGGATTATATGCTCTTTTAAATAACATTGCTTTTTTAACGGGCTGGGCAATGTCGTTTTTATTAACTGTCTGAAAAACGGAGCAATGTGAGAGTAAGTTGAGAAAGAGATGAAGTTTTGAGTAACTCCCAACTCCATCGTTTGTCTTTGACCCATCTGCGTATATACAATCGAACTTGGTGTTGAGTTTAAAAGCAGTACGAGCTGCGGTTTCTGGAGTACCTATCTAGCTGGTTTCTGTCCACTTACGAACTAATCGTGACTTACGACAGCATTACAAGAGGACACGAAACTGTCATTTCATGACTCAAACCAGGGATACCAACTCCTCTAGACGATTGCTCCTATTGTAGGTTAGATCTTACGAATACATGCCAACATAACCTAGATGTGAAAAAATTTCTCTTATGTTTTCATACTTACCATAAATGCTGCAGACCAGCGATTGCGTATCTATGAAAAGTGATGAAAGAGCATCACCCAGACGGTGCTTAATCAGTTTGTATTCTACTATTCGGAACATATGGAAAATTCAGTATTAATTATTTTATCATGATAGGAACCATGGTATAATAATAAATAATGAATTCTCCAATACTGTCTTGTTTTTTTTTTTTTCAAAAAAAATTAAGGTCTTGTATATTTGTTTTTATTTTATTTCATGATAAAACGAAGCTTTTAAACCGTTCATGACATATTTCAAAGTATAACAAAATTAAAAAATATATATATAAGCTGTTTGCCTCATTAATTTACAAAAGATTGCATGATTGGGTTCAAGAACATAACATCCTTAAAGAATTTCAAGCTGGATTTAGAAAACGTTATTCTGCAATCGACCAGATATTCTGCTTAACAAACATTGCCGAAACATATAAGAGAAAGAAAAAAAAGTTGTACGCCTTTTTCGTAGATTTTCAAGCAGCGTTTGATTCAATACCACGTGAAGCACTCTTTTTCAAGCTTTCGAAAATCGGCGTATCAAGCAAAGTTATAAGAATTCTGAGAGCCTTGTATGAGAACAATACTGCACATGTATGGGATGGAGACTTAATTTCCGACGAGTTTGAAACTTCAATGGGGGTTAAACAAGGCTGTACTCTAAGTGCACTACTCTTTATTCTATACATCAATGATATAACAGAAGATGTCAAAGGTGGAATAAGATTCAACGATGTATCCATTCCCGCGCTGATGTATGCTGATGATATCGTCTTTCTGTGTGACACTATCCAAGGTATGCAATTAATGATAGACAGGATTAACGATTTCTGTAAAAATTGGAATCTGACTATAAACCTTGGTAAATCGAAAATGATGATATTCAGAAACGCAGGGGGACGCGTCTCATCTCTGGAAAAGTGGAAGTTGGACGGGGAAGAGATTGAGGTAGTATCCAGATACAAATACCTAGGTATCCTAATATCGTCCTCTTTAAATTTGAAACCACACTTTGAGGAAAAACTAGCTGTTGCTAAAAGAGCTATCTGTTCGATTTGGGAACGTTGCTTCAAAAATAAATACGTATCGAAAAGTGCAAAGCAAACTTTATTCCACTCAACTGCAGCCTCAATAATGCTCTACGGAGCTCAGGTATGGGGCTACAAAGGCTATGATGGTGTGGAAAAATTCCTTCGCTACTTTTTGAAGAAGATCTTTCAGTTACCAAAAAATACCCCCAACTATATGCTACATATTGAAACAGGAACTCCTCCTTTGCTCTTGTATACCATCAAAATGCACTTCAACTATGTTTTAAAAATACTACAGATAAGCGAATGCAGTTTACCAAACGTAGTTTTAAGAAGTATAATTAGAACAAACGGATACATTTGCGAGGAATGGAAAAAAAAACAGCTTCTGAATGCGGTCTAAATCTGTCTATTGAGGCGGACGAGCCTCCTCATCTTTTAAGAAAAAAATTTAACTCTGTTTTGGAGAATTTTGGTAGACACACATATGACAAATATGTCGAAGAAGCTGAATCTTCACTGTTTAGGAACTACTACAGCAAACTAAACCATTTTTTAAATGAAAAAACATACCTCCTTGACAGTCACTCAATCGGAAAAATAAGCACAATTTTTAAACTGAGAATTTTTAAACTTTATCCCCCACAGACCAGATTTACCAATTCTTTGTAACCTATGCAACATGAGGAAGAGAGAAGACATCTTACATTTTATTGGTGTGTGTCCGATTCTAAAAGAATTTCGACTAGCAATTTTCGAAAAACTTGTTTTAGACGAATATGAAGTAACGTGCATCTTAAATGGAGAAAAGGGATGGAAGGCCTTATACGATTATTCAGAAAACGTATCATAGATGGAGATTTTTAATCTAAAACTTTTGTATGTATTTTGTCAACCTGGTAGACGGCCATAGGCCAAACCATAAATGACTTAGGTTAAACTTTACATTGTAAAACATTTATTGAAAATAAAAGTCAAACTAACTAAAACTAAACTAACTATATATAAAACTGAACTTGCTATATTACACGAAATTGGTGATTTGGCAAATTCGAATCGAGCAGTATGTCAGCACACAAGGACAGACACACAAGGAAGATTCTTCGAAAATATTAACCTTCGGACAGCCAACAGAATGTAGGCAGCACCAATGGTGTGGGCAACCATAGCTGGCTATGGTCGTATACCGTGTACTGGCATTAATAGGCAGTATTGAAGCCTTGGGCAAATAAACATTTAGGGTAGAGAAGATGGATAACGTGGCATTATCTCAGAAAGCGAGTGCCACCGAAAATTGGTTAAAAGCAATGTTCCACTTACTGTTCTTTGACATAATTGATTTCAAATTATCTGGATATAGAAATTGGAATGGAAATGATCTCAAGGCCTTTATAATAATACTAATAATTGAATGGTGCGACAGTCTACAGGGAGAGCAGGTCCTGACTTGCTCATTAACTACTCGTGTTGTGGGCGCTAATGCTCTCTCACGAGTAGAAGGGCCTATGGTTTTTTGCCGAAATATACTTGAAATATCTGGAATCGAACTCGAGTGTCGCTCTTTATCCACTACCACTACAAGGCTGCCGCAAGGCTATTATTCGCACTAAAAATAGTTCACAGAGTTCGCCTATGTTACTTAACTAAGAAAATTTTCTTTTTTTTCACAAAAAACATGTATTTGATTTTACTGCGATGTCAGGTTATGTGTTCAAAAAAAGATAATTTTTCTGTGACAGTTATTTTTTTAGAGCATATTGATTTTAGTTAAGTGAGTTTCAACTGATTATCCGCAGAATAAGTCATTATTTCACTCAAACTTATTATGAAAGGATTAATAAATATTTGAATATTTTGCTTTTTACACCTAAAATTACCAAAACCGCTTTTAAATGACTGTAATGAAAGTTTAGTTTTGGTGGTATTGTTTATATTAAGCTTCTTTTAAGAATAGGAAAAAGGTAAATATTTAATTCAAAATTTAATTAAATTAAACATTTTGTTGTCGTTGTGGCGTAGTGGGTAGAGTGCTTACAGGTTAGATTACTAAACACATCACATTTTTCACGGCGACCCTTTTTCGAGCTCTTGACAACACTTAAAGGTTATAACTGTCTATTAAATGCCGTTGGAATCGGCAAAAAACTGTTGCGCCGTCTAATATGTACGTCTGCCATAAAATCACGTAGGATGCATACATAGTTGCATAAGCGCATACAGACTTGCAATATCTGACATCATTGGAGATAAGATTTTGTTATATTTATATTAAGGACAGTCAATCTCGGCATTGCTACTTGTACAAATAAAACTGCCGGAATTTAAGTAAGTATTAAAACAGTTTTCTTAGCATTCCTTTCGTTTTTTCCAAAAAATATTCTCTATTGAAAAAGAATTTTTATTAAGTAAGTCATTGTAGAACTTCTATGAAAATTTGAGATGAATAAACTTGAAATAGAATTTAATGGAACGCTGGATCGAAGGAAGAGAGATGTAGAATTAAAGGGCGCGGCCAAGATGAAAAAATGGTGTTATAACAGATATAAGGATCGGAAACTGTTCTAAAATGCAAACGAATTATAAATTAAATTTCGCACAGAAGCCTGCCGAAGAATTTCTGATAGAGTCAAGTGAAAAAAACAGCAATGGCGACGGCTAAACCTGTACGATGACAGGCACAACTAGAGCGAAGTTAAAATATTACTTTTATGATAGACTGATTTGTTTCATCAATCCATATAAATAAAGGTTTTACAACAAGACGCCTCGATATATTTTGACTTTGAAATATTGGCCTTGAAAAGAAACTCATAATTTAACGCACATAAAATTTAAAGCGGGTTTGAAGGCGCTTGGGGGCGTTGGAGAGAAGAGCCCTTTCTCGCTTAAGACACTGAAAAAAAACTTCATTAATTTGATGAGTGGTGGCCGCCGTGGCGTAATTGGTAGTGTGCGACGCTATCACGCTAAAAGGCTAGGTTCGATTCCCCAGTTGAACACTTTGAATTTTTTAGGGCACCACCTTTTCGAGTTGATGAATATACTCAAAGAGCAATAACTGCCTAAGAAAAAGCTTCTCAAACTTCGCTGTCGGCAAAAAACTGTAGGCCCTTCTAGTCGTGAGAGAGCAGTAGCGCGCACAACACGAATAGTTGATGAGCAAACTAGTCCCTGGTCCCCTGTCTACTGTCGCGCCATATAATTCTAATTATTATTTTTTTATAATTTTATGTTAGTATTCCCCGCTAACAGATAAATATATATTTTTGTTTGTTGACATCAACTCTACATTCAAATGCCTTCCTTCTTTGTAAAAGATCCAAATTGATTCCTATTCATTCTTCTTTTCATTCAATATCAATTCCAGTATAAAAAAGCAAAAAGCTCAATGATCATCTCTTAATTTTTTTAATCTTAACCCCTTTGCCTTACGAATGCAATAAATAACAAGAGCTAAGCAGTAAATTATCTCCATTCATACAAATGGACTTAATTAGCGCCGATACTTATTGAAACCTCTTCGAAACGATCACGATTATCGATCAAAACCAATCAAAACACTGTCAATGAAATGGTCCCAATCTGACACGTTATTTACACTCACGTCCAGCGTCACAAACCCGCCGTTAACGGGCTGAAATGTAACACCCATCCGGAACCACCCATGGACCGCATACAACACCCGATCTCGGACACCCAAACAAAACTAATAAGCCATCAATTAATATGACAGGCGATCATAAATTCCCTATGATTTAGACCCGCACATAAATCTAAGCACACGCGTGAGTGTGCATTTGTATCTGGACCTGTATCGCTCATCGATGCGGTGCGGCCGCGGCGGCTGGGGTGGACGCAGATGTTGTTTGAAGGGTGCAGTTAAAGGCACTCACAGGTTAAATGTTTGATTGATGTTGTTACCACCAGTGGTTTAGACTGTTTGATTCCATTATCCAATAACAATTCATCGCTAATTGCCACACGTCAGCTTTCTATGATGACTGCAGCGCGCAAAATGGCTAAAGGATAGATCTTCGTTCCCCAACATGGATTCGATTAAAGGGGTCGAACTACCACATAAATCATGCAAATTTCAGCTCGTACTCCCTCCCTTAAAGCGAACACACTTAAATTCAATTAATAAGCTATCGAGGCGAAGAAATTGTGTGAGTATGATTTATGACAACAATAAAACCTCATTCCGTCTGACAAATATTCTCAATCACCTGGTCATAAATCAGCGCAACCTGTCAAGATCCACACACAACGACCGCTCGCGGACGGGTCGGTCTCATGGTTTCGTGGTTTCCTCGAAAGAAAAAGTGAATGGAGCCCAAAGAATCCCTGCCGATCAGTCATATATCTCCACGCAACACGATTTGGCCACGATTACGCGAGGAGAATTTCAATTGAAATTCAAAGTGAGCAAGGTAAGCCCCCAACTCACATACAGGCAGGCGTTAGGGAGATTGATTGAAGTCATCCCCAAAGGGGAGTCGACTTCGAAGCGCAAACTACAAGTTATGAGTGCCATGAGTGCGACGGCAACGGTCACGATGACGATGTCGATAGTGGCGATGCAGATACCTCATGCATCGAAGCATTATCACTAATTGATGTTAATTACACAGTTGCGGTGTAATTGTGATGTATCACGATAAGGCCCAAGGAGTGTGGATTCGTGTGGCAAAAGTTATGACTCCATATGTCGGAAGAATTTCGCGGCATTCTTGGGCGAATGCGGGGTTTTGTGAACGTCGAATGTGGACTCCTTTTAGATCCTCATGTGTGGTAATAGTTAATAATTTTCATTCGAATCGTTAATCATTCAATTTTCACGTCTCTTTGGTTGAACAACGGGGGAGCTGCATGTTGGGGTTGGATCATTCTCTCACCGGGGCCTGGTGGGGGTTCTATCTTTAAGACAAATGCAGCGAAATACAGATTCAGATCGGATGTGGTTTTGCGTGAAACAAGAAGTAGGGTAAAACAAAAGAGTTTGGCCGCTTTTAATACAAATTCCAAACGGGTCAAATGGGTTTCGCGGTGGAGAGGCATTCTTCCCTCCGAGAAGAACATGTTTTATTGTAGATTAAAAACTCTTACAGAGTAAAGACAAAAACAACGATTAAGACCTGTGTTAATTCTTCTTATTTTCCTTTGGTACAGCGAAATATGAAAATCGAGACTATCGTTGACTTCCATTGCCCAAAGACAATGTGATAAGGTCCTATCAGCATTTTTTTTTATATGTGTGTGGTTCTAAATGTATGTATCAGTTCCCTCTCTTTGAACTCTGAAGATGGATATTCCTTTTATTTCCAAGAAAATATGTAGTAGTTGTTGTACATTTTGCTAAAACCCCAGACCATTTAGTTTGTACTTAAAAAAACTGATTTATAATTCGTGCCGTTCACTTTTTATTTCATTAAGCTACAAAAATCGTGTTGATAAATTGTGTACAGACGTATATATTTGCGGTCCTTTGAGATGTTTAACGTTTACCTTTTTGTGTCCTGCAAACTTCTCGCTTCTGCACCACAAAGACACCTTGTTCTACTTCATCTGTAATAACTAAACTTTCTTTTCTCTTTCCACTCAAATGGGCATTAAGTCTAATTTAGGCGCGTGTTCTAGAAATATCCTTAGTTTTAAACCTCTTCTTCAGTTCACTAAGTTAAAAATGCTCATTTCATTGAAGAACTCTCACATTAAAAACGCGGGATCTTAACCTCACTCGAAAAGAAATTGCTGTATACACAACCACCTTTATTAAATCTACTGAAATCATACGCATTGAGCGTTCTGGAAAAAAGATATTTCGAAAGTACAATTTATTTTATACCAAATAAGTTGGGATACAAACCTTTTTATTTTTATTTTTATTTTTATTACCTTAAACAAACCCCACCATGAAGTATGACCGGCACCGCCCCTAGTCAACAAATAAAGGGTTTCCTAACAAGAACGAATGATTTAAATTTTAAATGAAACGCAGATATTTTAAAATAATCGTGAATTCTTTACTATATCGTAAAGTAGGCAGGGTTAGGTTATGTGTGAAACAACATGGCGGCCAGATGACCGCCGCTGCTTTGGTGGCACATACGCGATCTTTTAATGAAATTTTCAATGGCCGTTTTGCATAAATGCTGCGGTATTTCATTTATGTATTTCACATCAATTACAGACCCAGTTTCAGCAAATTTTTCCATTAATCGCTTTATAGTTGACTCTTTCGGAACATTATTGTAACCCCAAATTGATCGCAATTTGCGAACTGTAGCCGCAACACTTTCACCATTTTGGTAAAACAATTTCACAATGAGAATGCGTTGTTCATTCGTGTAGCGCTCCATTTTTATTACCCTTATACAAACAATTATAATTGTTCAAATGTCAAACAATGATAATTCGAATCTATAACAAATACTCGATTTCATCTTAGCTCTGAGTGCCAACTTCTTTTTACAACCAAATAGCATCCACGCAGTGCTTATTAGACAATTTAAATAAGTGAATTTATTGACATAAGCGCATAACAGCTGTACAACTAAATAGCTAAAAGAAATTGGTCTAATGCTATTTCATATTAGCACAGTGTCATAATTGCGGCCTACGTTTAGTTCTTCGATATGCAACCATGTGCCGCAACATAAGCTAGAAATAAGTTTATAAATGATAAAGCTTAAAAAACTTAGACGTATTTGCATGGCAATTTTAAAACAGTGGCAACATCTAAAGCTGTTTTTAACAGTATTTCGCTGATTATTATTAATTAAACGATTCAACAACATGTTCGAATTATACAAATTCGCAATAAAAATGCCCGTTAAATTTGCCAGACCTCGCATACAACCATCGCATGATTTTTTTGTGGGAAATAAAAACACTTTTATCGCCTTGTCAAATATTTTTAAAGAACTGGCTTAGGACACAGATCTTTTGAAGATCATGAGTTCAAGGTCTCCACAAATAAGAGCGCAGAAACCAATTAATATCAAATGTCTATAATTGAATACGTATGAATTTACACGTTACAGTTACACAACACAAAAAATTAAAAGAAATTGGATTACGTTGTCAAAGGGTTATTATTGTCATTTAAGTATGATGTACGAGAAATGAATTTACACGTTACAGTTACACAACACAAAAAATTATTTGTTATTTGTTATTATTGTCATTTAAGTATGATGTACGAGAAAATCTAAAACAAAATCTTTCCAATGGACAGCAAGGACATGGGAACAGAGTATTTAGGGACAAAGTATGCTCAGAAGCTCCTTATTTATTTAATCAACACATATTTGTCTTAAGACACACAGTCTGTACATAAATACAATACTGCGATCCCTACTGATCTTTAGCTTAATGTACGAGCCACAAGGACGAACTGGCGCCAGTTCGGCATAGTTGACAGCTAGTAAAACATGTAAGCTATATATAACTTGCATGTCTAGCACTATGACATTCCGATGTCACGATTTTTAACGTATAAATCGCTGAATATGAGCCGTCTTCGACAAAAAAATATGTTAAATATGAAAGTAAAATAAATTCTAATGCTTTAATATAATGTTTTTAAAAAGTTCAGTTCACATAACTACTCTACTTGTAAATAATGCTATTGATGAATCCAACAAATTCCTGGTTCGAATTATAATTTTATTGAATATTAGTCAAATAAATTTACTGTACTTTGTTGAAAATTA
Organism: Eristalinus aeneus; assembly: GCA_955652365.1. Lineage (NCBI taxonomy): Eukaryota > Metazoa > Arthropoda > Insecta > Diptera > Syrphidae > Eristalinus > Eristalinus aeneus. The sequence continues at coordinate 84,102,496 of OY019131.1, read as the reverse complement.
TGAATAGACGTTTATACTACACTTTGCCGCGAGGTTTGAATAAATTATCATTTCAATTATATATTTCTATTTCTAAAGTATTGAAAATGTAAAGATATTTTAAAAAATTGAGATACCTACAAGTTATGTCCGGTTTTGACTGCAGTGAGGAAATTAAATGCTAATATTCAATATATAAGGTGAAAAAAACGTTTTTAATAATGAGTTCTTAACGCAATCCCCAAGAGGAATCAATCGGCTAAGTTTTGTTTTTGTTTATCCCTAAATACCCAACACAAATTAACCGTTCTTAGATGAAATTGATAAAATTGCTTCAGTAAGTTCTGTTTCTTGATTCAAAACATGTCTTATGAAATATTTTATAGAAAAATCTCTTTGAGAATTAAGTAAGGAAGAAAGCCTTTAATTAAATTTCTCTGATTGTATTTAAAGTTCGTTTTTTCAATGTGTATAGTATATACCTAATTCTGTGTTAACACGATATAACCAATCCATCGACAAAAAACGTGTAAAAAAATATGCAAAAATAGGTATTCAGTTCTCGTTTTTTAAATAGAATACTATAGGCTGACAGTTTAAGTTAATAATAATAATAATTGGATGGCGCGACAGTCCACAGGGAGATCAGGGCCCAGCTTGCTAATTGACTACTTGTATTGTGCGCGATACTGTTCTCTCGCGACTAGAAGGGACCTACAGTTATTTGCCGACTTTGAACGGCGAAGTGTGAGGGTCGCCCTCTATTCACTATGTCACGGCGTCCACGACAGTTTAAGTTCTTCTTCTTCTTGTTGTGGCGCTACAGTCCGGGGTGGACTTAGACCTCAACCAACATGCCTCTCCAGCCAGCACGATCTTTCGCCAGCTGTCTTCAGTTGCTCACTCCAAGTTGGTTGAAGTCCTTCTCCACTTGTGTACGCTACCTTAGTTTAGGTGTCCCAATGGCTCGGATTCGAAGACTCTTCGGGCCGGAGCAATGGTGTCCATACGCTCTACATTGCCTAGCCATCTTAAGCGTTGAATCCGTAGACACTTGACCAGGCGCATGTCGCTGTACAGCCCATAGAGTTCGCCGTTGAATCTTCTCCTCCTGATACCATCAACGCAAACAGGACCAAAAATCGAACGCAAAATGTTTCTCTTGAAAAGACTAAGGGCTTCCTCATTCGCTAGTATGACTGGGATGCTCAAGCTGTTGTATAAAGCGAGTTTAGGCCTTTGAGAGAGGGCTTTATTACTCAATTGCCTCTTGAGCCCAATAAAACAGCGATTGGCAAGAGTGATTCTGGGTTTGATTTCGGTACTTATGTTGTTGTTAAATAAACAAAATATGGAAACCATATCCTTCTCCTTGCTCAGAAAGAAATAGAAAATAATAAAAAAAAAGTCAAAAAAATCAATCAAAATATGTAGTTCATTTCACTAACCAACTTGCACTCATGTACGCTATATTTTGGAACACCAAGAAAACATCTCCCGCGAAGTGTGAACCACAGAAGCTCCTGTTCGGCTAACAGCTCTACAACCCATCTCACATTAACTCCTGACTACCATTGCAAACAGATAAACCAAACATATCGCCCAAAATACAGCATACGAATCAACAACACCGACACTACAATCTTTTGGTGTTAATTCGTTTTCAGTTTACTATAAAACACACACTTATCGGCCGTGACTTGCACCGAGATCCGGTCACATACGAGGAATCACAACCGTTTTCCTTTTATTTATTGACACCCAGTGCGCACCATGAAAGAAGTTAACATTTGATTTATATCCTCGTAATTGTTGGTTTTCGTTCAACAATTTGCAGCAATTTGCCCTGTAAAATTCACGAAGCCAGAAATCCTCTTGTGGCGAGCCTTGCGATATCATGTGAGGCGAGTAAGTGTGCGAGTCTCCCGTACCTACAGCACGAACGGGCAAGATAAACGGCCAAGAAATGTGGACACAAGAGAATGCCCCGCGCTTGCAAATTTATTATGTTCCACTGGTGTCAATAGGTATATTTTTTATAAAAGCAAAAAACGTGTTCGACGCGTTAAATTGATTTAAATAGCTCGTGAGCAAGGCTGATAATTTTCAATTAGTTGAAAAGAACATTTTTTTATATATATAAATATTTATATTTTGTTACAGTTGCTTTATTTCTTTGATTTTGAGAACGGCTAGATTATACTGTAATTCGTAAATATTATAAATATATTTATGTATATAGATATTTAAATTATAGTTTAAACAATATTTGAGTAAAAATAATGAAATTCGAATGTGACCCTTTTACGAAAAGAGAGAACATTAATCATTGCTTTACTCGTATATGTATGTGGAAATAATATTAATATCACGCAGCAATTTAATAAATGTTTGCAATCATTTATTAAATTATTGCGCGATTGAAATAAGGGACCTTATGGGAGAATCACATAGTCTTTTCGCTGTCGCTTAAAAAAACGGTTGTACAGCAAGACTGATAGAGATGCTTCAAAGTGCTTACATATATAATGGTGTTGATTATAATAATATCTTCTGTTTGTACTTTCCACAAATTTGAATCCCGATTGGAACATAGTTAAAAGAGAATGTGATGTTTTTGGGGACACAAATAAATGTCAAGATATGCAAGGAACTCAGCAGTTATAAACTCTTGGTAACGATAGAAAAAAGTTTGAACGACTTCGATAAAAATTGTTTTTATACCACCAAGCATGATGTGCTTTGGGTAAGGTAATCAAAGGGATGAACGACCATTTTTGTAAACTTTATGCAGTTAGTCCAAAGGAAAACACCGATAATTGATTTTTCTTATAACTTGTGTACAATTTGTGCTTTGGTACAAATATATACTATTGTCCTCTATGCGCATGTTTTTCCGGCGATTTTGGTATTTAGTGATATAAACAATAAAAAGCTGAATATCTAAACTAATATTACTAATATTCCTCAACTCAAAAGTCTGCGAATTAAATACAATACTGACTCAGGTACCATATACATATGAAGTTGCCTAAAGAACCACTCCATGCAGCATGCATCCCGGTAGATGAGGTGTTAAATACATAATCCTTAAATTAATTAAGAAACTATAAATAATTTATTCCTATGACTAAAATATGCCGTTTTTTGCGATGAGGACAGTGATATCAAGAACCGGGAAACATTTGATTTTCAACAAATTTTAAGAACTTGCAACTTCAGGGAGGGCTTTTTTGTACAGTTTGCGATCCAAAAAATTAAAAATAGTATGTCATTTGTACTGGAACAACAATAGGCAAAAGTTTAGTTTTCTGCAGGAAACCAACATACGAATTTATTGCGATTATCATTTTTTTTAGTAGAAGAAAAAAAGTTTCGTCGAGAAATTTCCCATTAAATGTACCTTATTTTTTAAATAAATTAGTGTGGTACTGGAATTTCTTTTACTGTAATCACTGTGCTATAATAGATGTGCTTTAGATTTCCTATTTGTTCCCTAAAAACGGATAATTGAAGAAAGTCTGCAGAAGAGATAACAGCTGCAGCAAAGTATAATTACATGGTCGCATACATATTCTCATATTGACTTAAATACAAGATTGTTTTAAAAATTAAAAGATAAGAACAACAAACAATATTTTTCATGTCTTTTATATATGGTATGAGGTCGTTCCAGTGGAGCATTGACTGGTTTTCCAAGACACTATTTATGATTTCGGCATAAAGTGCACAAATAGTTTTCGTATTAAAAATTTGAGAGGCAAAAAAGCTGTTATTACGGTTGTAGATCCATATTTATAAGATGGTGAAGCAATACATCTAATTCTGCATGATTCGAAGGTTTTCGATTCCAATAAAATTCAGTTTTGGAACTCTACTTGACAATAACATGCGTATTTCTGTAGACTCTGAGGTCAAAATGTCACACGTCAGTAAGATGATTTTTCGCAAATATTATTCTAAAATTTAATTTCTTTAAAGCATCAACTTGTTAAAACAAAAAATTTGATGATCGTGTTTTTTGTGAAATAAGTATTACACTTTACGCCACACTATCCACAAGAGGGCCAGGACTTTCGCATTTAGACTGTACTTTGTAAACTGTAACGAGTAATTGTAGCACTATAAGCCCTACGCCACTGCAGCTACGTTAAAATAACTAATAATTAAAATACTAAATACTCAGGTGAATCTTGAAATTAATTTCATCATAGTTTGGTCTAAAATACAAACACAAAGGGATTGTCCAATATACACAGCATGCTGTGATATTAATAAAAAATGATTTTATTCCCGGGGGTATGGGCCTTACCACACGAGGTAACGTTGTTGATCGCGCTCAACAAGGCGAACTGCCCGAACTAACCTCGCTAGTGCACAGGTAAAGTTGACATGTGGGTTGTGAGTGAGGTTAACTTCCTCAACAAGTAAAAAAAAATCCGTTTGAGGCAACAACATGCTTCGGATAAGAACGGATCAACTGCTGACGACTCATACAAACGTTTTATGGACAGTAAATTTCGGTTTTGCACGTGGAATGTGAGGTGGAACGCACGGAAAAGGATCACAACAACGGAAAAGGATGACTTCTATGATCTCCTAGAAAGAACATACGATCGACGCCCCAGCTACGATACCAAGATCGTTCTAGGAGACTTTTACGCTGAGTTGGGAAAGGAGGACATTTTTGCTAGTCATCGTAAAACGGCCTGCACGATAACACATCCGGAAACGGCCTCAAGCTGCAATGAGGGTAAAACTAAGTACATGCTGTTATCAAGGAAGGACACACAACATCGACGTCTCGGTCAGAGCGCCACACTAGGCAGCAGAAACTTCGAGGTAGTCAAGGACTTCGTCTAGCTCGGCTTCACGGTGAACTGGGACAACAACAACAGTACCGAATTAAACGCAGAATCACAGAATCGCTGTTTCTTTGGGCTCAAGAGGCAAGTGAGTAATACAGTCCTCTCTCGAAGGACTAATCTTGCTTAATATAAAAGCTTGATCCTCCCAGTCCTACTTTATGGCAAGGAAACCTGGACGTTGCTAAAAGCGGATGAGGAAGTCCTTCGGCTTTTTGAGAGAAAAGTTTTGTATTTCATTTTGGTCCTGTTTGCGTTAATGGCATCTGGAAGAGAAAATCTATCGACGAACTCTATGGGCTTTACAGCGACATGCGCCTGGTCAACCGTCTTCAGATACAACCCTTAATATGGTTAGCTCATGTAGAGCGTATGGACACCACTGCTCCGGCCTGAAAAGTCTTCGAATCTAAGCCATTGAGACAACGCAACAGATGACAGCCTAGGCTTAGGTGGCGCAGTGAAAGGCTGGAGAGGCATGCTGGTTGAGGCCTAGGTCTATCCCAGATTGTAACGCCAAAAAAAGAAGAAGAAGAAGTTAAATTCCAGGTATTCCACTTTCAAAAAAAAAATAAAGGAAGCGACATGCAAATATTCTACAGAGTCATCCACTCAATGGGTCGTCGACCCTCTAGGCCACTCAATTCTCCGCCATCGACTCTAACGCCTAGTTATTCCTGAAATAATTTTGACGATTTATAAATTTTACCCAACCACCTAGCCCTAGGTCTACCGAGTGGTGACATACCTAATGGAATTGTATCTAAGGCACGCCTCGAAAGTCGTGATAAGGAGAACATCTGTACAACATGGCCACCCTGACAAAATAAAATTCAAAATATACGAACCTAACGCTGGAGTTCCATCTAGTAGGATGTGAGGACAACTTAATCATTAGTGAAAATTAGAAACCTTCTATTGTGAAACATTATATATATTATATAATAAAAAAAATGTGACAAAATGCTCACAGTTGCTTTACTACTGTTTATCCAAATACAGCCACTACAGTTGGTGTACAAAATTAAATATTACATATTACTTGACAAAGCACAATCATAACTCCTACGGAACACTCCACCTTGTGAAACTCGGTCGTATGCCCTTTTAAAATCTGCAAAATAATTGTAGATCGGTTAACTCTACTCGCAAGCCTTTCCAAATAACAATCTTTAAGTAAAAATCTGGTCCGTTCAACTTCAACCGGGATGAAAGCTGTTCATCCCCCAATATACATTTAGAATATTTAATATTTTTATTTTCTAGAATGAAAACTACGCTAGCAGTTTGAGCAGTTTGAAGCTAAGTCAGTAGTAAAACAAATATACCAAATAAAAGCAACGTCAATTGAAATCCTGACGCCGTGGTGTAGTGGGTGAAGTTTGACACTAACACGAAAAAGGTCCCAAGTTTGATTCCTGAACTAAACACCACCTATTTCTAATGGCACCTTCTCTGCTGCTAACAACAGTCAAAAAGTAATAACTGTTTATAAAAATACTTCTTAAATTTTGTTTTGAATCGGCAAAAATCTGTAGGTATGTACCTTCCACTCACACAGTACACTAGGCCATATAACAAGATGAACTAAGTATATACAACCAATATAACTAACTCTGTAGAAAACGTATAAAGTGAAATAGAAAAAGTGATAGTGATAAAAAGTTATACGTCCTGATTGCGACACAATTAGAATCCACACAGGAGCTAGGGCGGAAATATTACCTTGATCATTATCACCATCTTGCGTGAATGAACAGAAGAAAAGGATAGCTATAGCACGGATGACATCTATCATATCTTAGAACGAATGTGCAAACAGATCACTTCATGAAATTCTCAGAAACTTCAACGCCACCTGCACTTACAATAAAAGAAGAAAGGAAACGTTGTCAAGATACCATCAAATAAACTGCCACAGATGTGCTGGGTTTTACGACACCGTAGGATACGCTGGAGGTGTAGAGAATATCAAAAAATGCTATGTTCCATTTCGTTATAAGATAATATTCAAAAATTCTACAAAAAATTTGAGATTGACATTTTAAATGCAAATTTGCAGCAAATAGGGAAGATCTTTTTTTGTATTCTGCAGAACGTGGTATGGAATGGCAACATAAATCTCATAAGCAAGTATCAAGTAGATTTTGTTTGAAAAGAACTACTAATAGGAAAGAAATTACATGTCATCCACACACAAGAGATCAGCAAAAGTTCCGGAAATTATTAAAACCATTCACACTGTTCGGTTCTTTGTTAAAAAAGAATACGAACATTTCAGTTCCAGCTAAACTGCAACCCCATGATGTGTCGTTTCAAAATGTATGTTACGGAGAATTGGAGAATGCCTTTTATATTTCGGAATTGGGCAAACCCTAGTGTTGCAATCTGGCAACTGCCAGCTCTATCGTAAAGCTTGACATTTTTGAGGTTATATGTACTCGATTTGTTTTACATACATTTTACATACTATTTGTTTTGTTTACAGTAACTTAAAAGATTCATCTCGCCGAAAAAATGGAATTAAATAGTGAAAATTTTCGTGCTATTATTTTTTACAACTTTCGACGTGGATTACCTCAACAACAGTGCATCGATGAACTCAATTCAATTTTTGGCGATGAAGCTCCATTAAGGACGATGGTATGGTGAATTGAACTGAGGTCATAGTTTACTCCAAAACGAATTTCGTGAAGGTCGTACAAAATCAGTTCTTGTTCCGGATAGCATTGATGCTGTGCGCCAACTGATATTGCAAGATCCTCATGTAACCTGTCGTGAGATTGAGACAACCTTAGGCATTAGTGGGACCAGCATACATTTAATATTGCATGAACATTTAACCTTCAAAACAATTTGCCAATCGCTCAAAAAAAGGGTCGGGTCGATTGGTCGAAAGAAATTCTCCAAAAATACGATCGCCGTGCTTCGAAACACGTATATGACATCGTGACAAGTGATGAATCGTAGATTTACGCGTATGAGCCCGAAAGTAAACAGCAACAGTCGACTCTATGAGTGTTTCGAATTAAGCCAAATCCAACAAAAGTTGCTCTCGCACGAAGCACTTCCAAGCAAATGGTCGCCTGTTTTTTCGGAAAAACTGGACATGTCGCAACCGTACTACTAGAACAACGCAGAACAGTCAATTCTGAGTAGTACACAACCATTTGTTTGCCAGTTGTCTTCCAAGAAATCAGAAAAACCAACCGCCGAAGATGGATCACTCCTCATCACGACAATCCGAGCTCTCACACATCTGCTCAAACAACTGCATTTTGAGCACTCAAAACATCGATTTTATAAGTCATCCGCCGTATAGTCCTGACTTGGCACCGAATGACTTCTTTTTATTCCCGTACGTAAAAAATAAAATGAGAGGTCAACGTTTTTCGACACCTGAAGAAGCGGTTGGTGCGTTCAGAATGCATGTTTTGGAGAGTCCTCAATCAGAGTGGCAAAAGTGCTTCGACAATTGGTTCAAACGCATCCAAAAGTGTATAGATCTTAATGGGGAATATTTTGAGAAACAATAAAGTTATTTTCGATGATTAATATTTTTATATTTTTGTTCTCAAATCCCGAAATATTAAAATCAACTTTCGTAACAACTTCTTCGTGGTCGCCGTGGGGTAGTGGGTAGAGAGCGACGCTTACACGCCGAAGGGTCTAGGTTCGATTCTCAGCTGAATACCTCGAATTTTTCACGTCACCACCTCTTTCGAGCTGCTGACAACACTAACAAAGAGTAATCACTGTCTAAGAAAGCTTTTCAAACTTCGACGTTCGGAGTCGGCAAAAAACTGTAGGTCCCTTCTACCCGTGAGAGAAGAGTAGCGGGCACAACACGAGTAGTTGATGAGCAAGCTAGGCCCTGGTCCCCCTGTGGAAAGTCGCGTCAACAATTATAACAACTTTCTCAATGACACTGCTATCATTATGCAAATGTAATTGAAAGAACCAATTTTAATTTATTAAAGGTCAAAGTCCATAAACTTCGCTCTTTAATTCTGTTTACTAAATTGCCACACTACATCATTGTTATTTGAATCAACTTTATGGACTTGACACCTTTATGCCTCAAGAGCAATCTTGACCAAACAAGACCACAACAACTGCTCCCAAATCGAAAACCCTAAATCAAATTGAATTTTCTTCCAATTTGGAGAACCGGCACAGACGTTCTCGCCGTGCTTCTGTGAAATCAGATCCCTGGAGGCAATAAAGGTCCCACAACACCAGTAACACAACCGCACAGATCGAAGGTGTTAATATTCAATTAGACCCAAGACATTCAATGCAATAAATTATCATTCAACAAGATTCCAAATCTCAATCTTAAGGCTATGAACATACACCCGAGAAGTCGGCGGTGGTCAGCACTTACGTGTGGGTCTACCCTCCACTGGTTACGTGGTCTAAATATAAACGCAGAAGCGGGAAAAGGATGCTCAGTAAAAAATATCATTCATTTAAGTGGAAGATCGCCACCATATCGAAGTGAACTCTACCCAACATTGGGCACTGGACTGGCAGTTGCACCGCAGTGCCGAGAGTGCAAACACTCAAAGTGATTGATTTGGGCTTGGATTTAATGAAACTCATACCTGAACAGTAGGTTGTGCAGATGCAGGTCGGACGATCAACGATTACGGGATTAAACATATCCATTTCAGTACTTCAGGGCTGGCCTGTTCAGTGCATCCGAACTTATTTTTGAGCGATATCGGTTGTATTGCTGAAACCCCATCCAAGCGATGACGATCAGATATGCCAAAAAGAATGATTTTATCCGATTAGATGAAGGATTTTCTTTTCGCTTTCCTTTGAGAAAAGAAAACGCCAGGCGCCTGCCTATTGCTTTTTTCTTTCAACTCGGCTCAGGATGTAAGGTGCATGACTTTGTTTTTGATAATTATCTCAGCAAAACCTGGACTGTAGACAGGATAAGATGTGCAGGCTCCGGCTCGTTAGGATTTAACCAAATGTTTGCTTTGAAAATTGGGTAATGTACTTTTAATTGTGCAAAAATATCGAATTCTGTTTAAAAAAAGACGTTTACAAAATATTGTCAAACAATTTGCAGAGAATACGTGGAAATCACTTCATTCAAAATTAAAGATGTATGTGTGTGTATATCCCTGAAAATAGAAACAGCTATGATTGCAGTAGCTAACGCGTCTGCCAACAAATGGTTGAGATTGTATTGTTTTTAAAAACTTGATAATTTTTTTATTCATAGTTTTCGTAGCTTCAAATGCTTTGTTGTATAGGATATCATTGTTCCACGCAGTAAGTTGTGATTCACACAGTTGAAAGATTTCGAAAAGTTACATCCAGTTGGTTGCAGTTTTCTTTGTAGTAAAGTAAAGAATATACAATTTAAGATTCTGATTATTTTGAATCAAGATATAAGGCCGTTAAAACTACTTGCTTTAGTTAAGTGTTGTTTTACTTCCAGTATCAAACCATTTTACAATATATTTATGCAAGGATTAGATACATATTTAACTTATTTCTGAATATTATTGTTACGGTTTACAATTATCAATCATTTGTGAACACTGTTTGAAAGATTAAAAAAAGAAAAAAACCTTTATGTAAACAATTCTTAAAACTACTTGTACAAAGAACATTGTTCACTAAATAATCCATTTACATATATTATACTTCATGTCGCGAACTCTTGTTTAAACTTTTTTTTTATAGTGATGCCATTCTATAAATAACACTAGCAAGCAGTGGACTTAAAGGCAAAAACCTTAACAAATATACTTCTGAATAAAATGCATTGTTCAGCGATAAGACCAATATATTGTGAAGAAACTTATCGTCAATTAGATATAATTCTTTGGAGATTTGTACTTTGCTGGGCTGAATGTGCAAAAGCAGCTACATCTATGTGGATGCCTAAAAAGACATGGCAAGATTTATAAAATAATGTTCAAAATTGAATAGAAAATTAAACTTTATTTTTGATTTATTTCATTCAAATTCTATTTTTAACACAAAAATTAAATTCTTATTTGAACACACAAATTCTCAGTAACATGATATCGATAAAAATGAAGTTTTCTTTATGGATTATTATATATATAAGATCATGATAAAATAAACCCCAAACATCAAAAGCCAATATCTACTTGACCGAATGCCAAACATTAAACGATTAAAATCAATCAATCTATGAATTTAAAAAAAAAAAGAAGAAAAATTCAACTTTCCTTTCCTCACGGAGACATCATCAAATGTTTACGATTTCTTCTTCGATTTATTGTTTATTCGACGCCTGTCTATAAAATTGTCTCCTTCTCCCACCCCATCGTCGCCATTTACTCCTTGTTTTCCTTATTTTATTTTCCAATTCAATGAAAATTTATGATCATCTCGGGTATCCTGTTTCATAAAACCGAGGTTATGTTTGTTAGGCAAGCGTGTTGTGTGATGTATACATATGCCACAACAGAGTTAAAAAGCAACGAAAGGCCAGTGTGACTGCGACTAGCCAACAACAGAACAACAAAAGCAAACCCGTATACGCGTATAATAAATAAATAATTTACGATGTGCCAACGAAGTGTCATGCGCAACGCCACTAAGAAAGAGTGTGGCGGAATTGGACTCGAATTCGGATTCCATGGCTGTAGCGATCGGAGATCGCTAAATTCCTTGTTGCGTGCCTTAACTCTGCCTCTATCATTGCGTACGTAGTAAACCTTCTGTCTGCAGCCCAGTAATCCGTCGCATTGATCGTATTTCGCTACTCAGCGCGGTCCATTGAACGATACGTGAACGCAGGGATACACGCAATCTTAAACGGTCAACAATCACTAGACAAATTGGTATCGCGAAACATTTCTGCGAGAATATTATTTAAACGATGGTGATCCCCATGAGTCAAGCCAACCGCATGGCATATACACTACTGATCCGAACTTAATGTAAATAAATAAACATTTCAGTCATAAAGCTTGAAGAAAAGAGGTAACTTTATTTCTTCAACTATGAACGTTGTTATCACAAAAACCAATGGGCGTATATACATACTTTTCTTACTTCTATTTATCTAATGTGCTAATGTGTTCGTAAATAATTCATTATTTCTATTCTGTTGATGACCACTTCTGATTGCACTTGAGTTCATCAAATTTAAAACTAAAGTTGTTTCCCTATTTTCACATCAGACCTGGCTGCTAGAGAGGAAAACTGATAAAGTTTTGTTGGACAAAAGATTAGGAAAAAGACTATGATGGTTAAGTTGAAACTATTCCCAAATGTAAAAAAGTAATCTAAATAAACATCCAAAAGTATAGGTCCACACTAATAAGGCTAGAAGTAGAACGAACATTTGCCCACTAAGAGTACAAACCTACTTTTTCTTGAATTTCGTTACCAACCAAATATGTGTGACATAAATAAAAGTATTTCCCAATTATTAAGTCAATTCTTATATATCACCCCGAAAATATTTAATTACATTTTATTTTACTGAAAGAATAAAGCTAGAAAAAGTTTCTGTCATATACGGCATATTTGTCTGTTTAACGGCCTTTTGACGACGCCTATAAGGCGACGTTGCATCGAACAACGATGGCTGTTCGTGAGCTCTGCGAACAGAGAAGAAGGGAAGAGCACCGGCTTCTCAGAAGGAAAAAGAAGGCGCATCAGAAGCGCGTGGTCGAGAAAATGGAAGGGTGCTATGGCAGGAATGATGTCCGAAAGTTTTACCGAAAGGTAAAATAGCTATCCGGAGGATACAAGGTTCGGACCGAAGCCTGCCAGGATCAAAGTGGACAACTCGTAGTAGTTGTCTGTGCTGAGAATCTAGAAGACCAGACTCCTTAACGGCGATGACGGCCCCAATTTCGCTGTTAGGCAGAATGTTCCACTCAATTTGGACAATGATAGACAAGAATTCATTTCCCCCGACTTAGACGAGGTGAAGATAGCAATTTCCAAGCTGAAAGCGGACGGACTGGCCGCAGAATTATTTAAAGGAGATGAGTTGTTAGGGCGCATGCACCAGCTCATCTGTAAGATATGGTCGGAGGAAAGCATGCCCGATGAGTGGAATCTCAACGTCGCTTCACATAAAAGGAGACCCCTTTGACTACGCCAGCTACCGAGGGATAAGTCTCCTGAACGTCGCATACAAGATCCTCTCTGCCGTATTGTGTGAGCGTCTGAAACCGTTTGTCCATGACCTGATAGGTCTCTATCAGTGTGGTTTCAGGCCAGGGAAGTCCACAATAGACCAGCTCTTCACATTACGGCAGATCCTGGAAAAGACCCAAGAAATGGAAATTGACACTCACCACCTATCCGTCGATTTCAAGGCTGCATATGACAGTGAGCATAGAGACAAGCTATACAGTGCCATGTCTACTTTTGGCATTCCTACCAAACTCGTCAGATTGTGTAGGATGACGATGGAGAACTCTCGCTGCTACGTCAAGGTTGGTAACGAACTCACCGAGACCTTCAATGTCAAAAAAGGTTTTAGACAAGGCGACGCACTGTCATGTGACTTCTTTAACATCATCCTCGAGAAGATCGTGCGTAACTCCCAAGTCAACAACAAAGGCACGATCTTCCAGAAGTCAGTTCAATTTCTAGCATACGCTGATGACATTGACGTGATTGGACGAACACAGCGAGCCGTCAATGAAGCATTTGCTGGCATTGAAGCGGAAGCGGCTAAAATGGGTCTGGCAGTAAATGAGGGCAAAACTAAGTACATGCTGTCATCAAGGAAGGACAACATGGACGTCTCGGACGGAGTGTCACACTAGGCAGCAGAAACTTCGAGGTAGTGAAGGACTTCGTCTACCTCGGCTCCGCAGTAAACAGGGACAACAACATCAGTACCAAAATCAAGCGCAGATCACTCTTGCCTATCGGTGTTTCTTTGGGCTCAAGAGGCAATTGAGTAATAAAGCCCTCTCTCGAAGGGCCAAGCTCGCTTTATATAACAGCTTGATCATCCCCGTCCTACTTTATAGCGCGGAATCTTGGACGTTAGCAAAAGCAAATGAGGAAGCCTTTAGTCTTTTCGAGAGAAAAGTTTTGCGTGCGATGTTTGGTCCTGTTTGCGTTGATGGCATTTGGAGAAGAAGATTTAATGACGAACTCTATGGGCTGTACAGCGCCGTGCGCCTGGTTAAGCGTCTACGGATACAACGCTTAAGATGGCTAGGCCATGTAAAGCGTATAGACACCACTGCTACGGCCCAAAAAGTCTTTGAATCCGTGCCTTTGGGACAACGCAACAGAGGACGACCTAGACTAAAGTGGCGCACACAAGTGGAGAAGGACCTCAACCAACTTGGAGTGCGCAACTGGAGACAGCTGGCGAAAGATCGTGCTGGCTGGAGAGGCATGTTGGTTGAGGCCAAGGTCCACCCCGGACTGTAGTGCCACAAGAAAAAGAAGAACGACCCTTTGAATCCTGAATATTTTTTATTGAAATTAAGTGGTTACTCCTAAACACGAATAAAGTAAACGCGGTTGTTCTTAATTAATTCTAGTGAAAGAGGTATACATTCAGTTTTAAAGACTGTCATTGTAAATGTAAGTGCATTCTGTATGCTTGTCACAAACATAAACATCAAAAAAGAATAAAAATATATTATACGTACTATAAATACCTAAATACAGACTAAATTGTTTTCATAATACTCTCCACTTGCTTTCGGCAGATAAAATTTAGCATAACCAACAACTTCTTTTCGGATGTTTACATGTATTTACATATTCCTAGAAACCAATTTAAAACTTGTCACCTTAAACCTATTGATTACAAATCAAAGTTTAAGAGTCTTATTCCCTTAAACATTAACACCTACTCCTACGGCTAATATTTTGGTAGTTTTTATAAAGAAGTATATAGTTCCTTCACGCCGCCTTGTGTGGTAAATTCGTAGTCATATAAATTTTTATATTCTGTAAGTAACATTCTCCAGTTTTTGTACTTATATAAATGAACATTTGGCTTCGTAACTTCAGGATTCCAAAAGTAGCTTCATATTAATGTGATTAAGAGTTTTACAGATACATATAGTTCTCTTACGAGTAGAAGAGATGAAAAGTTTTCTGCCGAATCCGAACGACGAAATTTAGAACGTGTTTTGCCTATTGATGATCATAGTTACCTATTATAAAGTCTCCATTTCGTGAATATAGTTAACAGTTAGCGCGTACATTTGTATAGTAAAACTCTTCACTGTATATTAAAACAACTTGTGTGGTAGTGATTGGACTAACAAGCCACAATGGCTTGCCCGACAACATCATGATCAAACTGTCACCAAATACATATCAGCGTTCACTCATACCAACACATAAGGACATTCGAAATGTTTCACGAACTAATCGTTTACTTAAAGCCCACCACCGATATACTCTTCCTAAAGACAACATGAAAGATTATCTAGATATACGCTTAGATATGAATCTCATCTTTCACTTCTCGCGCCAGCCCATGCCAACCGAACCCACCTCACCATCATGCAGGTAAAGATTCCAGGACGATCGACCGAGAACGACAAATTATATGGACATTCATTCGTGATGTTGTGCCACATTACACCGTGTCGTCGTGCATCGAGGGGCATCCACATGCACTACCGTGGCATAAGAGGTACACTATAATGAATTATGGGCGAAATGGTTACCCGATTATCGTTGTCATTTTAACTTCCAGGCCAGCTGACATTATACCGAATAGTTCGTTTGCATCCGTCGCTGGCGAAAGGAAGCTACTCGTGGCTCTTCGAGTGTCATTTGCGGTGGTCTAGTCGACCAGGTATTCACGCTGATGGCCGTGTGGAGGAGCTCGGTTTACCACATGGTGTGCAAGTGATAAATCCAACATGAGCGCACAGATAAAATCATTTTCGTTCCCTTATTGGGTTGGGATATTATTTTTTTATATATTTTCCATTTGTATGGCCCCATCGATGATGTCAAATTGTTTGACACGCAGTTACAAAAAGGTTAAAGAATATTCGAAGGGCTTATTTGTGTGAAGACGTAAAATTATCAGAAAGGGGTGTTTATATTTATTGGTGTGCAGATGGAAGAAGCTGTTTTATTGACAAAAAACAAGAAAATTCGTAAGATACAAAGCTAACATCTTTATAATCGGGTCAGATTCAATGTTTTTCAGGCGACGATTTATAAAAGCAGTTGACCTCTGTGACACGAAATGTTTGGTAAAATCAAAATAATTTATTCAGATATCATTAATCGTTTCTGACAAATAGTTATTTATCTACACATATAAAACAACTGTTGTTTTCAGACAGTAATCCACGCCTCGCATAAGATGTGAAATAACTCAAAAAACTCAATAACACGAGGTCTGCTCCAAAAATTAGGTGAGATTAAAATTTTTGTCTGGAACATATATTTACAGTTTCAGCTATGTTGGTTATTTATTTTCATTTTGTGAGAGAAATAAAAATTAGACGTGTTACGTGTTCAGCGATTTCCTGCTTTCGGAAAAGGAAGGGATCACTTTTGACTGAAAAAATTAAAACGAAAAAATTGAAAAATAAAACACTTACCAGGTATACCGGTATGAAGTGAGCGCCAAGATACAAATGTCTCGATAGGGAATATTTGCTGTGAACGAGCCCTTTTTTTTTGTTTGCTATGACGTCTGTGAAAAATATTTAGTATACATCAAGTCATTGAACAGACAACATCATATTTTTTCATCGTGTTAAAAATGTCGAATCTTGTTCCAGAAAGTGATGATTTACGGAAAGCATTAATTTTTTGTTTTCATTTGTAGAAAATGCTGCAGAGTCGCATCGAATGCTTGTCGAGGCATGTGGTGATCATGCTCTATCAGCAGCAACATGCAAAAGATGGTTTCAACGGTTCAGAAATAATGATTTTGATGTGAGAAATGATGAACGTGGAAGACCATCAAAAAAGTTTGAAGACGCCGAATCGCAAACGATATTGGATGGAGATGATACTTTGAGTCAAAAGCAAATGACAGCAATTTTAAATGTTGCACAACAAACAATTTCTGACCGTTTAAAAGCTATGAGAAAGATCAAAATGTGTGCAAAATGGGTGCCACATGAATTGAATAAAAGACAGATGGAAAACCGAAAAAACACTTGTGAAATTTTGCTTCAAAGACACGAAAGGAAATCGGTTTTGCATCGGATTGTTACTGGCGATGAAAAATGGATTTATTTTAAGAATCATAAACGTGAATCTGGGACAACCATCAACTTCGACTGTAAAACCAGATCGATTCGGCAAGAAGACAATGCTGTGTTTGGTGGGACCAGAAAGGTGTGCTGTACCACGAGCTCCTAAAATCTGGTGAAACCGTTAATACTGATCGCTACCGACAACAAATGATCAATTTGAACCATGCATTGATCGAGAACCGACCAGAATGGGCCAGAAGACACAGCAAGATAATTTTGCTCCATGACCTGCACACAAAGCAAAACCGGTTCAGGATACAATCAAAACAGTTGGCTGGAAGCAGCTACCTCACCCGCCGTATTCACCAGACTTGCCTGCTTCCGAGTACCAATTGTTTTCATCGATGGAACAAGCATTGGCTGAGCAGCACTTCGATTCTTACGAGGAGGTCGAAAATCGGGTGTCTGATTGGTTTGCTTTAAAAAGCGAACAATTTTATTGGCGTGGTATTCACAAATTGCCAGAAAGGTGGTCAAAATGTTTAGTAAACAATGGCCAATACTTTGAATAAAATGTTTTTACTTTCCCATTAATAATAAGTGTTTTATTTACAAAAAAAAAAAACTTATTTCATACCGGTATACCTGGTAAATATTGACAGTATCATACGGTGAGTGTTCTGTTAGTAAAAACAATATCTAAAGTAGTATGAGCTTTTCAAAGAAGGTTGAAAAGATGTGAACGATGACTCTCGCCCTGGACGTCCCAGACATCAAAAACCGATGAAAATATTGAGAAAGTAAAGGAAATTGTATGGAGAATTGTCGAATCACTACAAGAGAAGTTGCTGAAGATCGGTATATCGGTTGGCTCATGCCATGCAATTGTTCGAAAATTTTTAGCGAAGTTCGTTCAAAATTGCTGAATTTCGACCTACAAAATGTTGCACGACCACCGCTCAGGAATTGTTGATTGAAGTCAACGGTGACCCAAATTTGCTTGTAAGGGTCATAACTGGTAAGGAATAAAGGATATAGGATTATGACATCGAAACTAAAGTACAATCGTCCCAATGAAGCGCCATGATCAAATTCCCCGAACACGCAAAACATGTTTTGCTTTTATGCATCTCACAAAAAAAAAAAAAATAAATAGATTAAATTACTACAATTGTTAACATATGTTAGAGACGAGTGTACTGACGTAACATATAGGAAAAATTGATAATAAAATATACGTAGCCGATCGTATGTAGATCTCGTATAAATAGTATCTCGAGGTGAAGGGAAAAATACTTGCTTAAAAACGCATTTATATTACAAAGGTGGTCTCGTGTTTTTTTTGGCAGTAGTTAGTAAAAATTTCGTTTGGGAAAACGAAATTTAAAGAAATACAAAAAGCTTTTATGCAGTCTTTTAATGTGTATTTTTAACACAGTGTTTTCAGATATACATATTTACCATGACGTCACAAATAAAAGTGACATCGATTCTGCTATTATACGTTCTGTGATAGTTACCATATGGACAACTACGAGTACGACTCTAACACGAGGATGATCTCAGCTGGCAACACTCAGGCAATAATAATTATCTATGAAAAAGTTTCTCAAGATTTCGCCGTGGGCAAAAATTGTAGTTCCCATCTTCTCCTGAGAAATCGAACCGCGCACAAGGCGGGTAGTTAATGAATGAACCCGACGGTTCCAACGCTGAGTTAAAAGGAAACAAGAACATAACCGGCTCAAAACCAGGACTTATTCTGGGACTAATTCTTGAAGTGCGCCGTCGCGTCTTTTGATGACTTTAGGTCCTGTGTTGTAGAAAGGTATATACCCATTGCTATTGGCTCTGAAAATAATCTTCACTGGCAGTTTTTAAACCCCTGAGGCACAGTTGGGGTGGCCATCATACCAAAAATTGACAAGGCGAACTACTTTCTCGTCAAGAGCTTTAGTTTTTAGTTTTACTTCCTTAAAGGCTGGAGAGGTATGTCGAACTAGAGGTCCGCAAAACTGCTTTGCTAATTCACCTTGTATTTCAGATGCAGAATGCTTCTGAGAGCGGAAAATCTTGCGAGAATTGGCTGAATTGAATGTGCAGTTTACAAGAAAGAATACGCGCTGGGCATATGAGATGTGATTAATGACCTATGTACCAGAAATGCGTTTTCAGTCAATCCTCTTAAAACCAATGAAGGAGGGAAATTATTCCAGACAAAACAAACGTTTTTGGAAAAAAACACATTGAGACGAAAACTTTCAAGGCGCTGTCAGTTTTCTGGTAATGTAAAGGATACATTTCAAGAAGCTCCGCTTCACATTGATGATGTTCTTTAGCAAAGCATCTCCTATGACACCAATCTTACGAATATGCCATCTAGTGCGAGGACACCAAATCTCCAGTAAAATGTAACCAAGTATTCGATATTGTATATAAAAGCTAACGGAGGGCAGCGCACATTAAACCTACTGCATTCCGTAACACGTTTAACTTTCCAACTGCCTTAGAGTATACAGCCCAAAATGCTTGTCCCCAAATTAACACTTCCTACAAATGTACGAGGGGCCTTCAATATATTCTCAGTATTGGGGTGAAGCTGTGGTTATATATATAAATTGACTTATTTATCAAGTAATACTTTTTTATTTATTATTATTATTTTAGTGCATTCATGTAAAATTTCATATAAAAGTGATTATTAACTCGCGTTTTATCATAATGGCAATGGTGAATTTTGAACATCGCGCTGCAATTAAAATTCTCACTAATCAAGGAAAAAGTCAAAAAACTAGTTATGAAAAGATGGTGGCTGTTTACAAGGGTTTCGCACCTTCATTATCAACTGAGCAAAAGTGGTCAAGTGAATTCAAGAGAGGCAGAGAGAGCATTGAAGACGACCCCCGCTCCGGAGCCCCGGCTACTGCTTGTACGGGGGAAAGCATCAAAATCCCCAATAAAGGTGAAAATGATGGCAGAGATCGCCAAGCTTTCAACAGGTACCATTTACACCATTCTTAATGACCAGCTTAACCTTTCAAAGGTCAGTGCCACGAATGCTCACAGCGCCTCAGAAAAAAGTGAGTATCGCATGCTGTAGAGAGCTTTTGGAGATGTGTAGTGAGAACGCGGACGGTGTTATGGATCAAATTGTAACTGAGGACGAAACATGGGTATACCACTATGGCCCTGAAAGCAAACAAGAGTCAATGCAGTGGCATAAAAAAGGAACAGACCCCCCGAAGAAGTTCAAAGTCACTCCGTCTGCCGGAAAGCTCATGGCCACAGTTTTTTGGCACTCAAAGAGAATCTTGCTCATTGAGTACAAAATAAAAAGTGAAACCATCAATCCCACGTCCTACGCTTCCATAGTTTGCGGGAGGAAATTAAAACAAAAGACGGGGTAAACTCGCAGGGGGTGTGTTGCTTCCTCATTACAACGCTCCTGTTCACACGACGCGAGTTTCCAAGGCTGCTGTGCGAGACTGTGGTTTCGAAGAAATCCCACACCAGACCTTGCTCCTAGTGATTATTTCCTGTTTCCGGACTTGAAAAAATGTCTTTGTGGAAAAAGATTTTCGGATGATGAAGAACTCAAGTCGGCAATAAATGGATATTTTGTAGAAAAAGAGGAAATTTATTTTTTGAGGGTTTTAAAGCTTATCTCAAGATGTAACAAATGCATTAATGTTAGGGGAGATTATATTGAAAAAAAAAAAAAAACAATTTAAATTGAATTCGCATTTTCCTTCATATCGATATCGAGAATACATTGAACGCCCCTCGTATTTTGGTACGAGAAAAATTTAAAAACAAACAACAGTGCCTTAACTTACATTCTTCAAGGATGTTTCTTTAACATGACCTTGACAAAACTGTTTTAAAACTGGCAAACTGCAAAGCTTACAAAATCTTCTAAAATCTTAGTGCAAGAAAACATATAAATTTTTTTCACCTATTGAGATAATTCTGTTACGCCAAAATGTAAAACACCGAGAAATTATTTAAAAGATTTAACATCTGCACCTAAAGGAGGTTTTTGTCGAGCCATAATAGTAAACGCCTGAAAATTCCGAATCATAACTCCGTGGGCACTATACTTATTACCACAAAGAAAAAAAATTTCAGGCAGGCGCCTCATATTTGTTGCACAACATCTATTACATCAGTCATAAAACCCATAAACAAGAAATTAAAAACTTCATCTTGTCATTAAAAAAGGTCGCGTTACCGGAGACGCTAATATATGCGTAAATTCCGACATGCCCGCGATTGGTGGTTATTCATGATTCAGAGTTAGTTATGACTACACATTAATCATGAATAACCGTCAATCATATGTCATGAATAAATTCGGTAAATAAATTATTCATGACTAACGTTTAGTCACGTTTCTTTAGTCATTAGTCATTATTTGATTTTATGCCCAACTCTGACACCAAATACGCCAACGCCGAAACTCAACAAATGGTTCCCAGTAAACAGCCACTTGCTGTAAACAAATGGTTCCAAGTAACAGCCACTTGCTGCTGGATCAAATTCACTGACTTGGCGAAATGGGCAAATCAGAAGCAGTAACACATTTGGGTTAGGCATAGTTTAAAGTCAGTTCTAGATTGTACTCATTTGGAAGAGGATGAAATTTTAAACTTAATATAAATTTGTTTAACTTACATCAGTCGATGAATTAAAGTTTTATATATGAAACTCATTCGCTTCTAGTAACCAAGCAGGACTGAGATGATAAAGCTGTAATAAAAAGCAAGTTAAGTCTTTCGGGAGAGTACTCTTTTACCCAACTGCCTCTTGAGTCCAAAGAAGCAGCGATTAGCAAGTTTTTGTTCCCTAATGTGACGCTTTGCCCGAGGTGGTGTGAGTCCTTTCATGATGACAGCATATATTCGTTGTACCCTCATTTACCGCTAGATCTATTTTAGGTGCCTTCGCTTCACATGTTTGATGACCAATCAGCCAAAACACACAGTCATTTATGACCTCAAAATCGATTAACAGGTGGTGAGTGTTGATCTGTACAGCTTTGTTCTATTCCAGGATCTGCAGTAAAATAAAGATCTGGTCTGTCGTAGACTTCCCTGTCTTGCCACACTTGTAGGAATCTATCAGGTTGTGGAAAAATGTTTTCAAACGCTCACACAATACGGCAATGAGGCAATGTTGAGGAGGCTGGTTCCTCGATAGTTGCCGTACTCGAAGGATCTCTGAGATTTCACTCATCGTGCAGCACATTATTTTAATTTCTTTGATGGTTTCTTGACAACGTTTCCATTATCCCTCTATCGTTAATTTGGGTACTGTCGAGCTTTGAGAGAGTTTCAGGAAGACTTGACTGGCAATCGGTAAAGCGATCGGTTGCGATTGTAACTTTCGGACGACAAAGCATTTTCACCTCTCTTGGGTCTATATAGAGGTTCTTTTATTAGTTACAGCAAGGAAATGATCCGTGTCAATGTTGACACTTCGGAAAGTTCGGACTTCAAGAATATTGGAGAATCTGGAGATTGCCGGGTTCCTTTATGTATGTTGAGGTGAGTGAACCGCGTTCTAACCAGAGAGAGGTTCCGCCCCGAGGCGAAATTCCGGACGGAGTTCGTTTTCGGATATATTGTCGTGCAGACTAAATTCTCCCACAACCACTCACAGTCATACAGATTATGAAAGTCTTTAAACGACAGGTCGTTAAACGACTCATTAGGTCCGTTCCAATTGCTCTGAATTGCTACCAGTGTCTACGAATTTGCTCGAAAAGAGGTGTTCCTCAGCCCGGTGCAAGCAAAAGTGGTTGGAAGGATGTTTCAACAGTCTTAAACAGTTTGGACCCACCTGTAAAAGATGAAAAAGGAAGGCAAAGGGTATGATTGAAAATGCACGTGGAATATCAGTAATATGTAATGTCCATTTGTACGTTTGGTGTAATCTCAAATTTAAAGTGAAGAAGAAATTCTTGGACAACAAGAAGGAAATATACAAAATATAGGAGCGGGACACCATAGGCAAAAATATTTAAATTATGTTTTATTTTTACTTAGCATTAGAGAAATTTACATGTACAGATATACACACATATATATTCATATAATTGTAATAAATTGTTTGGTAGTATTGAATCCCTAAGGTTATTCCTTATAGCTATAGCTTATTCATTATTGGTAAGGCGTTACATTTCACCAGTTCCTTCCATTGTGTCTGCTTGGTTCTCTGTGCTCGCGTAACTTAAACTTTATTCTTCCGAATTGAATACATATTGGTTAATGCGGCGCAGACATTTACAATTTGCGTAGCCTTCTGTGGTGTGTAGTGCAACTGCGGCGCGCCGAGGATAGGTCTAAATTTGTTTTTCAGAATGCCAATTTTTCTTTTGATGATATTTCTTCCTTTCCATAAATCGTGTTGAAGCGGCTTCCGGTGGTATTTTTCCCTGTGGATCTAAAGGGAGTCATCGAAAATGGCTCCAAAGGATATCCAGAATTTCCGTTAAATATGTAATTGTATGATATGTGTGTGAGATTTACATAAATAAAAAACTAACCTGATAGTTTTGGAATATACCTCGGATAGCGCTCGAATTCCAGACATGATAGTCATGACTGGCACCAGAATACCTGGCATCAATATACCGTACACACATCTTATGATCTATAATAAGAATTGTTCAGAAGCATGTGAGAATATTCGATAACAACCTTTTATTTGATTGTACTTACAATCAACGTGTTGAGACTGTTATATAATTTTCTATTGTAGTATTTATGTTGCTCCGATATCTTGGGTGCTTGAATTTTAATATGCGTCCCAGCAATACATCAAATTGCACCCATTTATTACACATTATCAAATGTTATCCAAATAAGACAAATGAACTCCTGCACTATGGTTACCATTTGTCTGTTCTAAAACCTTATTATCCAATTTATGCAGTAAATAAACAAACGCTGCCTTATTGAGTCTAAAGTATTTATTAAGCCTGCAAAAGAGTATTAATTCATTAATAATTACAAAACGAACGGTTATTATACTTAGTATCTGCTAAATCAAATGGATTGCACTTTGATCTTATACTTTAAGTAAGTTAGTTTATTTTAATTAACTAACTTCTTAAAACATCTTGATCTTCATCCTCATCAATACTCCAATCTATAAACACACCAATGAAGTCCATTTTAGTTTGGAATGAATTTATCCACACCTATATAAGCTATTTTGAAATTCAAATTTCACGAAAACAGTACCATTTGACAATTCAAACATTTAAATGACAACCCGTTGTGGAATGTATGTGGACCAACAGTCGAGTCGGTCAGTCGTCCACAGACCACCGCGGTGTAAGTACGTGATTCAACTACGTGAGTAAAAACTATCAGTGTTTCTAGTAAAGTACAAAACCTTAAAATTCAAAAAGGTTATGTTACTCTAGTGAAGAGCACTAGTGAAGTGAACAAACAATCCCGGTTAAACCAACAATCCCCGGAGGGAAATAAAAGAAGACAATTTTTTTTTAATTAAAACAATACTAAGAGACAAAAAGTGTGAGAAAAGAAAGTAAAATGAAGGCAGCGCAACGTCTAAAGAAAGCTCAACAGGAGCTTAAATTGCAGCAACAACAACAGAAGCAGACACAGGTACAAAAAAGAGAAGAAGCAGCAACAGCAGCCACATCAACAGAAGTAGAAGCAGTTACAGCAGCAGAAACAACAGCAGCCGCAATACCAGAATCAGCAACAGAAACAACAGGGCCTCAGCAACAACAGCAGAAATCTAAGGTCAGTTGCCAACCAATAAACGTCTTCGGCATGGGGACGGACGAGCTAGAGACCCTATGTGAGTTGGTCTTAGAAAATAAGACTTATTACATAAAATATAAGACTCCCCAAACCCACACTGTTCATTGCCTAGCAATGGACGGGTTTCGATTTTTAAAACAAAAATTAGCGGCATCGAACGCCGATTATTATACATGTACTGCCAGGAGAAAGGCCACAGTCCTTGCTCCTCAAAGGCATAAATCCTTACAGATCCGAAGGCCCTCCTCGACAAGCTGCGACGTGTTGAAAGCGACGAGGTCCATTTCGTAGGGGTTAAGCCTTTTATCACTGAGGCAGCGAAAGCGAAGAAGAAGGTATTTCCCTTCTTTCTTAATTCAGGTATCCCAGGGCACGAAAATTGACAGGCTTCGAAAAATTGGTTTCGTAGGCGGTCTTAGTGTAAAATGGGAGAAATTAAACAGTTCTGACCACATACTTCAATATGCGAAGTGTAGAAGGCTCGGGCACGTCACGGAGAACTAGCGTGGAGTTCCGCTGCGCACGATGCACATTTAGCCACCACAAAGGCGAATGTCCTTTGGGAAGTCGACGATAAGGCGCTTCTTAAGTGTGTACTCTGCGGAGGAAACGGACACCCCGCAACCTATTTGGGGTGTCCACGAATCAAAGAGGTTGATAGGTACCTCACACAAATGGACGAAGTCATTAAACGAACAATGGACAAAACTATTCCGAAGATAGCACGAACCGATGATGGCGACATTTATCGGAATGCTACCAACGACGCACTTCACGTGCAACAAAGTAGACTCCTGTCAAGACTTAAACTCTTGTACAGAAGATTTACAGATCATATCAAAGTACTCCAATAGTTAATCAAACATAATTACAGTCTAGCTGTAAGCTTGCATTGGGGCAATAAGATTCGGGCTTTAAGATCCAACAAGCCGAGCATGTTCCCGCAAATAAATAAAATCTTTCCGAGGAAAGACCATAACGACATTCAGAGCGTTCGGCTTGACAGAACAACAGACAACGCGAACCTACTTACTTTACGAATATTTCGTAGTTGAGGACCCCCAAAGGAAGGTGAGAGAAATTGGTGTTGTTTTCCAGAGAGTGTATACTGTCAACGAGACTCGTAATCCGGATCACGACCTGGAAAACAGAACATTGCTAAACCTAAACAATGGCTATCCAAAAACCCTGGTTTCACTAGGTCCAGTGACAATTTCCGGCAAATAATGTCGTTACTGGTGATGGGGACAATTCCATCCTTATTTCAAAAGATGAACTCCAAGGTATCCTCAACTCATTGAAGAAGAAGAAGTCAGTGGGAATAGATGGGATACCAAATATCGTTCTGCGCCATCGACTTTCTGAGGCGGTGGACGTATACACAACTCTGTTCAACAATGTGTTGAGTAATGCATAGTACCCGGTCCATTGGAAAACAGCTGTGGCACAGCCAATACCGAAACGGGGCAAAGATACCTCCATCCCGACAAATCTCCGTTCTATAAGCCTTCTTCCGTGCATAGGCAAGGTATTTGAGAAGATAGTCATTAAAGCTCTTAACGAATGGGTAGAGGAAAAACAACTTATACCGGAAAACCAATTTGGCTTCAGGGCGGGGCACGACACCATTCATGCCGCATCTAAATTGGTTTCCGACATTCAATAGAATAGATTTAAGACAGTACAGGAGCCTGCTTCATTGATATGGAAAAGGCATTTGACACCGTATGGTTAGAAGGTCTCTTCCTCACGTTGGTCAGGCTTGGCATTCATAAAACATTGCTATATATGATCTACGACATGGTAACAGGTACAAAGTTCGTTGTGAAAAATGGCAACGAAATCTCCACCACTGTGTTCCATATAAAAAATGAATAGCAACAAGGGGCGGTGGGTTCACCGATTTTATTCACTATATTCACTAGCGATCTTATAGGTTCTTTGCCTAATATATTAGCGTTTGCCGATGATCTATTCGCGTACAGATCAAATCCGAAGGTAGAAGAAATTAACGGTTTGTTGCAGAGTGACTTCGACGCGATTCAACGATTTTGCGACGACTGGAAGTTGAAAATCAACTACCAGAAGTGTGAAACTATCCTTTTCAGAACTCCGTTGTCCAGAGCCTCAAGGAACACGAAAATGAACTGGCGCAAGTTCGGCATAGTTGACCCACTGGGACGGCCATCGGCCGTGAAAAGTGTGGTAAGATATCTAGGCATCTGGTTGGACCAGTATCTATATGGTGGTGTCCACGTAGATACAGCTCTGACCAGGGCTATGAATGCTTTCGCTATAGTAAGAGCGCTGTTCTACAGCAGTCAACTTGACACCAGGGTGTAGGTAATCTGCTACATGGCCCTCATCCGGCAAATCATCGTATATGGTTGTCTTGTGTGGTTCAACGTAAGTCCTTCCCAAATGGAAAAGATGAGGGTGTTCGAGTGCCTTTGCGCTTGTCTTCGCTTATATCGAACACCTGCATTTGATTACAAGAAATTCTATCCCAACGAGGTCCTGTATAACGAAGCAAACCTTATAAGGATAGATAACTTTATTATTGAGTTGATTCGGAGTCATACTGCTCGAGCCACGACTTCAACCAACAATCCTGATCTTTGGGGCTTACTACCCTAACGTAATGTACCATGAGAGGGTACGCCTTAACGGCTTTATTCCGCCTGAAGCTTTCCTCTATTTGGATGGCTGCCCTATCATCTTCCATGTCGCACGCCC
Source organism: Eristalinus aeneus (assembly GCA_955652365.1). Taxonomy (NCBI): domain Eukaryota; kingdom Metazoa; phylum Arthropoda; class Insecta; order Diptera; family Syrphidae; genus Eristalinus; species Eristalinus aeneus. The sequence continues at coordinate 84,074,944 of OY019131.1, read as the reverse complement.
AACAGTAGAAAGGCAACTTCAATACGAGCCGGACGTCGCTCGCAGCCACGAAGATCTCCTACGGTACGGTTCGAAGCCGCTAAATACCAGGTATACCAGTATGAAGTCAGCGTCAAGATACAAATGTCTCGATAGGGAACATTTGTTGTAAACGAGCCCTTATTTTTTTTTGTTTGTTTGCTATGACATCTGTGAAAAATATTTAGTATACATCAGAGATAAGGGAGCCAAGGAGATACTCAACTCCCTCGTCTTCCGCCCTTTGAGGTGAACTGACAGCGTTTTTTATAAACCCCTGTCTGTGAATACGTGTGAGCTGTCTTGATTAGCTGATTGCAATCAGCTGAACAGTTATAGAGGTGAAATGTCTTGACAGGGAGTAAAATCGTAAGGGTGCGTAAGTATTAAGGGTGAGAGAGTATAAATCAGGTAATGTATATTATTTTCTTAAAACGCGAAAGGATAATAAAGTATGTTTCTCAATAAACCTGAAACATCACCAATACAGTAATTAAGTTCACAAACAAAGAACCGCTTAAACTCTTTTAATAAGCAAGGATTTAACGCCAGTCATAAGTTTTTAATAATAAAAAGTACAATTGTTGGTTATAAATCTTTTTTCTTTTATTAGGTATTGAAATATAAGGAATAAAGACGTAAATACAGATTGATTAAAGGACTTAAAATACTTTTTGAAAAGCATTTCCACGCCACCCATGAGGTATGCTTATGGCGCGTTAACCGATTTTTTGTTCACCGGGTGTTTGGTTTCCCCAAGAGGCCTATTGCACCCGAACTTAAATAAATTAGATAAGTTTTTGTATATTTAGCGATCTAACAAGAATTGCATTTAACTTAAAAATTTAACAGGAAAATAAAATATGTTATCGGCATGAATATATGGAAGACAAACTTTTGATTTAATTTTTTTTTACAAATGTCTAACGCGGAGCATCTTATTTTTGAAATTAGGTTCGCTCAAATCCCTTATCTCCCTTATCTCTGGCTCCCTTATCTCTGGTATACATCAAGTCATTGAACAGACAACATCATATTTTTTCATCGTGTTAAAAATGTAGAATTTTGTACCAGAAAGTGATGATTTACGAAAAGCATTAATTTTTTGTTTGGTGCCACATGAATTGAATGAAAGACAGATGGAAAACCGAAAACACACTTGTGAAATTTTGCTTCCAAGACACGAAAGAAACTGGCGATGAAAAATAAATTTATTTTAAGAATCCCAAATGGAAAAAATCATGGGTTAATCTGGGACAACCATCAACTTCGACTGCAAAACCAGATCGATTCCGCAAGAAGACAATGCTGTGTGTTTGGTGGGACCAGAAAGGTGTGCTGTACCACGAGCTCCTTAAACCTGATGAAACCGTTAATACTGATCGCTACCAACAACAAATAATCAATTTGAACCATTCATTAATCGAGAAACGACCAGAATGGGCCAGAAGACACGGCAAGGTAATTTTGCCCCATGACAATGCACCTGCACACAAAGCAAAACCGGTTTAGAATACAATCAAAACACTTGGCTGGGAGCAACTACCCGCCGTATTCACCAGATATGACTCTTTCCGACTACCATTTGTTTGCATCGATGGGACACGCAATGGCTGAGCAGCACTTTGATTCCTACGAGGAGGTCAAAAATTGGGTGTCTGATTGGTTTGCTTTAAAAGACGAATTTTCCTTCATATCGATACCGAAAATATATTGAACGCTCCTCGTACATGTTGTTTTCTTGAATGAAACACAACAGTCTCTTGGGAAATACCATATGATCTCTATAATAACGACCGATTTCCAATGATTTCCACTATTGTTCTTAGCCCGAGTAATAGCTCACCACTTTTCAACCCGAAATTCAAAAGAGACAACGCTAACTGTACTCATTACAACACACAGCCCAATTTCAGCCAAAATCAATGAAGAGGCCCCTACGCTTCGCAAAACCATAAGAGCAACGAACTAAATAAACCCATACCTATGCAAACAGAAAATTTTTGTGAGATACAGCAGCTGTTACTATTCGATTCTTCCTCTCTTTAAAGGCTCTCCACTTATTCACAATCGTTTTTGAAGAACTATTAAGCATGATTTGTATGCACATACGTTTCGATCATTGCATTAAAACGGATGATGTATTGCTATGCAACTATAATGACATGAGTAAGATAAAATGTATAAATTTAGCATTACTTGGAGATGTCTTAAGATTGTCTAATTGCTCTGGAGCGAATTTCTCTTTCTCTCTCTCGATAAATGCAAAACTTTACACAACTGTCGTAAAAAGACTTGAAGCGACAAATAGTTAACAACGTATACAATTGGAATTCACAATGTTCAAGTTTGAAGAAAAGTTTATATCTCAAGGCAAATGTAATTAATTTCCTACCCAACAAAAATGCAACACGCACGTTAACGTATTATGTAAAGTTTACAAATCAATAGTGCTTCGCAAGGTTATCTACGGTTTGTGTACCTATGGTAATGCAGCTAAATCAACCATCAACACCGCCAAGGCCCAAACAAAAGGCTGGCAACTAATCTTTTCAGACGGGTCTTAAATCAGTAACACTATTTCTTTTGCCGTCACCGAGGAAATTGCAGGGATTGATAGTTCAATCCTATTAGTACACTTTTCTGGCCAACATTTGATGGCGATATCGACATGTTGGTAATAACAAAAACGTTTGAATATGAGCATATCTTCTTCTTCTTCTTGTGGCTCTACAGTCCGGGGTGGACCTGGGCGTCAACCAACATGCCTCTCCAACCAGCACGATCTTTCGCCAGCTGTCTCCAGTTGCGCACTCCAAGTTGGTTGATTTCCTTCTCCACTTGTGTGCGCCACCTTAGCCTAGGTCGTCCTCTCTTGCGTTGTCCCAATGGTTCGAATTTAAAAACTTTTCGGGCCGGAGCAGTGGTGTTCATACGCTCTACATGGTCTAGCCCTCTTAAGCGTTGAATCCGTAGACGCTTGACCAGCCGCATGTCGCTATACAGCTCATAGAGTTTGTCGTTAAATCTTCTCCTCCAGATGCCATTAACGCAAACAGGAAGAAAAATCGCGCGAAAAACTTTTCTCTCGAAAAGAGTAAGGGCATCCTCATCCGCTTTTGCTAACGTCTAAGTTTCCGCCCCATAAAGTAGGACTGGAATGATCAAGCTGTTATATAAAGCGAGCTTAATCCTTCGAGAGAGGGTTTTATTACTCAATTGCCTCTTGAGCCCAAAGAAACAGCGATTCTGTTTTTGATTCGGTACTGATGTTGCTGTCCCAGTTTACAGCGGAGCCGAGGTAGACGAAGTCCTTGACTACTTTGAAGTTTCTGCTGCCTAGTGTGACGCTCTTGTCTTGTCGTTGTTGTGTGTCCTTCCTTGATAACAGCATGTACTTCGTTTTGCGTACGCCTCATTGACGACTCGCTGTGTTCGTCCAATCACGTCGATGTCATCAGGGTAAGCTAGCAGTTGAACTGACTTCTGGAAGATCGTGCATCTGGTGTTGACTTGTGAGTTACGCACAATCTTCTAGAGGATGATGTTAAAGAAGTCACATGAGGTGTCGGTGTGTTTGTCACCGACCTTGACGTAGCAGCGAGAGTTCTCCATCGTCATCCTACACAAGCTGACGAGTTTGGTAGGAATGCCAAAAGTAGACATGGCACTGTATAGCTCGTCTCTATGCACACTGTCATATGCGGCCTTAAAATCGACAAATAGGTGGTGAGTGTTGATTTGAACTTCTTGAGCTGTAATGTGAAGATCTTGTCTATTGTGAACTTCCCTGGTCTGAAACCACCCTGATAGGGACCTATCAGGTCATGGACAAATGGTTTCAGACGCTCACACAATACGGCAGAGAAGATCTTGTATGCGATGTTAAGAAGGCTGATCCCTCAATAATTAGTGCAGTCAATAGGACCCCCTTTCCTGTGGACCGGGTAAACAACGCTGAAATTCCACTCATCGGACATGCTTTGCTCCGACCATATCTTACAGATGAGCTTGTGCTTGCGCCCAACCAGGTCATCTCCAGCTGCTTTTAATAGTTCTGCGGACAGGACGTCCGCTCAAGCAGCTCCAAGAGCATATCTATTTGAAGTTAATAATTGATTGCTTTCATAAAAGCATTCTAGAAGATTCTTAAGAATGTGATTAGAGCATTAATACTCTTCTGCGCATGTTTCTTGTTAAAATCAAAGTCTTGTTCCCCTTGGCATTAATTTAATATTGTAGTTTTCAAAGTGATTTCTATAAAAAAGTTTGATGAATTGTATGTTTGTATGTAAGGAATACGTTTATCAAATTTGGAATAAAATATATGCTTTATTTTTCTGAATGTATTTAGTCACAAAAAATCCAATTTTTAAAAGAAATTCAACAAGTTTATTTCTTATCTTAAAAATACATTTTACTTTTCTAATTTCTTCTTTTTCAAAGCGCTGTTTTCAGCAACCGCAACCGGACTCTTCTTTTTTTTATGTGCGCTGCCGTTTGTTTCTTCAGTATCATGTTTTCCCTTCTTCGGTGTTATTTTCATGGTTAGTTTTAGTGCATTCTTATTTACCTTCTTAGAGGCCACGACAGAAATGTCCTCATTTTGGTATTCAGAAGTGACCTCAAGATTGTCATTTGTATCCTCAGCTGATTTTTTCCCCTTCTTGGGAGTCGTCTCTAAGCTCTGATTTAGTGAATCTTTTTTATGGTTTAAAGCCCCACTCTTCTTACCCTTTTTAGGTGTTACGGCAGATGTGTCCAGTTTTTCCTCACCAGACGTGCTCTCAGCATTGCTGTTTGTCTCCTCAATAAACTTTTTTCCTTTCTTCGGAGTCTTCTTTAAATTCTGATTGAGAACATCGTTACTTGGCTTTAAACCCCCACATTTTTTGCCAATTTTAGAATTCACGGTAGATGTTTCCTCGCTTTGCTCTTCTGACATGCTCTTCTTCTTAGGACTCACTACTGTTATTCCATTTTTCTCTTCGGAAGCATTCAGTTTTCTCTTTTTTCCTTCCACTTCTTCAATCTTATCTCCGGACGTGCTGTTTGTCCTATTTTTCTTTCCCTTCACATTGCCATTATGTTCATTTGTGATTTCATTTTTAACATTCCATGACGCTTTCCACTGTTCCGGAGTCAATTTGTAAGTTTCTAACCTAAGCTTGTTGTAAGTAATTCGACCAAACAGAGTTGTTTTCAATTTGTTATCCCGAGATGTCAATTCCTTTGCAATACGTAATTTCTGCGTATCATTAGCAGTCAAAAATATTTTCTCTAGGACACGTGAGCCACTGCTGGACAATGCCAGTTCCATGAAAAAACCATCAAGCATCTTTACAAATTTATCCCGAGACTTCTCTCCGATGAATTTACTTTCGACAAATGCATCGCCCACATAAGATCCTGTTGGTGAGATCAGAATATTTGCAATATCCCTTGGATACATTTCAAGAATACAGTTGACCAAAAAAATTGGTTTGTTGAATTGGAGCATATTTTGTACTACAATGGACCCCACAAGGCTAACGTAATCCTGCTCTTCACTATTGACATCTTCAAACCGCTTAAACTTCAGCAAACATATTATGAAGGACTTTGGACGTTCTTCTGAATAACTTGCGGTGCAATGTAAAGCACTTTGTACCGCGGTTATGAATGCGGCTTGTTTTGTATTCAAACGCAAACACGCCTTTGAAATTGAAGTAAATATGTACCTGTTTCCATTTTCTAAAATTTTCTCGAAATTACTGACTAACTCTTCGAAAATTTGTTCGTATAAACTTTTGTCGTTTATGTTATCTATCAATGATATTACGGCGTAACAACTAAGTTTATTCAAGACCAGCGCAGATAACCGGCCATCAAAAAACTTTTCGTAAATTTCACTAAATAGCTTAGAATTACCAGCATTTAATATGTTCTCCAAAAGACGCACGCTACATTCATGTAAAAAAACTGGTGGAAAAGCTTTCTCTCCATTTTTGGCCTCGTTCGAGTTGATCCCGCTTTCGTTCTTTTCCTCCTTATTGTCTGAATCTCCATCGCTTTCTTCCTTACTATTTTCCTCATCTTCCTCTGTACCATTTTCCTCATCTTCATTATTTTGATCTCCCTTTAACTTATATTTGCTTCCACTTTTCGCTGCTTCATCGTTCAAAAAAGCGTCTTTGACTAACTTCTTTCCGAAGCGCGTTGACTCAGTTTCGCTCACGATGGTTAGTGCTTTACAAATTATTCCAAGGAGTGGAGATGTTAAGTCATTGTATACTAGCTCTGGTAGCTGGGGCCACATTTCTAATCGGGATGAAAACTCTATTAAAATTTCGTGCCACTCCCCGGGTGTCTTGAAAAATGTTTTTCTAATTTTCTCCATTTTGAGTCCAGGCACTTTAGGGACGTAAACACCAGCCAAGGAATTAACGCATATGCGAATCAAGTGATTTGCAAACCTATCATACACGAAGTCTTCTAAATTGTTAAGAAGAAATTTACTAATACGCTCCAAAAATGTTGCACACTTTGTCTTATGATTTTTTGAGAATTTGGTCTCCATATTGTAGTTGCTGTCTCTGACCTGTCCTGCTTTCAGCTTTTTTAAGGGATTTTCATCCTTATTATCTATCTTGCTCCCTTCTACAGCTCGGAGGAATGCTACTTCTATTAATTTTTGAAGAACATGCGACGCATAAATATCTGTACATATTGGGCGAAAGTCTTCTCCGAAGACATCAAAAAATCTTTCAATGTGCACCTCAGATCCAAAACCGATTATTGATTCCAATACTCTTGAAACAAGTTGATTTGATGAAAAGTGTATCTCCTGATCTTTTGTTTCCTCCAAAACATTTTCGGCCATAGAAACTACAAGAATAAAACTTTAAATATCATTTCATGTGAAGTGATCATATTTTACCTCTGTCGGTGGAAAAAAGCGCCGGTTTTTGTATTGCCTCAAAAATTTTTAAAAAATATGTGAAGTGTTCTTCTTCGATATTGGTACCGCGTCCAAAATTCCCTTTTTGTCCAAAACGTTTTATACTAGATATCAGCTTCTGGGTTTTCACCTTTTTATTAATTTTTTTTTGAGGAAACTTGTTAAATTTTGACTTCTGCACTTTTCCTGAATTGAATTTGTTTTCTTTTTTAAATGAGTTCTTTGTTGCCATGTTGATTTTTTAAAATTGTTTTGTAAAGTGAACTTCTTCAAACTTCAACAAACTTTACACAAATAGACTACGTTTTAAATGATAGCTGAAAAACATGTGCGCTATGAGCGGCTTCGTAACCACATTTCAGTCGAAAATAGATAATCCACTTTCCTGTGCCTTCCAATATTGGAAAACTTGACACAATTTTTTATGCGGCAATGCTTTAAACTGGAATGAGTCACAATACCATTAGGCCATTGAAATTTAAAATTTACCATTTACTTTCCCGATAAGGCTTTTGAGTTTATTTATTATGCGTCATAATAATACAAAATAATTCTCTAAGCGCATTTCGATGATTAAAGATTACGTTCTGAATTTATTTATCAATATTTGTTTGAACTTTTGTACGAATTTCTGTTGCAATAATTAATTATACTGTATTTGTTTATCGACCTGAAGATGAGAGTGCCGCAATATGCTTGATCGAGATATATATACACCAGGTAGATGTATACAACCTGTCTGTGAATCGCCTGTTTGAAGACCGGAAATGTTTAAAAAAAATTCAAATTATATTCAAGAACTAAAGATATAATTGGTTTCTGAGTAACATTATATTACACATAACGAAACAAAGCTGATATGATAACAAGCTGAATTCAAGTCTGTTCGTTAAAGATCCTAGAGCACAACATGCTCCTTATTTAAAGCTAAGAAAATTTCTATGATTCTTTATCGCTTATAATTTATTCTTGTTCGTGAGTCTTATTTTTTTTTAAATAACTTTGCTTTATGGTTAGCTGCTTAATCAATTTATAAAATTTACGTGCAAATAATTTTGCATATGAACCATCAATTTGCGGGAGGAAAGAAAAAGTTAACACTGAACAAATGTATGTATATATGTTCCATTTTAAATGCTTTTTTTTCACTAAATTCCAACAATTCCCGAATATTACCGTCAGACAACTTATATCTTTCATAAGTTGTTTAACACCAAGAGTGATGTATTATTCTCAGTCATTCGTGGTTTAACACTTAGAATCTCATTTCCGTTACTTTAGAAACGAATAAAAAAATGTTTTGAATACAAACAAAATCGTGTCCTAGGAAAACTTATCAGTCATCGTAGTGATAAAACATATGTTCGAAGCGGAAGAATCACAGTAGCAAAATAACCAAAAATTACCATGACCGTTTTTAATTTCGTTGAAGAGGTTGTAAAATTGGAATGAAAAACGGATTCCGGATATCTCATTTATTTTAATCCTTTTGTTTCGGTTATCAGTTATATTTGTTTCCATTCATTATTTATGGAAAAAGACATTAGGTCTGCTCCATTTCATTTGTGCACAGAAATTCGTAGTTAAGTAGTTTGCGTAAAAATCTCTTAGGGAGAGAGTAACTCTGTTGAAACTTGTTAAACGACTTTTCGTAGAAATTCGCAGAATTAAATTTAAAAAGCTATCAGAAATGTCAGAGGTTCTCTTATTTTTACTTTGACAGTCATCTGCTGCCCACACAAACATATTACTCTCTCATGAGATCTCCCTTCTACGAAAAATCAGATCTGACGCCTTTTGACAGTATTTGCATTTGCAGCAGAGACCAATAGGGAGACAGTCAACTTCCTCGTCCCCCGCCCTTGAATTCATTTTGAAAGCATTTTTTATAACATTTCCCCTCCTGAACACCTGACGCACAAAAAAGATTTTGTTTGTTTTCAAATGAGAATACGTGTGAACTGTCTATACGGTGGATCACTGTTAGAAGGAGAAGGCATATAAATCAAATTTTCCTTCATATCGATACCGAAAATATATTGAACGCTCCTCGTACATGTTGTTTTCTTGAATGAAACACAACAGTCTCTTGGGAAATACCATATGATCTCTATAATAACGACCGATTTCCAATGATTTCCACTATTGTTCTTAGCCCGAGTAATAGCTCACCACTTTTCAACCCGAAATTCAAAAGAGACAACGCTAACTGTACTCATTACAACACACAGCCCAATTTCAGCCAAAATCAATGAAGAGGCCCCTACGCTTCGCAAAACCATAAGAGCAACGAACTAAATAAACCCATACCTATGCAAACAGAAAATTTTTGTGAGATACAGCAGCTGTTACTATTCGATTCTTCCTCTCTTTAAAGGCTCTCCACTTATTCACAATCGTTTTTGAAGAACTATTAAGCATGATTTGTATGCACATACGTTTCGATCATTGCATTAAAACGGATGATGTATTGCTATGCAACTATAATGACATGAGTAAGATAAAATGTATAAATTTAGCATTACTTGGAGATGTCTTAAGATTGTCTAATTGCTCTGGAGCGAATTTCTCTTTCTCTCTCTCGATAAATGCAAAACTTTACACAACTGTCGTAAAAAGACTTGAAGCGACAAATAGTTAACAACGTATACAATTGGAATTCACAATGTTCAAGTTTGAAGAAAAGTTTATATCTCAAGGCAAATGTAATTAATTTCCTACCCAACAAAAATGCAACACGCACGTTAACGTATTATGTAAAGTTTACAAATCAATAGTGCTTCGCAAGGTTATCTACGGTTTGTGTACCTATGGTAATGCAGCTAAATCAACCATCAACACCGCCAAGGCCCAAACAAAAGGCTGGCAACTAATCTTTTCAGACGGGTCTTAAATCAGTAACACTATTTCTTTTGCCGTCACCGAGGAAATTGCAGGGATTGATAGTTCAATCCTATTAGTACACTTTTCTGGCCAACATTTGATGGCGATATCGACATGTTGGTAATAACAAAAACGTTTGAATATGAGCATATCTTCTTCTTCTTCTTGTGGCTCTACAGTCCGGGGTGGACCTGGGCGTCAACCAACATGCCTCTCCAACCAGCACGATCTTTCGCCAGCTGTCTCCAGTTGCGCACTCCAAGTTGGTTGATTTCCTTCTCCACTTGTGTGCGCCACCTTAGCCTAGGTCGTCCTCTCTTGCGTTGTCCCAATGGTTCGAATTTAAAAACTTTTCGGGCCGGAGCAGTGGTGTTCATACGCTCTACATGGTCTAGCCCTCTTAAGCGTTGAATCCGTAGACGCTTGACCAGCCGCATGTCGCTATACAGCTCATAGAGTTTGTCGTTAAATCTTCTCCTCCAGATGCCATTAACGCAAACAGGAAGAAAAATCGCGCGAAAAACTTTTCTCTCGAAAAGAGTAAGGGCATCCTCATCCGCTTTTGCTAACGTCTAAGTTTCCGCCCCATAAAGTAGGACTGGAATGATCAAGCTGTTATATAAAGCGAGCTTAATCCTTCGAGAGAGGGTTTTATTACTCAATTGCCTCTTGAGCCCAAAGAAACAGCGATTCTGTTTTTGATTCGGTACTGATGTTGCTGTCCCAGTTTACAGCGGAGCCGAGGTAGACGAAGTCCTTGACTACTTTGAAGTTTCTGCTGCCTAGTGTGACGCTCTTGTCTTGTCGTTGTTGTGTGTCCTTCCTTGATAACAGCATGTACTTCGTTTTGCGTACGCCTCATTGACGACTCGCTGTGTTCGTCCAATCACGTCGATGTCATCAGGGTAAGCTAGCAGTTGAACTGACTTCTGGAAGATCGTGCATCTGGTGTTGACTTGTGAGTTACGCACAATCTTCTAGAGGATGATGTTAAAGAAGTCACATGAGGTGTCGGTGTGTTTGTCACCGACCTTGACGTAGCAGCGAGAGTTCTCCATCGTCATCCTACACAAGCTGACGAGTTTGGTAGGAATGCCAAAAGTAGACATGGCACTGTATAGCTCGTCTCTATGCACACTGTCATATGCGGCCTTAAAATCGACAAATAGGTGGTGAGTGTTGATTTGAACTTCTTGAGCCGTAATGTGAAGATCTTGTCTATTGTGAACTTCCCTGGTCTGAAACCACCCTGATAGGGACCTATCAGGTCATGGACAAATGGTTTCAGACGCTCACACAATACGGCAGAGAAGATCTTGTATGCGATGTTAAGAAGGCTGATCCCTCAATAATTAGTGCAGTCAATAGGACCCCCTTTCCTGTGGACCGGGTAAACAACGCTGAAATTCCACTCATCGGACATGCTTTGCTCCGACCATATCTTACAGATGAGCTTGTGCTTGCGCCCAACCAGGTCATCTCCAGCTGCTTTTAATAGTTCTGCGGACAGGACGTCCGCTCAAGCAGCTCCAAGAGCATATCTATTTGAAGTTAATAATTGATTGCTTTCATAAAAGCATTCTAGAAGATTCTTAAGAATGTGATTAGAGCATTAATACTCTTCTGCGCATGTTTCTTGTTAAAATCAAAGTCTTGTTCCCCTTGGCATTAATTTAATATTGTAGTTTTCAAAGTGATTTCTATAAAAAAGTTTGATGAATTGTATGTTTGTATGTAAGGAATACGTTTATCAAATTTGGAATAAAATATATGCTTTATTTTTCTGAATGTATTTAGTCACAAAAAATCCAATTTTTAAAAGAAATTCAACAAGTTTATTTCTTATCTTAAAAATACATTTTACTTTTCTAATTTCTTCTTTTTCAAAGCGCTGTTTTCAGCAACCGCAACCGGACTCTTCTTTTTTTTATGTGCGCTGCCGTTTGTTTCTTCAGTATCATGTTTTCCCTTCTTCGGTGTTATTTTCATGGTTAGTTTTAGTGCATTCTTATTTAATTTCTTAGAGGCCACGACAGAAATGTCCTCATTTTGGTATTCAGAAGTGACCTCAAGATTGTCATTTGTATCCTCAGCTGATTTTTTCCCCTTCTTGGGAGTCGTCTCTAAGCTCTGATTTAGTGAATCTTTTTTATGGTTTAAAGCCCCACTCTTCTTACCCTTTTTAGGTGTTACGGCAGATGTGTCCAGTTTTTCCTCACCAGACGTGCTCTCAGCATTGCTGTTTGTCTCCTCAATAAACTTTTTTCCTTTCTTCGGAGTCTTCTTTAAATTCTGATTGAGAACATCGTTACTTGGCTTTAAACCCCCACATTTTTTGCCAATTTTAGAATTCACGGTAGATGTTTCCTCGCTTTGCTCTTCTGACATGCTCTTCTTCTTAGGACTCACTACTGTTATTCCATTTTTCTCTTCGGAAGCACTCAGTTTTCTCTTTTTTCCTTCCACCTCTTCAATCTTATCTCCGGACGTGCTGTTTGTCCTATTTTTCTTTCCCTTCACATTGCCATTATGTTCATTTGTGATTTCATTTTTAACATTCCATGACGCTTTCCACTGTTCCGGAGTCAATTTGTAAGTTTCTAACCTAAGCTTGTTGTAAGTAATTCGACCAAACAGAGTTGTTTTCAATTTGTTATCCCGAGATGTCAATTCCTTTGCAATACGTAATTTCTGCGTATCATTAGCAGTCAAAAATATTTTCTCTAGGACACGTGAGCCACTGCTGGACAATGCCAGTTCCATGAAAAAACCATCAAGCATCTTTACAAATTTATCCCGAGACTTCTCTCCGATGAATTTACTTTCGACAAATGCATCGCCCACATAAGATCCTGTTGGTGAGATCAGAATATTTGCAATATCCCTTGGATACATTTCAAGAATACAGTTGACCAAAAAAATTGGTTTGTTGAATTGGAGCATATTTTGTACTACAATGGACCCCACAAGGCTAACGTAATCCTGCTCTTCACTATTGACATCTTCAAACCGCTTAAACTTCAGCAAACATATTATGAAGGACTTTGGACGTTCTTCTGAATAACTTGCGGTGCAATGTAAAGCACTTTGTACCGCGGTTATGAATGCGGCTTGTTTTGTATTCAAACGCAAACACGCCTTTGAAATTGAAGTAAATATGTACCTGTTTCCATTTTCTAAAATTTTCTCGAAATTACTGACTAACTCTTCGAAAATTTGTTCGTATAAACTTTTGTCGTTTATGTTATCTATCAATGATATTACGGCGTAACAACTAAGTTTATTCAAGACCAGCGCAGATAACCGGCCATCAAAAAACTTTTCGTAAATTTCACTAAATAGATTAGAGTTACCAGCATTTAATATGTTCTCCAAAAGACGCACGCTACATTCATGTAAAAAAACTGGTGGAAAAGCTTTCTCTCCATTTTTGGCCTCGTTCGAGTTGATCCCGCTTTCGTTCTTTTCCTCCTTATTGTCTGAATCTCCATCGCTTTCTTCCTTACTATTTTCCTCATCTTCCTCTGTACCATTTTCCTCATCTTCATTATTTTGATCTCCCTTTAACTTATATTTGCTTCCACTTTTCGCTGCTTCATCGTTCAAAAAAGCGTCTTTGACTAACTTCTTTCCGAAGCGCGTTGACTCAGTTTCGCTCACGATGGTTAGTGCTTTACAAATTATTCCAAGGAGTGGAGATGTTAAGTCATTGTATACTAGCTCTGGTAGCTGGGGCCACATTTCTAATCGGGATGAAAACTCTATTAAAATTTCGTGCCACTCCCCGGGTGTCTTGAAAAATGTTTTTCTAATTTTCTCCATTTTGAGTCCAGGCACTTTAGGGACGTAAACACCAGCCAAGGAATTAACGCATATGCGAATCAAGTGATTTGCAAACCTATCATACACGAAGTCTTCTAAATTGTTAAGAAGAAATTTACTAATACGCTCCAAAAATGTTGCACACTTTGTCTTATGATTTTTTGAGAATTTGGTCTCCATATTGTAGTTGCTGTCTCTGACCTGTCCTGCTTTCAGCTTTTTTAAGGGATTTTCATCCTTATTATCTATCTTGCTCCCTTCTACAGCTCGGAGGAATGCTACTTCTATTAATTTTTGAAGAACATGCGACGCATAAATATCTGTACATATTGGGCGAAAGTCTTCTCCGAAGACATCAAAAAATCTTTCAATGTGCACCTCAGATCCAAAACCGATTATTGATTCCAATACTCTTGAAACAAGTTGATTTGATGAAAAGTGTATCTCCTGATCTTTTGTTTCCTCCAAAACATTTTCGGCCATAGAAACTACAAGAATAAAACTTTAAATATCATTTCATGTGAAGTGATCATATTTTACCTCTGTCGGTGGAAAAAAGCGCCGGTTTTTGTATTGCCTCAAAAATTTTTAAAAAATATGTGAAGTGTTCTTCTTCGATATTGGTACCGCGTCCGAAATTCCCTTTTTGTCCAAAACGTTTTATACTAGATATCAGCTTCTGGGTTTTCACCTTTTTATTAATTTTTTTTTGAGGAAACTTGTTAAATTTTGACTTCTGCACTTTTCCTGAATTGAATTTGTTTTCTTTTTTAAATGAGTTCTTTGTTGCCATGTTGATTTTTTAAAATTGTTTTGTAAAGTGAACTTCTTCAAACTTCAACAAACTTTACACAAATAGACCACGTTTTAAATGATAGCTGAAAAACATGTGCGCTATGAGCGGCTTCGTAACCACATTTCAGTCGAAAATAGATAATCCACTTTCCTGTGCCTTCCAATATTGGAAAACTTGACACAATTTTTTATGCGGCAATGCTTTAAACTGGAATGAGTCACAATACCATTAGGCCATTGAAATTTAAAATTTACCATTTACTTTCCCGATAAGGCTTTTGAGTTTATTTATTATGCGTCATAATAATACAAAATAATTCTCTAAGCGCATTTCGATGATTAAAGATTACGTTCTGAATTTATTTATCAATATTTGTTTGAACTTTTGTACGAATTTCTGTTGCAATAATTAATTATACTGTATTTGTTTATCGACCTGAAGATGAGAGTGCCGCAATATGCTTGATCGAGATATATATACACCAGGTAGATGTATACAACCTGTCTGTGAATCGCCTGTTTGAAGACCGGAAATGTTTAAAAAAAATTCAAATTATATTCAAGAACTAAAGATATAATTGGTTTCTGAGTAACATTATATTACACATAACGAAACAAAGCTGATATGATAACAAGCTGAATTCAAGTCTGTTCGTTAAAGATCCTAGAGCACAACATGCTCCTTATTTAAAGCTAAGAAAATTTCTATGATTCTTTATCGCTTATAATTTATTCTTGTTCGTGAGTCTTATTTTTTTTTAAATAACTTTGCTTTATGGTTAGCTGCTTAATCAATTTATAAAATTTACGTGCAAATAATTTTGCATATGAACCATCAATTTGCGGGAGGAAAGAAAAAGTTAACACTGAACAAATGTATGTATATATGTTCCATTTTAAATGCTTTTTTTTCACTAAATTCCAACAATTCCCGAATATTACCGTCAGACAACTTATATCTTTCATAAGTTGTTTAACACCAAGAGTGATGTATTATTCTCAGTCATTCGTGGTTTAACACTTAGAATCTCATTTCCGTTACTTTAGAAACGAATAAAAAAATGTTTTGAATACAAACAAAATCGTGTCCTAGGAAAACTTATCAGTCATCGTAGTGATAAAACATATGTTCGAAGCGGAAGAATCACAGTAGCAAAATAACCAAAAATTACCATGACCGTTTTTAATTTCGTTGAAGAGGTTGTAAAATTGGAATGAAAAACGGATTCCGGATATCTCATTTATTTTAATCCTTTTGTTTCGGTTATCAGTTATATTTGTTTCCATTCATTATTTATGGAAAAAGACATTAGGTCTGCTCCATTTCATTTGTGCACAGAAATTCGTAGTTAAGTAGTTTGCGTAAAAATCTCTTAGGGAGAGAGTAACTCTGTTGAAACTTGTTAAACGACTTTTCGTAGAAATTCGCAGAATTAAATTTAAAAAGCTATCAGAAATGTCAGAGGTTCTCTTATTTTTACTTTGACAGTCATCTGCTGCCCACACAAACATATTACTCTCTCATGAGATCTCCCTTCTACGAAAAATCAGATCTGACGCCTTTTGACAGTATTTGCATTTGCAGCAGAGACCAATAGGGAGACAGTCAACTTCCTCGTCCCCCGCCCTTGAATTCATTTTGAAAGCATTTTTTATAACATTTCCCCTCCTGAACACCTGACGCACAAAAAAGATTTTGTTTGTTTTCAAATGAGAATACGTGTGAACTGTCTATACGGTGGATCACTGTTAGAAGGAGAAGGCATATAAATCAAAACGTAAACATGTTGAGTAAAGTGAGACAATGTTCGATGATACGTAAATAACTTTCAGAATTTGAGGTTATGTCTACTAAAACACGTAAATAACAGTCAAACGGTCGATGGACAAAGGGGAAATCAGCTGTTTGATCAGCTGTTCAGTTGACCATCTCCTTCCTTATTGGTTTCTGGAGACAGTCAACTCCCTCGTCTCACGCCATTGAATTCATTTTGATAGCGTTTTTATAACATTTCCCCTCCTGAACAGCTGATTCACAGACAGGATTTTTTTTGTTTTTAAATGAGAATACGTGTGAACTGCCTATACGGTGGACCTCCTCACTCTTCAAACTGTTAGAAGGAGAAGGCATATAAATCAAAAAATTGAAAGAGAGAAGATATAGTGTATTCCAACACAAACTCATGGTTGCCGATAGCCTCGTTCAGAAATGATGTTTGTAAGGCAGAAGTTGCATCAGAGAAGCAATATTCTTAAAACTTAATGATTATTTCAAAAACGGACATAAACTTAGTTTGAACGCAAAAATTTACTTAATATTTCTTATGAACTAATAATAATAACAATAAATATTTGTTATTAACTAACAATAAAAAAGACTGAATAACTGCGGCTGATTTTATATACTAAAACTCGTTTTCTATACATGTGTATCAATTTTATAACTATTGTTAATATATA
Source organism: Eristalinus aeneus (assembly GCA_955652365.1). Classification (NCBI taxonomy): domain Eukaryota; kingdom Metazoa; phylum Arthropoda; class Insecta; order Diptera; family Syrphidae; genus Eristalinus; species Eristalinus aeneus. The sequence continues at coordinate 84,058,026 of OY019131.1, read as the reverse complement.
TTATGTCTGATATTATTTCTGTTCTTAATGCCTGAAATAATACTCAAAAGGTACCTTAATTTTGTAAATATTTTCTTATTTCGAACCAACTTAATTGTTTTAAGTATATTTGATGTATTACAATTGTCATATATCTTCGTTCTGAGTTAAATTAGATAAAAATGTATCTCAAATTATATTCGTCTTTATTTTATTGTTGCTATTTTCATTGCACAAAATATGTTTAATATTTGTTTTGAGGTTAGGTTTCATTGTTTTTGTGGATTACAACACCTTGCATATTGAGTGGATGTCATTTGGCAACAAAAAAAAATTGTAATAATAATATGTAGCTGATGAACATTGCTGAACACATTTGCAAGAGCACTGAAATCACCCATTTAAAATGTATATCTGTCTCTTTTATACAATACGAATTTGTTCCTTTTAATGTTTTTGTTAATGCCACTTGTGAATTTTTGTCAATTGAATAAACACGTACTTTTGTTTGTAAAACACGAATTAAATAAAATATTAAAAAGGCTTTACTTCACCAAGATGGACAAAAGTATAAATTTGCAGAAATTCGATGGAAGGGATTATTCGCTTTGGAAGTTTCAGATTCTGATATATCTGCGTGCCCATGGTATGGACTGCGTTCTCGATGAATCCAAAAAGCCAACAGATGCGGCGTGGATTCAGAATGACAGCAAGGCACAACTCTTCATCACTTCGTCAATGGACTTTAACCAGCTAAAGTTCGTGGTGACAAGTGACTCAGCAGCAAAAATGTGGATCAAACGTTCTTCCATTTATGAACAGATATCTGGAGTCTCCCTCAGCACACTCCAACAGAAGTTCTATGAATATCGCAAGTCGGATGATGACAACATGGCCAGTCACATATCAGCTATAGAACAAATGGCAAACAGCTCGAGGAACTGGGTGCTCCGATGGCGGAATCAGCAATAATTACAAAAATCATCTGCAGTTCTCCATCAAAGTTCAAGCATTTTAGATCTGCGTGGGATTCCGTATCGCAAGTGGACCAAACACTACAAAATCTCACACAACGCCTTATGAAAGAGGAGATGCTTGTATTGGACAAACCAGAGGATTCTCCTGCAGACCAGGCATTGATTCACCATAACAAGAAAAAGATGTCCGTAACCGATAAGAAGAAGAATTCAACCTGTGGCTACTGCAAAAAACGCGGGCATTGGTGGAAAGAATTCCGCACCCGACTGTCACAACAAAAGGACAACAAACCAAGTTCAACATCAGCATTGATGGTTCAATTCACAAATCAAAGGAGTACATGTTGGTACACTGATTCTGGAGCATCAAGCCACATGTGTTTCCAGCGAACGGCTTTCAGTAATTTCCGAAGTATTGGTGAACGTGAATATCCAGTTTGTCTAGGAAATATGGAAACAGTGTATGCACAAAGAATCGGCGATGTGAAAATAAAATCAGATGTTTATGGTAAAATGCAGTTTCACATACCTACGGATGTTCTTTTTGTTCCCAGAATTGGATTCAACTTATTTAGCGTCAGTTCTGCTGACATTCATGGTGCTACTACAAGTTTCAAGAATAGTCGTGTGGAGGTTCGAAGAAATGGACAGATTCTTTTGGTTGGACAACGTTGCGAAACTTCACGGTTGTATAAGCTTTGTGTGAGTATTGCTGAGCAGAATACTGCAAATATTTCAGTTGGCTCAAGTATTGAAAGATGGCACAAGCGGCTTGCACATTTGAGTGTCGACGCGATCAAACAATCGAATCTCAGCAACGAACTTTCTATGGATGTATCGAAAGAATTTTTCTGTGAGGGGTGTGCCTTGGGAAAATCTCATCGACAGAGTCTTGTAAAAGATGAAAAATCAAGAAAGAAGGAACCAGGCGAGTTAGTTCATACCGATATCTGTGGACCGATGTAGATTCCTTCCTTAGGAGGTTCCAAACGAACTGACAACGGCACCGAATTTATGTGTATGTATTTCAAAAGTATTTTGGCAAAACATTGTGTTCATCATGAGACTTCAACACCAAATACTCCGCAACAAAATGGTTTCATTGAAAGACAAAACCGAACTATAAAGGAGACTGCTCTTTCGTTGCTTTATTACTGTGGTGCTCCACAGATACTTTGAGCTGAAGCTTTTAATCCAGCGGTGAAGGTTCGAAACATGTGCCCCGTTCGGACGAACAACTGGATATCGCCATTCGAGTTATGGACACATAAACCTCCGAGCTACAAGACTCTTTACACTTTTGGATGCAGTGCGTTTTACCATATTCCTAAGGAACATCGTAAGGGACTAGATGCGAAGAGTAAGCATGCTGCTTTCGTTGGCTACAGTTACGAAACCAAAGGTTACAGACTATATAACGGACCAAAAATTGTTATAACTCGTGATGTTCGTTTCAACGAAGATGAATCATTTTTTAAGTGCTCAAACTCAGACCTGAGTAAGTATCCAAATATGTGCATGTTCCCTTTAGTCATTTTTGAACCAGAAGCGAAGCAAATTCAGCACAATCAATCTAAAGAAATAAACCAGAGTAATACATCAGCTGAAGTCCCAATAGACCCTTTGGAATTTATACCTGAAGAAGATACCACTTCAAACCAAGAGAAAGATTTCACAAATGAACGCTACCCATTATGGAATCGAATCACCAGTAATATGTGTTCCATAGCTGCAGCCGAAGAAAGTCCAAGTTATGATGAGGCTATATCAAGTAACGAAAAATCTCAATGGCTAAGTGCAATGGCTGAAGAAATAGAATCACTTCGAGAATCTGATACTTATGAAATACTTGAACGTGAGGCATGGATGAAACTAATTCAGAGCAAATGGGTTCTCAAACGCAAAATTAATTCTGATGGTCTGCCAAGTCGTTATAAAGCAAGATTTGTTGTGCAAGGATGTTTTCAGAAACCCGGAATTGATTATAAGAAAACATTTGCCCCCGTGGTAAGATTTGATTCTTTACGAGTTTAATTCTCAATTGCAGCTCAGATGAAACTTCACATGCGCCAATTTGATATACAAACCGCTTTCTTGTACGGTGAGTTAAAAGACAAAATATATGTGATTCCACCGCCAAACATACAGCATGACAACAACGTTTGGAAGTAAAAAAAAGAGTTTGTATGGACTCAAACAGGCTCCGCGAGTTTGGAATGCGAAATTTGAAGAGACTCTCAACAAGTTTAATTTACAACAGTGCCAAGCAGATCCTTGTGTTTATTTGATGAACAATGGTGACATTTTGATTCTTGCGCTTTACGTTGATGATGGTGTTGTATTCTCATCCAGCGAAGACATTTTGGATAGCTTTATGCAACATCTTAAGACCGATTATAAAGTCAAGGAGCTAGATGCTAATATTTTCTCGGACTTCATATCATCTCTACCGAATCAAAACTCATAATCAATCAGAAGTAGTACTGTGAACGAGTTTTAAGTAATTTTAACATGATTTCTTCATCTCCAGTTAGTATACCTGCCGACCCAAACATCAAATTTGAAGCTACAAAAGAATACACCATATCAACATTTCCATACCGAGAGACTATTGGAAGCCTAATGTACCTCGCTGTTGCCACCAGACCAGATATCGCTTATGCAGTGAATGTTCTCAGCCAATATGTTGACAAACCATCCACTACACACATAACAGGTGTCAAAAGAATCTTCAAGTACCTCCAAGGAACTATGGACTATGGAATTGAATACTCCAAAGATTCAGAATTTACTGGACTAATTGGATATTGCGATTCTGATTTTGCCGGTGATGTTGACGCTCGCCGATTTCGCACTGGACATTTGTTCATGTTGAATGGGTCATGTGTAACTTGGGCCAGTGAAAAACAGAAAACGGTGTCATTATCATCCACTGAGGCTGAATATATATCAGCTTGTTCTGCAGCAAAAGAAGCGATGTGGTTGCGAACTTTTCTGAAGGAGCTTGGTATTCTCAGCGAAGGAAACGGTGCTACAACAATATATTGTGACAATATGAGCAGCATTAAATTAGTTCAGAATCCGGAGTTCCGTAAGAGAACGACGCACATTTCAATAAAACATCATTTCATACGCCAGCTACAAAATGAAGGACAAATAGACATTAAATATATATCAACAAAAGAGCAGAAGGCTGGCATACTCACCCATTTAAAATGTGTATCTGTCTCTTTTATACAATACGAATTTGTTCCTTTTAACGTTTTTCTTAATGCCACTTGTGAATTTTTGTCAATTGAATAAACACGTACTTGTTTGTAAAACTGAGCTAATTTTCTCAACAGTAGCAACAAATATTTATTTTAATATTAACTAGGAATATCAACTGATAATAAGTCTTTTCCAAATGTGTGACTTTTCAGCACGCGTTACTCTCTTGTTTTTTTACATATTTTATAAGTTATTAAATAATATCAATGCTATGTTATTAAATAATATCAATCAAATGCTATCAAATTATCCATTTGTTGGATAATAAATCCTATTTAAGGTTCCGATCACACTAACCTGCGTAATCAATTTACAGTAGATTTTCTGAACGCGTTGTACTGAATGTACACAAAATAACTGACGAATTCACGAACAGTGGGCAATTTACGAGTGTTTGACGTTGTTGAAATTGACGTATTAGCCGCCATCTTACTAATTTTTGAGGGGAAACGTGTAGATGTGTGAGTAAAATGAGACAATGTTGGATGTTACGTAAATAACTTTCAGAAATTGGGTTTTTTCTACAAGAACACGTAAATAACAATAGACAAAGGGGAAATCAGTTGTTCGATCAGCTGTTGACCATCTCCTTCCTTAATGGTTTCTGATTTGCAGCGGTTCTGATCAATTAGAACAGACCTACTAATGTGTATTTTCCAGATCGTATCAGAAAATTTTGGTTTTTTAATTCCGCTGTTCTAAAAGAAACTTTAACAAATAATATAATAGTACCTCCTCCAAAACATATGTAACATACATAAATATTAAATCTATTATGCAAATTTATACGAATTCAAGTATGACTGCGTCTTATATGTATGGATTTAAATAATAATAATTGTTGGCGCTACAGTCCAAAGGGGGACCAGGGCCTAGCTTGCTCATCAGCTACTCGTGTTGTGCGCGCTACTGTTCTCTCACGAGTAGAAGGGACCTACAGTTTTTTTGACTCCGAACGGAGAAATTTGAGAAGCTTTCTTAGACAGTTATTACTCTTTGAGTGTTGTCAGCAGCTCGAAAGAGGTGGTGCCGTGAAAAATTCGAAAAATTGGTGCTGAGCTGGGAATCGAACCTACACCCTTCGGCGTGTGAGCGTCGCACTCTACCCACTACGCCACGGCGGCCGCATGGATTTTAATCGCCTTCCCTTTTTTAATCCAAAACTTTCAAAACTGAAAATATTAACCAGTGTTTGAGATTGAGAAGTATTTTTTTTGTCATAAATAATGAATTCAGATCTAGATTTTGACTTTTGAGTTCGAAAACGCGTAGGAGTCACTGTTAAGAAGAAGAACTAATATTATTAACATTCTTTGGTAATATATTTTTACCGATTTCTTTAACCCCGTTTACAACCCACCACGTAGTATAACCTTTACAGCATATGAAAAGCCAGTGAGTTCTACGATTCCTGCCGGAGGCTTACTTGTGTACCGCGTAAAAACGTAGAAACAAACCAGTTCCAAAACTACCGCATGAATGATCTATACGTGTGGATTTACTATTTACAAGTGTTAGCACGATCTCTTAATAGATACGATGCAGTTGGTGTCTAGTTCTGCTAGACTATCTCAAATAAACCTCAATAATAAACTTCAATACATAAAAAAGTATGCAGATTTGGTGCCGTTAACCAGTTTCATCACGTTAAGATCGACGTGAAACAAACCATCATTCCTTTCGAAGTGCCAACATTGATGTATATTTATGTTTTTGTAGCCAATTTAGAACAAGAATAACAATAGAACTCAATACTAAGGTACGGACTTAAGGCTCTGCATATAGAATACCTTACATGCGTACCAGAATCACCTGATCACACAATGGATACTTCAACGCACAGATGATTTCATTTGACAGTAGCTTTAAATTTAATTTGTTTCGCTTATACAGTGGAGCGGTTTGATATTTATTTTGCAAAAATGGCTCCAGATGAGTCACTGGATTAAATAATGTGCTTAATGATACTGCTCGATTTTGGGTCCAAACGTGATACATAGATCGAGATGTGCATGATTTTTTTGCGTTATACTTTGAAAACCCCTACAATGACGATTCGGAATAATTTTTTTACGGCTTTGAGAATATAAAAGAAATGTTTGATTGACTATTCAATATTCAGTCAACCTAACTCTACGTTAATTTAAAATTCAAAATAAAAACATCTTGAAATGTCACAATGTGTCGATTGTCAACGCTGACGGAGAGAGAAAAGTTAAAAGTTGAGCTACTACATCGGTCGCGTAAGCGGCAGCGTTGGTCTATGAGCCACCTCCAATAAGAATGCATGTACAGTCGTGAACCTATTAATTGGGAAAGGCAATTTGATAGTAGACTATGGTTTGTACGTTTTTTTTCAAATATTACATTTTTGTAAGTTCAAGTAGGCTATGGATTATATGCTCTATTTTGAACATTTTTATTAGTAATTTAAGTTAATATCGCAGTTCTAAGAGATAAGTTGCTATTTTTGAAGAAAATAAATGAAATCATACAATTTTAAATATTATTTGTTCAGACTTCATGGATATTCGAAAAGAAAAGAGGGCACAAGTCATTGCGTTATATGCACACGCTGAAAAACCATACGAGAGATTTAAGCTGAAGTTGGAGTTTCGAAATCCAGTATTTTAAGGGTTATTGCTCAAAACAAGGTCACTGGATCAGTTGAATCCAATCGGAAAAGTCATTGCGGGTGGAAACTCAAAACAACAGAACATGACGATAAGGTTTTGATAAGAAATAGTATAATCAACCCTGGCAAGACAAGTTTTGACCTGCAATGGGAGTAGACAACAGCTGGCGTTCAGGTAGATGCGTCTACAGTCCAAAGGCGTCTTCTGGAAGTTGATCGAAAGGCCTTTGAAAAAACAGCTGTTGACCAAACAAATGAGGTTGAAGCAACTAAATTGGGCTAAGGAATGGATAGTGGACAATTGGAAGAAAGTTGTTTTCTCGCACGAGATTCACTTTGAGGCCCAAGAATACCGGATAAGTGTCGTAAAAAAGAAGTCTGAAAGAAAAACTCCGACCCGGAGTAAAACCCAAAGTCATGTTTTGGGGGTGTTTTACATTTGAGGGCTCTGGAAGTCTTAAGCCAATAGAAGGTATGATGAACAGCACCAAATACGCAGAAGTTTTAACTCAAATGCTCCTCCAATCATTCAGAGGAGACGTCCCGTAACAAATTCAATTTTCCAACAGAATCTTGCTCCATGTCACACATCCAAAAATATGAAACAGTATTTTGCAAACCACAAAATTGATGTTCTGGATTGGCCTGGCAACTCTTTTGACCTCAATCCAATTGAGAATCTGTGGGCAATTACCAAAGGAGGGCTCAGAAAAAGAGACTGCACCACAAAAATTAAGCTGATTATTGATATTTGATTTTATGACGTCATCAACGCCAAAAAGTCAACGGACTCACAAAAGCCAAGGGAGGCTGTATAAAGCATTTAAATTTACCTGTGTTATTTTGTTCTAATATTAATCGGGAATAAAGTAAAATATATTAAAAATTTCGTTTGTCCGGATTAATTTGCAAACGACTGTATTTACGCTGACGCATGTAAAGTATTCTATGCGCCGGAGCCTTTTGTCTTTCTTTCGTGCTTTTAGAGCCATCGTGACCACCGCAATAGCCAACATCCGCTTCTTACTCCCAAAAGGAGCTTAGAATCACAGTAACCCTCAATGTGTTAGTATTACATCTTAATTGTTAAATTACACCTGTTTAATTAAACTGTTTAAGTTTTAGACCATCTCATTCCTTATTGATTTCTAATTTACACTTTTTTTTGACACAGTACTGCTAAATATACACTTAAATAAATATTGGATGGATGTCATTTGGACAATAAAAATAACATTTTATAATAATCATATGTAACACCAAATATTTATTTTAATTATAATACGCGTAACTCGGAACATCAATTGATAATAAATCTTTCCCAAATGTACTACTTTTCAGCACGAGTTACTCCTATAAATATAAATATAAATGCTATCGGATTATCAACTTATTAAAAATAAATCCTTTTGAAGTTTCGGTTACACTTACTTGCGTAAACAATTTCCAATACACAAAATGGCTGATGAATTCACGAACAGTTGACAATTTACGAGTGTTTGACACTATTGACGGCAAAAATTGACAAATCAGCCGCCATCTTTTCAGTTTTGGAGGGGAAACGTAAACATGTGTGAGTAAAGTGAAACAATGTTCGATGATACGTAAATAACTTTGAGAATTTGAGGCTATGTCCGGGTTATGTCTACTAGAACACGTAAATAACAGTCAAACGGTCGATTGACAAAGGGGAAATCAGCTGTTTGATCAGCTGTTCAGTTGACCATCTCCTTCCTTATTGCTTTCTGGTGTATATTCCAAATTTTTAAATTCAGTCAATTTAACAGGTGATTTGACTGAAATTTAAACATTTAACAGGGGCATCAAAGATTTGGAAAATGCTGGAAGTATGGAAAACTGCGATATTTATTACCAGGAAAATGCTGGAAAGTTGAGCATCTCGCAACTGTTTGATTAAAGGTGGGCGGTGCAACGTTTATAAACAATTTCTCAAAATATTTTCGCCAAAATCTTTAATATCTCATCGTAAAAGGTCCTCAAAAATTCAGTATTATCATGCTGACAACAAAAGTGGGAAAAGTGGGAAAAGTTCTCATATGTGGTATGAAAGGTGTCGGCAAAACTTCTATTATTGAACAACTTATATATGGGAATATCACTGTAGATTCTGTAAGCAAAAACTATCAACATTGCTTCAAGCATGTATCTATCTTCATTGCTCCAGGAAGTATATTCCACAATCGAAGACATCTATGCTGCAAGTGTTGACACAGGAAGAGGACATAGAGAATCCCTACGAATTTATGACACAGCCGGCTTACAGGTGGTACACATGCAAATGCAGAATAAAATTATTTGATGTTTAATATTATTTTTATTATTTGTTTATTATTATTATTATTTATTATTATTATATATTAATACTATAAAATATTTTCATAGGGCAAGGCACAGTTACCACGTCACTACTTATACTTTCCGGACGGCTTCATATTGGTATACGATCCCAGCGATCCATCTAGCCTCGACATGTTGGACGACATCAAAGCCGACATTGATAAGAATAAAGAAAAAAAGGAGGTTGCAATAATAGTCCTGGCGAATATGCGTTCAAGGAGCACTGTTAAAAAATCAGAATCCCAACCATCTTCTCCGGATCCCATTGACGCTATACTAAGTCGTGCGAATAGTTGGTGCGCTCGTGAACGCATCAAGCATTATACCGTTAATGCTATGGAACGAGCGTCGCTATACGAGCCTTTCATTAATCTTTGCGTCCGCCTACATCCTCCCCAACCTAAGAGTTCATTTCCTCAACTACGTCAAGTGATGCAGAAATCACAAAAAAGTGATGTATGATGTTGTCTTTTCTCTCAGCTCCCGGATGAATTAGATTGAGACATGTTGTTGCCAGATTGTGTGCACAATATTGTTAATTTAATATTTCATCGATTGAGTATACACGTACCTTGCGGAATAAGTTGTAAAGTAGTTTAACAGGCGGTCCTAAAATGCCTGGTAGGGATAACAATCCCTTACCATGAACCTTTAAAGATAACTTCAGTTCTTATATTTGTAAGAAATTTTAGAAAATTTGCGATTTTATATTTCTATAGAATTTCCATTTGAATATTTTATTTTCATTTACGTACGAAAACTGATACTGGCTTCACGCAATAAATAATTATACCATAAATCATTGGTGGATGGAGAGTTCAACTTCAGACTGATTGGGCCTTGATGTAGGTATGGTGATGTAAATCCGCTTTATATTTCTTTAAAACCCAAACGTGAATTGTTAATTACTTGAAAAAAAGTGTACAGGAAGTTTAGAAATAAATGTTTGTTTGACCACTTGAAACCACCCTTTGCAGATTTAAATGTGAACAATTAAATTTCAAATCGTACAACTTACGAGCACTTACTATTTTTGATTGTGATTCAACACAAAATGATGAATAAGAAGCTAAATAAAATGCAAAAATGATAAATTAATAAAATTATGTACCATAAATATCCACGGAAATTTTTTTCTGGATTATGAAGTTGATATTTCAGGTATTAGGAAAGAAATGAACTAAAAAAAAAATAGTATGGACCGAAAAGTGTTACTGGATTTCTCAACATGTTTCACCTTTAACATATTTTCATATTCTTTTAGATTGATAGATATAATGTTTATTTTAACGAATAGATCGTGTCTGTACACATTTGAGTTTACAGATTTTGTGGTTAAAATACAAAGTACCGCGAAAAGTCTTATGCGCTAGAGCGAACCTGCAATTAGCATGCCAAAATTAATTAATAAATTTTTTTTTTCTTCATTATTATACTTTTAACGAATTATCAAACAAATCATTATCCACAATAAGCATTAAGCCAATCGAGCTTGCTCGTTGTGTGATTTTATGTAGCAGATCATAATTGAAGAATGTCGTACTTAAGTAAAAAATGTATTTCTATTGTAAATATACATATCATTACGCTATGAGAACAATATAAAAATACGATGTTTTAAGAATATGGTAAGACTAATGGAAAGAAATAAAAATACTAGACTACTTGAAGGAAGAGTGGCTAGTCAAAGTCTTGTATTATGCGGATAGCTGTCTCTTCAGAAGCAAAGTATGCACAAAATTATTCGCACAAAGACTACAGCCGAATTTATTTAAAATTTGTATATGTACAACTTAAAAGTAACAGTATTTTTTTTTATTGTACATCTGCTCTGTGTATCACAGTCATATTAAAGGTTCAAACTGATGCAATCAACACTAGGGGTCGACTTTTAACTCGTTTGGCAATGACCGGAAACAAAAGATTTGGCGAAAACCAAATACTGAGCTAATCTTACGTACGTCTGCTAAAGGGTTGGTCGTTCATTGACTATAGAAAGAACCAAAGCGCCACGATAAAGGGTGGTCAAATTATGTCTTTTAACAAGGCAACGAGCCAAAGAATACTGCTCACAATGTCAAAATGTGACTGCTTTTCAATTCTAGCTAGCAGCTCAAAACGCCAAAATTTAGTGTCCGGCTGATTTGTTTCTACTGTCCGGACAAAGAAAATTTTGTATGATTTAACAAAACAATGTTTGACATAAGCTTACAACTTTATTTCTCAGTCTTTTTTAAAGACTGATGAAAAGAATTGGAATTGGTCACAACCAATTCTTTTAAGCATTCATCTTCGATATCACTCTGCAGCTCATCGAAACATCATTTCCATTTTTCTTTTCTTGCAGTTTTTTTTTGTTTCATTGGCTTTTTGCACACTTTTTTGTAGACGTTATTGTTTCCGTCAATTCAATTCAACAGCTTTATCCTGTTCCTCTTCATGAACTTGTCGCCAGGCTTCAGATGAAATAGAGCTAGGCGATCTGTGTGTTGTATTTTCAGTTCTAATTTTGTATTACTGATTGAAAGAAGTTAATTTTGGATCAAATGAAATTGCTAACAATCGACTAGGAGATGTTTTGTATTTTTGAAGACGTTGGCGTTATACCAGGTTGAACTAAAGATTATTGGTCTAATTCTGGTGACTGTACCAAAGTTTCTACGCTGGTGACATCACTAGAAGAAGGCAGAACAATATTTTCTGCAACTGTGCCCGTAGTGGCTTCTGGGATGTCTTTCTTAAATGTGCCATCTTCAGTTAGGACATACACCCCGACACTCTCAAACAATTTTCTAGGAAAACCTTCAGGAGGCGTGACAGTTATGTCACTGTGTTGAATTGCTGCTTATATTTGAGATCTTTCGAGGTTTTTCGACTCGACATCTGAAAATGTTGTCCACTGACTGTTGGTTAGCAAGCTTCTGCGATCAAATTTTCATAATTATTTTTAACGCACATTGAGGAATCTACAGCCGATGGGTCCAATGAAAATAGTTCCCATTTTCTAAAACCATTTTGTATTGTAGCCACCATATTCTTGCTTCTTTAATTTGCTTCATTCAAAAGAGCCTGTCCTAAATTTCATGATTGCCAATCACGGATTGAAGTTTTCCAATCGGACTTTAATGGTTTGAAGACACTGACATCTGCTGGTTGCATGATGTGGGTGGTGTTGGGTGCATACAAAATAATTTGGTTTTTGCTGCAGAACTTACTTAGTTCCATAGTCAAAAGCGACTTATGTCTGTCAACGAACAAAATTACCGGCAGATGCACATTATCAGTCAATAACAATTGGCGATGTACTCGAAAAAAGTTTCACTCCTCATTCAACCACTTTCACTTCGTCCCAATATCACGGTTTCTGGCATGATACCGATTATCTCTTTCGGTGGGCGCAAGTATGGAAAAATCACCATTGGATCGAAAATCTTTCCTCTTCTTCTTCTTGTGGCGCTACAGTCCGGGGTGGGCCTGGGCCTTTCCATCATCTAAAAAAACCATCAATACCGTTTTTCATTTCCCACTGAAATTTGGAATATATTTTTATACCCTTTTGGAGCTTAAACTTTACCAGGTTTTGGGCAAAGGTAAAAGCCCAAACCTTATGGTTAGACATGAATTTCTTTTGAGAAATGATCTCATTCATGTTATTCTATTAGAATCCTTAATTATTTTTTGGACCGTATTGAACAAATCATCAGTTTTTAGTAGAAACCTACTTTTACAAAGATCAGCTCACCATTTCGCGATCTGGACCCATTTTTGTCGCTTTTTCACCAATTAACCTTTTTCCCTTCAAACGGTCGTGCAATGTTGAACGACATAGGCCATATTTATATGCTTATGTTTGTCTAATGCTCATTTTATTTATCCTAATGTAAAAGCTTGGGCTGGTCGATCAGCGTCCATTCTAAAAAAAATAATAGCGAAAAAAGCTGGGAAATAAATCAAAAAAATGTGTCAAATGGTGCGGGTGTCCGGAAACTAAGTGTTATATTTCATTTTTCGGGTGGACATATTCTCACTTACAAAACCCTGTTCTAATACTGAAAATCTTCATCATAAACACATCTCTTTTTATGTGTACGGTAGAAGAGATACCAAACTTTCGTACTAAATGGAAACTAAAAAATATACTAAATTTTGTTTTCACGGGCAACGAATTAAGATTAATAACTTAATAAATAAAAGCATTTGTACTTACTTTTTGCAAATGCCACCACTATTTTTTTTTACACAAAATGCCACGACACAAACGCACGCGCGGTCTTTCGACTCTAAACTGGTTCCTTACTCTAACAATATCCAGTTGATTGACCTTAAACTTGACATGTGTGTTTGTAATACGAGTGTATAACTGATCATCGTTATGATGATCTTTGCTATTTCTTGTACATATTTTCATTGTTATTATGAAATAAATGAAGTTGTGCCCGGATACTAATACTATGCATTTTAAGTATGGATATATTTAGTTCTATCATCAATAATCTTCATAACTTGGACACATTTTGGATATTCATTTCTTCACGGTCCATCAGTGTGAATGACAATCTCTCATTTAAGTTAGCTGCAACGTTGTTGTTGTTTTTTGTATGGCGTGTGCAAGGCCTAGCCTTTTTAGCAACAATTCGTCTTCATACTTTTGCTTTCTTGCAATTGAAAGCAAACAATGTGCTCGAAAGCCTTGACATCCTGAGAAATGGCGAGATGTTTTATCTTCGATTGGAACCTGGGCCCTGTGCAAGTGCCACAATTACGCTCTGCTCCCGGCGGTCACTTATACTTACGTTGATCTCTATTACGAGTTTAGATAGTAGCACTTGCTTAAGGTTAATAGCCGAGTTTCTTTAGTCCTTTAATCAGTTCGACTATTGTTCCATATACATTCCACAACTGAATCGACCTGTCATTTGAAAATTTGAATTCTCGTCAGGTGCGTTCCCGTACCTGAAACAAAAGACACAACACATTTTTGTGGAATTGGTGTGAACTCGATACATTATTAATTATAGTGGATACAACTGCCAAATTCATTGGAGTAGTGATGAGATCGAAGATATTTTAAAATGCAATCGATTTGATTTTATAGTATGAAGCAGAAACTCAATGATAGCCGAATCATCCTCCGACGCATGCACACGTCCCGCACAATAAAAATAGAAAAACTGTGGACGAAAATAAAATATATATATATATATATACATACATATAATATTACTAATAATTGTATGATGCTTCAGTCCTCAGGGGGACAAGGGTCTAGCTTGCTCATCAACTATTCGCGTTGTGCGCGCTAATATTTTCTCACGAGTAGAAGGCACCTGCAGTTTTTTGCCGACTCCGAACAGCAAAGTTTGAGAAGCTTTTACTATTTAAATGTTGTCAGCAGCGGTGCCGAAAAAAATCGAAAATTTGGTGTTGAGGTGGGAATCGAACCTATATATATATATATATATATATATATATATATGTATATGTATATATAAATATTATAAATAATTAAAACAAAAATCAAAGTCCAATAGTTTTGTGTAGTGAAGTGAAGTGATTTGGCTTATCACTCGCCGCGCCTTCCCTCTCCTCGCCAACCTTCACAAGTCGCTGGTAGAAGTCGAAAACTGGATAGCAACTCAACTTTAAACGATTTTGATGCGCTATCCGACTCCAACACAAGAATTGTATCCCTGTATCCTCGCACCGAAATCGTTATTGCGGGCGATTTCAATGTACACAATTCTTCTTGGCTTCGACATTCACGTTAGACAACACCCGAAGGAAGGTATGTTAAAATCTTTACTGAGGTAAACAATTTGACCCAGCTTGTGAATCAGCCAACTGGAGTGGCCCAAAGAACTTTTTTTAGGGATTTTAACTGGTCACTATGCTTCGTCGATAGTGACTTGGATGCCGCAGCTGATATGATTACAAAAATAATTTTGTCAGGTATAAAATCCTTCAGTCCCCACAGAGTGCTGCGAAGTCAATCGACTCGCCTGAACATCTACGAAATGTTGCGTCTTTATCACAAATTTATCGGTATTTCAACAAAAAATGCTCTAACGAGTTAGCCAGCTGCATTTCTCCCCTTTAAGAATTCACCCGCAATACCCGCCTCGCTAGGAATGCACACCCATTCACCCTTAAGCCCACCCTCGGACGTAAAGTTAAGTTTAGAGACTTGTTCTTCAAGTCTCTAAACTCTAAAGCTAAGTCTTAGAGACTTGTGAATGTTCAGGTGTGGGAACCGCGTGCTAGCCACAGAGAGGTACCGCCCAGTCCAACAGCCTCAGTCCATTTCCGGATGTGTTGTCGTGCAGGCTGTGTTTTCCGATGACTCAAGCAAAGATGTCCTCCTTTCCTAGCTGAGCGTTGAAGCTTCCTAGAATGATTTTGGTGTCGTAGTTGGGACACCGATCGTATGTTCTTTCTAAAAGATAATAGAATTCATTCTTGGTGTTTTCATCCTTCTTCTTTGTCGGGGCATGAGCGCAAATTAGCCTGACATTCCCGAATTTAGTCTTTTTTTTATTAGCTCAAAATTATAAATTTTAAACTAAATGCGCTATTGCACAATTTACAGAGATTTGATTATCCTAAGCCTTTCTACTGACAATTTACATAGATGTTTAGTGGCAAATTATGTGTGGTATAATATCATATAATTATCGGAGAGGAAATGCAATTAATAGAAACCTCTTGTAAACAACAAAAGAAACAAAAAAATATTAAAAGACTGAAACGTTACAAACGGAAACTTGTTAATAAAGTATGATTCTATGGACTGCATACATTGGTTCACCACACAACGGGAGTTGTGATGGCGAACCAATGTATGAGCGTCGTACTCTACCTACTACGCCACGGCGGCCACACTCTCGCTTTTAATTACATGATTTATATGCTCTCTCCTTCTGTTTGAGTGGCGAGGAGATTCACCGTATAAGCAGCTCACACATATTTTTATTTAAGAACAAAAAAACCCTATCTGGGAATCTGCTGTTCAAAGAGGGGAAATGTTATAAAAAAACGCTATCAAATGAATTCAAGAGCGGGATACGAGGCAGTCGACTGTCTCCTTATTAATCTCTGGTATGACGACGTTGAATTTCTACTGCATTTCCAACATTCGCAATAGAAGGAATGAAAGGTCGTATGATGCTTCCAGATTAATTACTTGCTTTATATGGATTTTATGTCGTTCTTTATATCAACGAAAGATTTTTTTTTATCAATCCATCAATATCATATAATTATTTTTCACCTTATATCATACCCTTTGCCATTCTTTTTCATCTCTCACTGGTGGAACCTTACTACATAAGACTATTAACACTTCAAGCAAGCAAGCAAGAGTGCTTGCATAAACCTGAGAAACACCTCTTTTTAGCCACTGGAAACATTATGCTCTTCAAAGTAAAATTGATATTAAATACACCTTTCACATCAATTCATTTAAAAGGCAAAAAAACTGACTTTTTTTCTTGATTTTTCATTAAGACGTATACAAAAATACAATCGACTTATTTTGCCGCTTTACTTGTCGGCTTAGTTGTCTTTACCGACTTTCAGGATTCCTGTACACGACATATGACACTCAACAGATATGTACGTTTCACATGATTTACACCGACAGATGTCGTTTTTTGAGCGAATGCTCTAACGACTTTCGTAATACGAACTTAACGTTTAACGTTAGTTTTAATCGAATTTCGTATTCGTGAACCAATGAAGTATGCATCTTCAGTCAGAATAAAGCAGAGGTACTAACTGAGGCTGTTACCGATTTCAAACAGGCATTACCCTTATTTTTTTTAGATTGACAATGCCTCAACAAGCGACCCTGTTGTTGTACTGTTATTAAGAACGCAATATAATTATAAAGTTCTTTTTTCCATCCAAAATGTCATTTTGCCCCTCGAGAGGCATAGGCGTTTCAAAACCCCTTCAAGATATTTTGGTCCGCAATGAGTGTATACTTATAAGTTTTCTGGCCCATTCTAAGGTTGGCTCATTGCAGATACTGTTCGCCAAAATACCTGTAACAACACATTATACTTCAAATCATTTTGCGAGACGTGACACTTACTACTAACGTACTATCCGTAAGGTGTTTATGTCATTCATGCAGAAGAATCCTTCGATCCGCTCCAAAACTATTCGAGCTATTATATTTGATACAGAGGGAAAAAAGAACATACCAGAGGTTTTCGATCAACATCACCTCTTTCGATTCCTGCAGATATTGGTTATTTTTTCAGTGCTTCAATATAATCGAATGTAGAAAAGTCTACAGTTATTATCGGCGCAGTTAAGAAGAGAAGAAATTTTTGACGATCTAGATTGCTACAATTATTTCGCTTTTTCTGGGACACCCTGTGCGAATTTTGCGATTTATTGAGACAGAATACTCTTTTGAACTCGAAAACATTCTCACATCGTCTAGGTGGTTTAAGACAGTACAAACGTGTCCATCTAGTGAGTTGATTTTCATCCGAAATCAGAAAATTACCATTTTGACTATTTACGGAGTTTTGGTTGGAGTTCCGACGATCAATGTCTATTTGTGAACAGTTTACATTTAAGGTATTATAAGCATTCTACTAGGTTTACCATAGAATATCGGACTGGAATTGCTACCAGATTAACTAACAATTTACTGTTAAATATAGCCTTGAATCTTCTTTATTATATTTTGTCTTTGTGTAAAAATTTGTGAGTAACTTCAAATTTCCTTTGCGTCATTTATAAATCCATAAATAATAGTGGACCTAAATGGTAAACACGAGATTAAGAGCCAATCCTTGCTATTTATTTTTTACCTGTGATGATACGATGTCAGTAAAATGAGAACTGACTTATTTTACCACACTATATAAAGCCACAGTAAATTGCATATAATTAAGAGAAAAAATGATTGCTTTGTCAAAGGAATCCGCTCGCTACCCGTGGAACAATAAGAAAGTTTGTTTTTACTATAGCAAAAAAAGGCTGAATTAACGCAAATTTATTGTTATAAAAAATAAGAAAGGGGTGCAAACAATTATCTGTATAAAAACTAAGAATTCTTTATAAACTCTAAATAGCCTCAATTCGTGGCTAGATAAGTGTTAATGAATTAACTTCGTATTCAGACCTTGGAGGGTAACCTAACCAGTCATGTATGTGGTAACTTAATGTAATGTTATTTTTTTGATACATTAATTAATTATGATACACATAAAACTTTATTTCCATTTCAATGTGTATTTTAATTTTCTTAGACGAATTGTTGTGTTGAACACATAGTCCCATAGGGGACTGCTTATGCCAAAGCCTTGATCTTGGTGCGCGAAATGATGCTGGTAGTGATATCGTTTCATGTGATACATATGGTTCATGGTGGGACTTCCATAATGTAAGTAGTAGTGCATCATATCGTAGCACAGATACCCAAAAAGTGCTCCTCCTAATATTATTCGGGGATTAGGTATAACCGCACTGAGGGGCAAGTAAATTATTGACGCCAAAATAGCTCCGGGTAATGGAGGGAATACAAGGCGTTGTGGGTCGAACGGAACTTTGTGATGTAAACCATGTAGTAAAAAATGAAGAGTGCATATGATTCCACTTTGAGTATTTTTAGTTTCCATGTGAAAGAGCCACCGGTGAAGACAATACTCCAGCAAAGTCCAGAAAAGGATACCGAATAAAAAGAAAACAGTCAGAGAAAAAGTCTAAAAAGAATAGAAGAAATGTTAATGTGATCTTTAAAAGCAAAATGTTTAAGTTTCTTACTTCCCCAGAATCTGATCGATACCAACTGTCAAAGAATCTATCACTGACACAGTAAAATATTACCGGCACCCAAAATAATGGTATTATCCACCAAGGAGTTTTTGTGCATATCTCTAAGTACCAAGGCCCAAATAAACGCAGTGGTCGATCAACTGGTTTGTGCACCCATTCATCATAGTAAGGGGTGATTTTTGAGATCTGCAAAACCATAGCTTTGTTCCAATCGACCAGGTACTGCAAAATAAAAAGAAAATATGTGTTAACATTCAAGAGTTATAGTTTTTGTTGTCTTTTTTTACGCGTTTTCTCTTTTCAATTTTTAAATAGCATTCTAAAATACAATAAATTTACTGTAATTCGCTGGAAAATTTATTGAAAAGAGTATAAGACCCAACTTTAAAACCGATGTACAAATACACTGTATGAATTGGTTTCAACATTGATGTTTAAAAAATAACTTTGAATCATCAATGAAATTAACCAACTTACACCTTGGAAATTTGAACATATTGCATTTGCGTGTGCATTGCTTTGGATTTCATGAGATTTCATGTACATAGGTAGTATAGTAAGTATATAAGGGTTAAGTTACGTTAGGAATAAATATTTTTAAAAACCAAGTTTATTTAATTTTATTGGAGGAAATTAAATATTTATATAGGTTTAAATGCTAAATTTTAAAAAATATAAAAAGCCGAAAGGCATATGGCAAAAAATCTAGATTAAATTAGAGAACTCATGAAGAGTCAGTAAGTTAGAGTTAAGATCATTAGATTATACTTTTAAGGGAAATAAAAATGCACAGCAATAATAATAATAATAATAATAAAAATAATAATAATAATAATAATAATAACAATGAGATTTCATATGCCCAAAGCAATTCGGAAACGTTTTATTTCTGTCATTGTTTGATTAAATTCCTATGGCATATAAAAATATCTTCACATTAGTTCATAAATTCTAAAATATAAGAAAAACTGAGATTCATTTTTGTCCACAGTTGTTTTAAACATTTTTTTAACAGCAAAAAAACAAAAAAAATGTCAATGTCATTGTGAACTGGTGAAATACATTTAAGCAGACAGCATTTCAAACGTCACTCGTTATTTCCGAATACGGTTCTCAATTCAGCGAATTTAATTTCCTCATAACAACAACTAGTGACGGTTGATAGTAGTTTATTTCTTTGATTTATTTAAAATGATTCTTATCCGTGTGTACTTTTGTAATTTGTCATCTCACAAAATAAGTATTTGATTCTAATATCAAAATATTGAAATAAATTGAAGATGTTACCTACTTTAAAAGGCGTTTTTCCACAACCGAGTAAGATAAATACTTAGTTGCCTGAGAAACCATTGATTCGTACACAAAAGATTTTTTTTTATATATGTAGGAGTTCAACATAGACGTGATTTCCTGAGGGAAAATAAGCTTAAATTAAAGGACATACAAAAGAATTCCCATCGCCAAAATGTGCAAGAAGAAATGCAGAAAAAATTAGAGGACCAACGATGGCGCCAACGGCATAAGTCGCTTTCTTTACGACCAATTTTATCACAAGCAAGACCAGTGTCTTGTTGCTCCTGTGATTGCCGGAGTAGGAGTCAAAAGACAAGTTCATCTCGAACCGAGTCACCAGAGAAATGCGTTCAAGTAGGAACCATTGAGACTTGTAATAGGGAAGTGCAAACAGATGACATTTTCGATGAGGCTTTTCTATACCAAGCGTTAAAAAGGTGTGTGCTAAGCATTCAACTAGTGATTTAGTATGATACATTTTTTTATAGATGTTCATCTTTAGGGAGTGAGAAACACTTGCTTAGGAATAATGTAAGTTAATATAGTGTTCACAGACTCAAGTCATAGTATTGCCCTTCTAGCCTCAGCAGGAAGAAAACGCAATAAATGATTACCATAACACTACTTCAACCGACAATCAGCACAGTTCCAATGATCATAGCTTAAATCTTGAGAGCCTCACAATTGAAACAGAACGACTTCCAACAACCGCTAAAAGTACACAGATAAATACAAAACAAACGTCAAGGCGATTACACGACCTTGGAGGTGAGTAGCATCTTCTGGATGATTTCAAAGAATGTAGAATGTTTTTATTTCCAGATCGTTGCGACATTCGTCTACCAAAGTACCTGGAACGAGAGAAACGTGAAAAAGAACTTCAAAAGCAGAGAGAACTCATGCGTGATCGAGACTGCCCGGACGGTTATGTTGCACTGTCTGAAGAAGACCGACAATATGCTCTGCAAAAGGCTGAAAAACGTATGGAAAACTAATCAATAGAAGCCACTAACTTAGAAGCATTCTTTGCAGGATTCAAAACCCTAATCAATGAGCTGAATCGCATGCCAATGACGACAGAAACTCTTAGGCTTCGTGGCCGGAAGGTCGAGATTGAACGTGAACTAGTTGAATTAGAAAATGATATTCGAATTTTCTCCAAACCAAAGGTTTACGTTAAATCAAACGCAAATTTATAGATTTTGCGAAGTAGTTCTTAATTTACTGTGATTACACATCTGGACAGTACGACACCCAATAAATTTTTGATAAACTTTAATGAGTGACATTTTTATCAAACTGAAGGAATTTTTTACATTCCTTAGGGTAATATCGTGTGCCAAAATTTCAGGAAATGTTGCCGAAAGTTAAAACTACTGCCACGATTTTAATTTACTATACTGTCCATTCCAAGTAGGAATGTTGGCAGAATATCAATTGTGTCTATTGTTTATAGATGTAGCATTGTCTATAACTGCAGGTGACGTTTTTAGCATAATGTATTTCATCTTATCAGTGACAGTTTTCATACCAAATAGAATATACGTTTGTTATTTATGGACTGAAGACACCTGCAGTTATTCAAATTGCAGTTACGTAATAAAATCTAATATAATAACATGCAACTTTTTCAGAGTTTTGCAACCGCCAAATACAGCAAAAGCTACACCAAGCACTGTCTTTTCATAGCTTCTTCGTGAAAAAACATAAATTCTTATAACAAAAGTAATATATTCTATTCTATTCATTTTTATTCTATTTTATGATTTACGAAAAGGCTTAAGAAACAGTCGTTTATAAGAGGCCCCATCGATTTTCAAAACGTGTTATCGAGAGTAAGCCATGGTTATGATTAATAGAAAAATTTGATTGCGTAAAATTTGTAAATTTTCTCTTAAGTATAAAAGAACGGGTACATGCGCTAAAAACCAGCACTTCAGAATATAAAAGTGTGATATGAAAATTGCTTCAACTTATATAGCTCGCCGCCACACTTAATCGCAGAGAGATATTGAAGTACGCACCTTCTTTTAAGTGAGAAAGACTCCTAACTAACAGATTTCGTACATTGGACTAATGTTAGATTTAATATAAATTGCACAAGATTGGAGATTTAAAGTTACTGTTGTTATATAGTGTTCACAGACTTATCAAGTATAGGTTTCTCATTGAAATCAATATATTGTTAATAAAAACATGTCATTGTGTATCAAACAAGAACGATCTTGATAGTTAAATAAAAAAATTAAAAAAAAAATAACTTATACATCATGTAGTTCCTTATCGAACAAACTTCTGAAAATGATAAGACTTGCCGATAGTATTGAATAAACATTGTTTTTGTAAAGCAAAACAAATGTAAAGGTTTGTGTAAGGGGGTTATAAGGTAAATTTGCTCTGTTATGAGCAAAATAATTGTTATGATTCTGTTATAATAATATTGATGCGAATGTTTTGCTTATAAGAACCTAAAAAGATGTCAATGTTGTCTCCAAGAAAAAATTTAAGTCTGTTCCAATTGCTCTGAAATGATACGAATGCCTTCGAAATTCGCCGAAAAACTGTCAAAAGGCTCAGAGAGAGCTCATGAGGGAGTAATATATTTCCCCTCCCTACGAATTTCGGTCGAAGATATATTAGTTGCCAGCAGATGACTGTCAAGGTAAAAAAACCTCTGACATTTCAGCAGCTTACATTTAATTTTGCGAATTTCTATAAAAAGTCGTTTCAGAAGTTTCGGCTGAGTTACTCTCTCCAAGAGATATTTTTGCCCAAACTACTCAACTACGAATTTCAGTTCACAAATGAATTGGAACATACCTTTTAATATAAAATCTTAAAATAATACTTAACCTAACTTGGGGGAACTTGAATTTAGTTATTTTGATTCATGAGGGAAAAGAACTGGGTGTTCCTACTGATTAACGCCACATGCAAAAATATTTTATATATTGATTGTCACAGGAATTAAAAGTACATAATTACAAGAACTACTAAGGGAATGAGTGTAATTGTTAAAAAGAATTAATTAAATGTTTCAACAATCTAAATTGTAATTTTTAAAATGCATAAACTCACCTCCATACTATCATCAACCTTCATGTTTAATGAATTATTATTTGAATCGTTGTGAATTTTCTTTCCACTCTTCGTAGTACCATTCTCTGTGAGCTTGTATTCCTTCATAAGATACATGGCTGCGTCTGAATGTGGTGGGGCTTTCATAAATCTTTCTGTTATATCATTTCCATTTAAGCCCTTAAATGTACCAATTCCTCCAGGATGATTTTTTAAAAACCGAGATATGTTATAACGATTTTGTTTGTATTTTATAATAAAATCACTTTCATCGCTTTTGTTCGAATTCATTTTGAATCACAATTAGCAGTAATTTTTGACGAAAACTGAAAAATGTAATCAAATAAACGGCAGAGTCACTGACAGTGATTTTTAAAATTTTCTTATAAATAGACAGCAAATGAAATGTTACGATACATAAACCCTAAAACCCAACTTTACCGGAAAATGAGTGTGAATTTAACTATGGTGTGTTAGCACCACAGTAGAGAAAATAAGAACATCGTGCGAAAAGAGCTCAAAACAATACTATCGCGATTTTGTGAAAAGTAGGCAGGGGACTGACTGTCAATTTGATGCAAGATTGACATACTAAGATCCAACATTTACTGTTATATATATGCTCCAAATCAACAAGCAAACCTGAAGTAATAATTTTAATAGATTTGTAAAAATACAATTTCAAATGTACGCTGATGCAGTGTGTACATATATAATTTTATATGTATATTATTTATTATATGTACATTTATATTTTTATCTTGAAACTTGCAGAATTTGCACAAGAAACCAATAAGTTTCCTTCTTCATTCATCGTTGTTTTGCATCAAATGTTTTTCGTGTGTTAATAACAGTTGGCGTTTTCTGCAAACCTCGAAAATCCAATGATTTTGAAGCGGATTGTCGGAGTGAGCAGTGAAGAAATAGAGCTGTTGATTGAAAGGTGGTTTTGTATTGTAAATTTGATCATATCTGATCATTCCAGTATTAAACCATAATATGATCTAAGTTTTTTTCTTTGAAAGGGAAGTTCTGTGTGTGATTTTGATGAAAGAAAATATAAAACAAGGAAACAATAAATAAGCACGGACAGCCCTACGTCTTAGAATATAATAGGTATGGAAGAAATTGCTACTGAAGTGGCGCATAGGCAATTCTTTTTTAACACACATCATATTTCCGTTTACATATAGCTGGCTGACTTCACAACCTCAAATAATAAGCGGCTACAAGACGATTTCTAATATGAGTCAGATGTTAGAATCAATGAATACATTGAAAACACACTATTAGCATTATGTTTTATGTGGTTCTTTACCAATCGACGTAGCAAAGTATTTTCTAATTAACTTATTCTTGTTCTTAGGTATTTTCATTTCTTAGCATTTAGGACTCTTATCTGATATACGAGCGATGCAAATACAAAGGCCAATCTTACACATTAAAGATTCGAAAATGGACAAAATATGAATTCACAAATTGAATTTATACATAACACCATTGAAAAGTCGTGCCGTTGACAAATCAACAAAAGTGACGTTACCGGAAATCGTTTTAAAGTAAATACAAATCAAATTTCGTACTTTCATTTTCGTAGAAATTGTTCTAGTTCTAAAATGCATTAGTATTTTAGAATATGAAGCCATAATTTTATATTTGATTATAATTGAATTTTATAATTGAAAACGAACCAATATACTGCCCACACTTGAGTAGCTATTAAATTATTTATGGAATGCAGTAATTTAACTAATTGACCAAGAGCTTCGTGTTTCTATTAAAAATTCAAGTTAGATTTGCTTATCACAAAATGTATCCACAAGTAAGACACTCACAAATAGACAATACCGCAATACTAAATTTTTTACAATTTCATGATTTCAACGGTTGTTTTAGTTGAAAAAAAATCCGGAAGTTATTTAACTTGACTGTATCGTTTGTTTTCACATGCACATACTCGTGATTTGCTTGATGAAATACACAGTAAAAGAACCACTTTTAGATACAAAAAATTCACTGCCCTCTTAATTTCTAATATTGATGAATTAAAACCTTTACGAAAATGCGGTCCGAACAATCAAAGTGATTATTGAAATTATTCGTGGCCTTGTTGATTTGGCAACATTATCCGATGGGTTGACCTAGCTACTGTAGGTTAAAGAGTAGTGACTTTGCGGCTTTAAGACGTTTAAGACGTTAAGACGTTTAAAAAAAAATGTTTGCACTTATTTACTTTTTTGGGATTTGAAAGTAATAAACAAGGACACAATACAGCTTGTTTTAGGTAATGTCGTTCTTACCTCCCTATCCCGAAAAACTATAAGTAATTTTCCGAACGTAAAACTAGCATGCCACCCGATCCGCGTTCAGAGAGCGTCGCCTATAAACTAGTTACGCAGCTGACGAGAGACAACCTAGCCAACTAGCTTATCAAATTTTATCAGTTATGACTGATATCATCATCCATTGTTGTTGTTGTGCTCAATTTATTATACCGAATCAAAACTTCCCCTTGGGTTGTGGGTTGAAGGGATGTTTGGGTGCGTCACTACTATTATACGTTTTCTGTTTTTGTTTCTTCTTTTCCTGCTATTTTAGCTTACTATCAGAATGAGGGAAAACTTGTGGGACAATATAATCCGCTATACAGGTGTAATGTATTGCAAAGCTATGAATCATTGATTGAATTCCGTTAATCGGTCTATAGACCGGTGTATGAATGTTTTTCTGCTGGGGATGATACGCACGTATAGTCAGGTCAAGGATTATGTAGCTGAATTGCGGGCAGTTTTTGTGTGTGACTTTTCTGTGTGTGATTTACAATACATGGTATACTTTCTTCTTCTAATATAGTAAAAGTAGTTTGTTAACCTTTTTTATTATTCCATTGTATTGTCGGAGTTAGAGTTCCACGCCCAGCAGGATAGGCCGCCAAAGCTTTGATGGACATCGCAGACCAAAAAATGAAGTTGGCTAATTTATTGGCAATCAACCTATGACAGTGGATTTTTTAATGTTCCCTAGTCACACGATGATCTTTGCTGCTAGGAAAAAAAACAGTTTTAGAAAAGACCATTGGAGTTCTAAATTGGTATACATAATTAGCATAATTAATATTTTCAAACCACGAAAACCTGTAAGTTACCAAAGGCGGATGAAGAAGCCCTTATTCTTTTCGAGAGAAAAGTTTTGCGTGTGATTTTTGGTCTTGTTTGCGTTGCTGGAGGAGAAGATTTAACGACGAACTCTATGAAATGCATAGCGACATGCGCCTGGTCCAGCGCCTACGGATACAACACTTAAGATGGCTTGGCCATGTAGAGGGTATGGACATCACTGCTTCGACCCTAAAAGTCTTTGAATCCAAACAATTGGGACAAAGCAACGGAGGACGACCTAAACTAAGGTGGCGCACACAAGTGGAGAAGGACCTCAACCAACTTGGAGTGCGCAACTGGAGGCAGCTGGCGAAAGATCATGCTGGCTGGAGAGGCATGTTGGTTGAGGCCCTGGTTAGCCAAAATGTCAGATTTATTGTGAAATCTTCTATGACGACTATTGCAGTGCTGCATTGATTTGAAACCCGGCAAAAGCGGAATAGCATCTGGAGGTCGATTATATGTAGAAAACAATAAACTATAAGGTCGTATTAATTCTTTTTGGTGCGTTTTGTAATGGCGATTTTGAGAGTTATCTTTCTGTACTATGCTTACAAGCATTTCCGGTTAAACCAATGCCCGGTTAGCTAAAATGGATGTTGTAACAAGATACAACAGATGTCTATTAAGGTGGGTACATCGCCCTGCACCATTGGCGGCAGGTATATAAACAAAAGCATAACTGTATAAACTAAAACTAAAATAACTTCAGGGAGCATGATGCGACTAAAGAGGCTATTGATGCATCGAACAAAATGGACTTATCCCCTGAGAACGATCTATGACCGAAATTCATATGTACATCGAAAAGCTTAATCAAGGGCGACACCACAAGGATGTCCAAAAGAAAGTGCCTTTTCCCTTAATGTTTTTTACCCCGAATTTAAAGTCAGTATCGTAAATTGTTGGCGCATTCACAAAGACAGAATCGTGTAGTTATGTTATATTATATGGATAAAAAAATGTCTGCATATAAATATGTCTCATAAACACTTACGTTATTATGTGCAAACTTAGAGATAAGATTTCGCATTAGGGGAATTGTATGAACCGTAAAAGCTTTAAACTGTTTTATTATTGCAACTATGTGATATCTTTACACACAAGGCTAACGAAACAAAAATATTATTCCACACAGTCAACACTCACCATAATTTGTGATAAAAGAAAAGTTTTTTGTTTGTATACGTGACTGTTTAAAAGAACAGCTTCGTGCGGTTATAGCTATAAAAATTAAGGTGTAATTTTAGTTTAATTTTTCATTTGTTATTCTAGCTTCCTGCATGCGAAATATGCACCCGATTCAGACATCCTCATTAAATATGTCTACCCTGCTCGTCTTGTGTGCGTAATATTGTATAATATCACTGAGCAAGCAGACACACATTATAGTTATTCAGAGTTATCATACGATCCACCTTGGTACTCAGATGCCGCTTGATATGTACTATTCGTATTAATCATAAACAAACTCAAACAAGCGTGGTGTTATCTATATCAAATAACAGCGAAAAAAAGAGTTAAGCTTTGGGGTCTGTGCGTTATAACTTTTTTGGGTTTGTAATATTCCAATAAGTTTATTTTTATTGATAACTAAAATTGTTATCTTGTGAGTTAATGATAGGTTATAAGTTGTTAACCAGTTTCGGACCTAAATCTTTTATTTGAACCTATTGCTTGTATGTCTTAGGCAGGTAATTCGTCACTTTCTGCATGGTACATGAGTCATTTTTGTTCAAGTGTACACATAAACCAGGAAATGTAGATTGCTTAGTTTAAGTCAACTGACCAAGAATGAATCAGTGGTGTCAATAGCTAATTAGCTCGAAGGTACTTACTGTTCGGAAAATACTGTAATGCATTTTTATCAGAAATGTATCGCATGCTAATGTATATGCTAAGTTATATTTTGTAATTCTGATTTCCGGCAATTACGTACTCCTTCATAACTTTCAAAGTGTCTGAACATTAGGTCTGTTCCAATTGCTCTGAATTGCCTACGGAACTCGCCGAAAAACTACCAAAAGGCGCTCCATTTGTTAATTTTTTCGTAGAAGAGAGAGCTCATGAGAGAGCAATATATTATATATCCCCACCCTACCAATTTCTACGAAAAGTCGTTTTACAAGTTTCGGCAGAGTTACTCTCTCCAAGAGAGATTTTTACTCAGACTACTCAACTACAAATTTCTGTGCACAAATAAACTGGAACAGACCTATTGCTAAGTTTTAAGTGCAATGTTTCATTTGTTCTAGTTGTTTATAGTACTTTTGAAAAACAATTTCACTTTGGGAATTGGGGCATTCATTTGTTCTAGTTGTTTATAGTACTGTTGAAAAACAATTTCTCTTTGGGAATTGGTGCATTTTGCTTCATTATCATCACACTAATGTTTGTTATACTCTGCATTCCTTTTACTGTGCGCTGACATCGATAAAAACTCATTGGAAAGTAATTAAAAGTTAATGATAGCAACATCTTGCATTTGCAATGTCCCTATTTTGACTTTTTTGTTGCCTATTTTGTTGTCAATATTTACTATTATTAATAGTTAATATTGACAGGAAGACAGTGTCATTCATCGACGGTACGAAATTAGTGGCTAAAGGATTGAATAACGTTGAGAATAATATATTTTTTTTAAGAATTTTTTTTGTCTGAAAGCGCGGATAGTGACCGCTAAAACGTACTTTTGTGCAAAAAGCTGTGTGTGTGTTTCTCGCCTACGTGCGATGCCTAGAGATCAATATGCGACAGTGAATTATGATTTGCAGCTTCTTGAATATCGTAGTATCTTATAACAGACCGCAAAAATTGATTTTATTTATTTTTAGCCCTTCAAAACTAAACTTTTATTTGTTTCACCCTGCATTTTTCGACATTTCTATGGAATCGCGTCAATATATAAAACAGATTCCTTCAATCGTTTCGGCCCAGTCAATTGTAACGGAGAAAGCACAGATATACGATACTTACTCATATTAGATTCAGTGAACCATTGGGACGAGTGAGGAATTTAAACGAATGAATTATTTGATCGGAAAGATCTAAACAGCAAAACACATATATTTCTTATTCATAGTGTTTCCCTTTTTATATTTTGAATATATTCGATCAATTCAGTAAAAGTATAAAGGAAACGAGCACAGAAAAGAATGTTAAAATTTTACCAAAGGCAACATCCCTTGATTTCTTAAATATACTCAAGTACATCTGTTGTCTAGAAAAAAATTCTAAATAACTTGTTTAAAATAAACACAGCTATGTATATTTTTTTGTCTTTTATTGACTGTTGGGAAACATCACAGTTTCTTTGTAGTATGGAGCAAGCACTTCAGTAATAAAGAGCTTACGATTTCAGCTCTAACCTCATCAGCACCAAACGGCCGCTACCCAATCCTAGCAAAGGTGCTCTGCAGTGTCTTTAACTTCTTGACAAGTGCTGCATTTAAATTATTAGCGAAGGTGAAGTGTTTCTTTGAAATATATTTTTATCTAGAGATGATATAAATGCTGCGGTTTTTTTAGTGACTTTTGGAAGCTTGCATTTGGTCTCTTGTTGTGCTGACGAGGGAGCCAACTGCCGAGTGAAGCCCTGACCACAGACCCGAGCAGGCCTAAGGTGGGTTCGGACCCTTTGAATGCCTTTTGATCCTTGCCTAGCAAGTTCATTTGCAATCTCGTTTCCCATGACTACGTATTCTTATTCTGAAAGTGGTTAGAACATTAAGTAATATCAAGCATACAAAGAGATGTGAAGTCTCATGTTGTCGTTCTTCACGATGGATCTAGCTCCAGATCCTTCCATTATCTTGGAGCCGTCTGTGAAAATGCAATGACATTACCTTTCTGTCTCAGTCTCTGACTACAGTCAGTCCTGGACACAATGAAAGTCGACTTTGCATAAGCGTCGCAGCTGGATTATTGGTGTTCGAATATTAAACGGCATATTCATGAAATTGTTTTATAGAAGACGCGGTGAGCTATGTTATCAAAGCTGCAGTACGGGTTAAACCAAAGACCATTTTTTTAAGTCTGAATTTGACCTTAATTGAGCATGCTGTGAATATTATAGGGGAAAAAATCATCAATGCAACAAGAGCGAAGCCAGACGCATTAGGTAAAGGCCCCGTTCAGCCGAGACAGATCGTTCAGACGATAAAAATGTTTTTACATTTCCGGAAAACTGACAGCGCCTTCGATACTTTTCTCAATGGCATCTTACCAATATTTATTTTTTCTAAGACAACACACAGATATTTACCTCCATTGGAAAAAAAGCGAATAGCGAAACCGTTAAGTATTAGTTAGCTAAGAAAAGTCCACGGTTTTAAGAGAATTGACTGAAAGCCCAGACCTGGTACTGCAATCATCATCTACGTCTATAGCTACATGCCCACTTGAGTCGTTCGATATGGACAATTGAAAGAAACAGTACGTCACCAGCAACTCCTTTTAACCCCCGACTTAACATACTGGCCCCAGTCAGCTTCCTTGATTGAAAATATTTTCACAGAGATTGCTTTTAGCCCCAACACCACACCAACGCAGTGTTTTCTGGCCGTGTTACACATGCCATCAAATGTCAAACTTCGGTCACATTCTTAAAATCGTGAGGTACTTCATGAAGTATGTATATAAGGCACGAAGCCTTTAACAATTGACTTGACCTTTAAATTTGTGATTTATTATACATTCCATAAGTGAACTTCTAAATATGAAATATGAAATATCGTCAAGTTAATCCCATCTGTCCCCAAAAGCCTATTTTACATATAATTATTCAGTCCTCAAAGAGTTGGAAAGTACTTTCTGTCCATAAAATAAAGTCATTAATTACGAACATACATTATTTAAGGAATTAGAATCAATTAAAAATCAATTTTATGTCTTCGAATTTTCTGCGTGTGTTAAAGATAATCTAGTTTTATAAAAATCTACGAAAATATATAAGAAAACCTTTAAACCAATTTTATTTTAGCACATAAATACAGTAGGATATTCTGCCTACTTTGATTCTCTCCAAAATTGAATCTGTTTTTATGTATATATGTACACATGTAACAGTTTATTATATTACTTATAAAAATTGCTGAAGGAAACAAGAAAGAAACAACTGAAACGGTTTCCTTTAATTCAAAAATAATAAAGGATTGCAATTTTAATCAATATTATAGATCATCGACCGCCTCCGTGGCGCAATCGGTTAGCGCGTTCGGCTGTTAACCGAAAGGTTGGTGGTTCGAGTCCACCCGGGGGCGAATCAATTCTTATTAATATTTTTCTATTTTCGCTATCTGTAGAGTTGCTGGTTCTCTTTTGGTTGTGCTTCGATAATGTCAATAGAACAACGTCATACGCGATCATCAAAACAAACGAACATAAGATAACTTTTCAAAAGAATTAAAACTTAAGTGTGAAAATAATGAATCCATATTTATAAATAGAAAGACTGAGGGAAATAGATGAAATTCATTCTATAAATCATTAATCATTATGCATGTCTTAAGAGAATTGTTTATGTCGAGGACGAAGAACGGGCGATAGAGATTAGGTAAAAGCGACAGGTTGTAAGGGGACAACAATACTTATGCCACATTTGGGCTAATTGTTACATATGTCGGGGAAATAGGAGAGATTTAAAAGACTGCAATTTCTTATAACTGCAATCTCTGAATCCTTTTATAATTGACAGTTCATCCATTTGAAGTATTAGTATCACCATTCTTTTTGAAGTTTGTTATTGGATTGGCCTGCATTTATATCTAAGAAATGTCATATTTAGAATAGATAAACAGTTATTATTGGATACCTGTAATGGATGATTCGAAAAGTGAAGTAATTGAAGTGTTTGATGATTGTATACTTGCTTTAGTTCAAGAGAACTGAAGCAAGAAATGCCTCGTTCACTTCCATGAAATCTGTCTAACAACTCGATCAAACTTTATATGTTTCTATTAAATTGAAACTTGATAACTTGAAGGTTTTTTAACTTTATATGAAACAACATAAGGTACGTTTTCGTTTTCTATCGTTTTGTATAATGGTTATAATTGCTTATGTGGGACGCATGCAGTTTTCCTTTTTGTTTCTTCCTGAACAAACTTCATCGTCTCATCAATTAAACTTGTGAGCTATTTAAAGTTTTTAAAGATGATCATGCTTCCTACTTATCGAACGTCACTCTATAAATCTATACATCATACACACATCCATTTAACTTTGAAGCCTCCACATAAAAATGCAATCCGCAATTCCTTCAGACTTTTTCCAACTTGCTCACATGCTGAAATCCGTAAGACTTGCATTCAATTGGCTTTAATCAAAATGCTGCTCCAAGACCTTTTAAAAGGATGGGAGATGTCAGTGCTGAAAAACATGCAAGAGATAGCTATGTATATTAGTTGCTGAGTTCACCCTGCCTAAGAGGAATTTTTCCAAGCATTTATTCTTCTTTCTTCAAGAGCTTGACAAACACACAGTTTAAACGAACTGCTGGTGTCTTTCTAATCTGTCTGTCTAATATATCGACATAAGCTCCACTCTTGGTTTGATTGATTTCATCTTGATTTTTTTTGTTTTCTTTTAATGTTTGATGTTTACGTAGCTGATATCATTAAACCCTCTTTTTTGTTCAAACATATATATCAAATATATATGTAATAGCTTTTTTCGAATGGAAATAAATGAAAAACAGAATACTTCAATTAAGAAAAAAATGTTCAATAACAAGTAATATAGGCGATTATCGGATTTTTGTGTATTGAAACCTTTTGGAAATATGCTAGAATAGAAAGTTCTTCTCCGTAGAGTTTTATTAGAAGTAAAGGCCTTACAAAATTAGTCGGCCGAAAAAGAAATAAAAACGATTATTAGCATTATTTTGACATAATAACAATAATTGTTGGCGCGACAGTCACAGGGGGACCAGGGCCTAGCTTGCTCCTCAACTACTCGTTCTACTGTTCTCTCACAAGTAGAAGGGACCTATAGTTTTTTGCAGACTCCGAACGGCGAAATTTGAAAAGCTTTCTTCGACAGTAATATTTTGACATACAAGTGTTTAATATATAAAAATACCAAAAGTTATTGTATCAATGCTATGTAACGTTAATAACGTGAAATTCAATACATAAAATAAAGACACAAATTTACATCACAGAACATTTTACAACATACATAAAGTTTCAATACCAAAAGTAAAAATTAAAACAATAACTCATATCTGCATGACAATATAAATTATAAATACAGTGAACCAAAAGAAAAAAAAACTGGGACACTTATTACCTTCAAATTCAGCTTGAAATATCTCAGCCATTTTTTAATATATTAAAAGGAAGTAAATTGCATATGAATGAGTCTAATACGGTTTCAGTAATCCAACACATTTATTGTTAATTTTTTAATTTTAGCAACTAAAGGTTTGAAAAAAAATTAGCGCAAATTCATCGGCCAAAAAACACTGGGACAATTACAAAAAATAAGAATAATTTTCTTTAAAATATTTTATGTGATGTCCTTTTACTTTTATAATTTCTTGCAATCTTCTGTTCATTGATCCGACCAGGTTTTTTGTTACATCCAATAGAATTTTTTGCCATTCTTCATAAAATGCTGTCATTAACTCTTCTCTGGTACAAATGGTTCTTTTTCCAACTTCCTTTTCTAAAACAGCCCAAAGGTGCTCCATGGGATTAAGATCCGGACTTTGGGGGGATGCGGCAACACCTTGTTTATGTTTCAAATACACCAATCTTTTGTTATACCGTCTGTGTACCTTGGATCCATTATACCCGGCGGTAGTCCCAATTTTTCTTTGGTTTCAGGGATACAACGTTTTAGGATATCAACGTATCCAAACTTTGTTAAATTTCCTTCAATTACATGAATTGAACAAACTCCGTTTGTTGCCATTGAACCCTAAACCATTATGTTCCCACCACCGTGCTTAACTGTAGAAGTGACATTTTTGGGATCCAAAGCAGTTCCGTCCCTCCTCCACACAAAGCGTCGACCATCACTACCGAAAATGTTTAATTTTGATTCGTCACAAAAAATTACTTGATTCCAGAACTCATCCGTCTTCTGCACGTACTCTTTGGCATACTCCAGACGCTTTTTTATGTTTCTTTCTGATAAGGCTGGGTTTTTGCGAGGTGTGCGGGCTTTTAGATCATTTTTATGTAAAAAATTGCACACTGTTTGTGGATGAACTTCTGCAAGTTTTTCTTTCTTCAAAGTTTTGGCAATTTCCACAGCTGATTCTTTCGGGTTTCTGTTCACCACCCTTACAATTTTTCGTTTACTTTGATCCGTAGAAATTTTGGAAGGCCTTCCACTTCCCGAAACGCGATGAAGAATTAATTTAACAACAGAATTTAGTTACATAAATATGCAATTGTAAACAACTTGACAGAATAGCGGGGGTAATCTTTGATCAACGATAAGGATATAAAAGCAATAATGTACCGTACATTATTTCTAGGCTTGGAAAACAAGTGTCCCATATTTTTTATTTAACTGCAGTTTCATACGCAATTTATTTTGTTTTAATATATTAAAAAATGGCTGAGATATTTCAGGCTGAATTTGAAGGTAATAAGTGTCCCAGTTTTTTTGTGATTCACTGTATACCATAAAAATGCTTGCCTTATCAACACCTGTTCAATAAGTGACACAATCTACGGACTTACTGACTTAACTGGTATATCTTATTTTCAGAATTTCTAACAACGATTACTCAAATTATCTTATCAATAGAAATATGGCATAATCCAATCTTATCTCGACATAAAAAAACACCGTCAAAATCGCCGTTGAAACTCACCGAAGTTTGTTTATCGTAAAGACAAAATGCTTATCTAAAAGATTATGACGTTTCCCTGATGAACACAGGAACGTTTGCTTACGTTCGTGAAATCACCAGAGCCCTGCTTCTCAACACAAAACACTGTATGAAAACGGTTTGCGATAAACATTAGTCCGCGTCCAGTCCAAACGCATGAGTATACTAACACTTCAAAACAACTCCAACGACTAGTTTGCTTTAATTTGTTTAGCTTAAGTGCTAACTTCCACTGAGCCGATGAATAATAAAGGGAAGTCTGTCAAGGAACCGTTTTTGATGACATGTTTTGATGGTAATTAATGTTTTCTTTTCTCTATTCGAATTGAAGTCTTCAATGGATGTGTCAATATTCGAGGGGCGGTTGTTTAATTATTGTAATCAAACAAAACGGAGTCGCACATGTACTATAAGCTAATTATGAGAATCTGAAACTATTTGTTAATTTCACCAAGA
The DNA here is from genome assembly GCA_955652365.1 of Eristalinus aeneus. Lineage (NCBI taxonomy): Eukaryota > Metazoa > Arthropoda > Insecta > Diptera > Syrphidae > Eristalinus > Eristalinus aeneus. The sequence continues at coordinate 84,022,182 of OY019131.1, read as the reverse complement.
GGATTTAGGTGTAAAATAATATTTTATAAACATTGTATCTTCTTTATTAATAATAATTGGGATTTTCTTTGCGCCTTGATCGAGTCTGCATATTTTAGGAAGGCAGCATTTTGTAGTGGTCGCCGTGGCGTAGTGGGCAGAGTGCGACGCTCACACGCCGAAGGGTGTAGGTTCGAATCCCAGCTCAACACCAATTTTTCGAATTTTTCACGGCACCACCTCTTTCGAGCTGCTGACAACACTCAAAGAGTAATAACTGTCTAAGGAAGCTTCTCATATTTCGCCGTTCGGAGTCGCCAAAAAACTGTAGGTCCCTTCTACTCGTGAGAGAACAGTAGCGCGCACAACACGAGTAGTTGATGAGCAAGCTAAGGCCCTGGTCCCCCTATGGACTGTAGTGCCAACATTATTATTAATTATTATTAGCATTTTGTAGTTACATACTTTTAGGAGCGAAGAATATTAAAGGGGTGAGCTAAGAATTCTCTGGTTCTTGGATATACTTATAATCACAGTCATGTGCAGATCCCATCATTAAAGTAATTATACACGATCAACCGAAAATACGTTTATAAAATCAAAGAGAGTCAGCCAGCCATTAGACATGTCACAATCATTTTATGCAAGCCATATTAGCTCCTGTCAAGTTGTTTAATTTCAACTTGATTTGTTATTTTACAATTGATAATTTGATGCCTAAATATTTCTTCCAAATTGTGTCATTGTTTTCATTAATATCAGTTCTCTTCGAAGCATATATCGTACTACGTTCATTTTGGTGAAGCTTTCTTGAACCCGTTAATAAAACAATCTGCAGTATTGGGGTGGTGAAAACTGCTCGAGTGTATTTTGACACATTGTAACATCCACGAAAACCGGCTATTTCGCGTTGGCGTACTAGAAAAAGACGCTGGCTAAATGTTAAAGTTAATGTTACAGTCACTTAAGCCATTAATACTTACTTTTTTGTTCATCTATTAAAATCTTGATTGTTTTATGTGTGAATGTATGAAGTCACTTTACTATGCCAAAAAAACACAGAAACAATTGACTACTTGGACATTAACGGTCACAATTGCTGTAAAAGATTTCTAAAAGTGGAACGCCAGAAATCGTATTTAAATTGTAATATAAAAATTTTCAAAATGTGATATAAATTGTAACTATATTTCAATTCAACACAGCGACGCTGGAGGCATTAGGGCACCGGGGATTTTTTTTGCGGTACAACGCGGAACAATTATCGACAAAACGATGGAACGGCTTCTATTAATTAGTTGAGAGGTAGAAGTTGATCGCAAACAATAAAATCAAATAAAATATGTAATTGATTTACTTCTGGTTATAACTAATGGTATTTGTTTAAATATATGTAAGTCTAACAATTTTCTTTTATACATCATTGTAAACCATTTCCGTTTAAACTTGTTCTAGACCAAAATTATTGAATGATTATTGAAGTGAATGGGGGTTTTCGAAAAAAGAAACAAAAAATTGTGCAAATTTTTCCAAATATTAAAAAAATATTAATGGAATCTTACTGAAGGAAATAAGTGAAATTAATAGAAATGATTTATTTATTTAAGAAACGAAAGAAACTTTAAGCGCATTTATTCTTAAACTGGTAAATACAATTTTGTTGCTATGGAAATCACATCTGGCTGTTCTCAAGAAGTTTTACTAATAGCATGTATCAACAATTAATAGCATTGTCGGTTGCATTAAGTTTCAGTAGGATATACCAAATCTAACGAAATGGTGTAAACACACTGCTTTAGATCTAAATATTAATGACATCTAGAAGAACATCTAAAATTGTATATGATTACTTTTTTGATTACCATAAACTTATTCGCCTAGAAGAAAATAAAGATCGTGGTTTGATCTTTGACCCTAAGTTGGACATTTCACTACATTTTAGTACTGTACCTTAGTTAAACTTGAAATCATCCATCAATTCGGATTCGCAATATGATTCGCAGGACCCGTAATGAAATGAGCGTTTTTTTTTAATAAAACACTAATTATTAATGGGAAAGTAAAAACAGTTTATTCAAAGTATTGACCATTATTTTCTACACATTTTGACCACCTTTCTGGCAATTTGTGAATACCACGCCAATAAAATTGTTTGTCTTTTAAAGCAAACCAATCAGAAACCCAATTTTCGACCTCCTCGTAGGAATTAAAGTGCTGCTCAGCCAATGTCCGATGTGTCCCATCGATGAAAACAAATGGTAGTCGGAAGGAGCCAAGTCTGGTGAATACGGTGGGTGGGGTAGCTGCTCCCAGCCAACTGTTTTGATTGTATCCTGAACCAGTTTTGCTTTGTGTGCAGGTGCATTGTCATGGAGCAAAATTACCTTGCCGTGTCTTTTGGCCCATTCTAGTCGTTTCTCGATCAATGAATGGCTCCACACTTTTAGATCTTTCCCATAGCTTTTAAATGGTCAGAAATTGTTTGTTGTGCAACATTTAACATTGCTGCCATTTGTTTTTGACTTAAAGTGTCATCTCCATCCAATATCGTTTGCAATTCGGCGTCTTCAAACATTTTGGGTGGTCTTCCACGTTCATCATTTCTCACATCAAAATCACTATTTCTGAACCGTTGAAACCATCTTTTGCATGTTGCTTCTGATAGAGCATGATCACCATATGACTCGACAAGCATTCGATGCGACTCTGCAGCACTTTTCTTCAAATGAAAACAAAAAATTAATGCTTTCCGTAAATCATCACTTTCTGGTACAAAATTCTACATTTTTAACACGATGAAAAAATATGATGTTGTCTGTTCAATGACTTGATGTATACTAAATATTTTTCACAGGTGTCATAGCAAACAAACAAAAAAAAATAAGGGCTCGTTCACAACAAATGTTCCCTATCGAGACATTTGTATCTTGACGCTCACTTCATACGAGTATACCTGATAAGACCCGAAAGGAGGAGGTTTGCTTTCCAAAAACTTCTTGGCTATAAAGGTGTTAGAAAAAGCAGCGTCACCCATTTGTATTCGCTACGTTATAAATTAGCATGTAACTTCAGCAAAAGTACTTTTTCTTATGAATATTCATATATGTATGCTCCCCAAAATTCCTCTCAGTTGCAAAATTTACTTACTGCCTGACATAGAAGTGTGATTGCAATGGAACCATTACCAGGTACATAAAAGCTCCCAATGTTCTTAACAACGAAATTAATTTTAGCTTATTACAGTCCGAGTTTAAGATGATGGCTTGTATATTGCTTATATACAATTGTTTGTCGCAGCCATGGCCCGCGCCTTATATTTCATAAAATGAAATAATTTTACCGCCCTTTGTTTATAGGACGATACTTTTCCACAAAAGTTCATACATACATAATATATTTAAAAAGGATATAGATTAAATAAATAAAATAATTAAAAATACATACATTCAATTAAGATAAGGAAAATGATTTTAAAAGAAAAGTCATCCATACCGGTTTCATTTTAAACTTACCATATTTATCATTTTATTTTTTGTGTTGTTGGATAAGTTATTATTATACCCATACCATAACAAAGTTTTCAAGTTGTTTTTTCCTAAAACTGTAAAACAACTTAAATCTTTTCTAGGAGTAGTTGGCTGCTGTCGGAAATTTATAGCAAACTTCTCTAAAATAGCAAATCCTTTAAACAAATTTTCACGTAAAGATAAACCTTTTATATGGGACGCATTCTGCGATGAAGTATTTTCTCTTTTAAAGAAAGCTATTACGAATCTACCGGTATCACAATATCCCTCCTATGATAAACCATTTTAAATTACAACAGATGATAGCAACTTCGCTATTGGGGTAGTCCTTTGTCAATCAAGTGGTACTATCTTTCGCCAGTAGTGTATTAAATAAAGCAAACCAGAATTATTCAATAATTGAAAAGAAGTCTCTAACTTTGGTATGGGCTATTAATCATTTCCGCCCATATGTATACAGTAGAAAATTTACTGCTCTCATTGACCACAAGCCTTTAGTATGGATTTTTAATCTTAAAGACATACATATTCAGTAAATATTACAAGAATCCTACATGGAGACATCAGCGAATAAAGCGAACCTGTAAACGAATAAAATTAAACTTTTTCTGTGAAAAAATGTTAAATTATTTAAAGGAATATATCTTTAAATGCGAAATTTGACAGAAAATTCAAAGTACCAATCAAAAGAAAATGCTATAGAAAATAACTACAACCTCTACAATTAAATTTTAAAAAGTGTTTTTTAGATATTGTCGGTCCAATACCAACTTCAGAATCAGGAAATAAATTTATATTAGGACTGCAAGATGACAACCAAATTTATGGGGTTCAAACTTTCTAAGTGATATTTTTAAACGTACTTGTCAGTTATTACAGAAAATTCAAACAACTTCATATCATTCGCAGTGAAGCTAGTCTTTAGAAAGAAGTCATCTTGTATTATCTTCAAATCTATTCCTATCTATTCTATTCTATTCCTTGTATTCTGTTATAATACCGTTCTACATTCTACACATATCTTCTTCTTCTTGTTGTGGTGCTACATTTCGGGGTGGACCTGGGCCTCAAAAACCATGACTCTCCAGCCAGCACGATCTTTCGCCAGCTGCATACAGTTCCGCACTTCAAGTTGGTTGAGGTCCTTCTCTACTTGTGTGAGCCGCCTTAGTCTAGGCCGTTCTCTGTTGCGTTGTCCCAATGGCTCAGAATCGAATACTTTTCGGGCGGGAGCAGTGGTGTCCATACGCTCTACATGGCCTAGCCATCTTAAGATTTGTATCCGCAGACGATTTCCCAGGCGCATGTCGATGTACAGCCTATAGAGTCGTCGGTTAATCTTCTCCTCTAGATGCCATTAACGCAAACAGGCCCAAAAATCGCACGTAGAACTTTTCTCTTGAAAAAACTAAGTGCTTCTTCATCCGCCTTTTATAATGCCCTGGTTTTCGCGCCATAAAGTAAGACTGGAAGGATCAAGCTGTTATATAAAGCGAGCTTAGTCCGTCAAGAGAGGGACTTTATTATTCAATTGCCTCTTGAGCCCAAAGAAACAGCGATTGGCAAGAATTTTCGTTTGATTTCGGTACTGATGTTGTTGTCACTATCTACCGCAGGGCGGAGGTAGACGAAGTCGTTGATTACCTCGAAGTTTCTGCCGCCTAGTGTGACGCTCCCTCCAAAACGGTAATGTTGTGTGTCGTTTCTTGAAGACAGCATGTACTTGGTTTTGCCTTCATTAACCACCAGACTCATTTTAGCCGCTTCCGCTTCAATGCCGGTATACGCCTCATTGCTCGCTGTGTTCGTCCAATCACATCAATGTCATCAGCGTAAGCTAGCAATTGAACTGAATTTTGGAAGATCGTGCCTTTGGTGTTGACTTGTGAGTTACGCACGATCTGCTTAAGAATGATGATGTCACATGACAGTGCGTCGCTTTTTCTAAAACCTTTTTTGACATTTAAGGTCTCGGTGAGTTCGTTACCGACCTTGACGGAGCAGCGAGAGTTCTCCATCGTCATCCTACACAATATGACGAGTTTGATAGGAATGCCAAAACTAGACAAGGCACTGTATAGCTCATCTCTATGGACACTGTCATATGCGGCCTTAAAATTGACAAATAGGTGCTGAGTTGCACTTCTCACATCTTTTCTAGAATCTGCCGTAAAATATAGATCAGGTCTATCGTGGAATTCCCTGGCCTGAAACCACACTGATAGGGGCCTATATGGTTGTGGACAAAAGATTTTAGGCTCTCACACAATACGGCTGAGAGAATCCTGTAGGCGATGTTGAGAATTCTGATCCCTCGATAATTGGCGCAGTCAAAAGCAGAAAATACATATGGCTCTGGTACATAGAATACTTTGCATGCGTAGCGTCAAAGTGTCCGTTCATGGTGAAGTACCTGAAGGATGGGGATGACACAATAAATACTTCAACGCACAGCTGATTTTATTTGACAGTATCATTAATTCTATTTGTTTTGGTTATTCTGTAGAGCGGTCTGATATTTATTTTGCAAAAAAGCCTCCAGACGTGTTACTGGATTTTGTATTTTATTTAAAAAATGCATTTACACATCTTTATTTATATTTCATATTTATAATTTCGTTATGACGAGAACCAAACTAACTCTAACAAACGTTAATTTAAAATTCAACAAAATCCTCTTGAAATGTCACCAAGCGTTGGTATATGTGCCACTTCCCACAAGAACACATGTATGGTATATCTGTCAAAGTATTGCTGACGCTGACTCATGTAAAGTATTCTATGTGCCGGAGCCCTTAGCAAAAACCTGGTCAATAAGGTCTAATAACTCAAATTTCTTCGAAAAGTTTATATCAATCAAAAACAAAATTCTCAACACCCCTCCTCCAAGCAATAACAACCTCAACTCAGCAGCAATAAACATAGAGAGACCAATCAGTAACAGAACTGATAGCTCTTTAAGGACTTCACCTTAAGAAAGTCACCAAGTAGAGACTACATTTCCTACCCAATGCTTAAAAATCTTCCTCCTACAGCTAAAGCTGTAATAGGAACCTATATAATCGCATATTTGATAGTAGCATCATACCACAACAGTGAAAATCATCAACAATAGTTCCTGTACACAAACCCAAAAATCCATTAAACTCCTTAGATGGATACAGCCTTGTATCTTTAATGCCATGCCTATTTAAGGTACTGAAAAATATCATACTAAACCGTATTTTATTTTACATTGAATCCCACAAATTAACCACCTAACAGGGACTGTATCGATGCTTCTCTGCGCATTGACCACTACATCTCCAACAAGCTCTCTGCGCGGAATCATGTCACATTGTTGCTATTGGAGTTCCGAAGCTTTTGATAAAATCGGTGTATACCATATCTGCTGTTATACCTGATTTGGCTTCACACAAAAAAAGAAATGTATATAAAATTTACAAAGGAGCTCTCTATCAGGCCAGGTTTTATGTCGGGGTCCTTCGGCTCTGGCTTTTCCTTCAAGTCTGCTTTTTTGGTTTGAAGTTCCACGATGAGCAACCGAAACTTATTAAACGAACAATTAAGCAGGAAACAAAGGAAACTTGCACGAACGAATGTAGAGCGAACGAATAAAAAACAGGGTAAAGAAAATAATCACAATTCAAAGTTTAACTAAAAATGATAATTTTATTATTCACCACTCGATCTAACTCTCCCGCTTACAATCCAACAATTCCAATTAAAAATAATTCTTACTCCCTATAAATAGCCTAAAAGTGTTGACACCTGCAATTTACCGGTTCCCATTGCTTTCGCTGAGGATGGGTTTAGCGTTGATCGGATGTCAAATTAGGTCGAATATGAGACCTGGCTATGATATGCATAACATAACATCCAGGAATACCTTATCCTTAGATTGCGTTTCTGATCTTGCATCTCCAATGATTCAATCGATGTGTTCGGTAAACTGGTCATTCTAAGAGATACTTCTGGGTTAACTTTATGTTTTTTGTTAAAGCATTTATTGAAAAGCGTTATTGTTGTCTTGCCTCGTCCGCAGCTACATTTCCAGATTGTAAATGCAATCACTAGTAGTATTAAAGTTCCAAATACTGATATTAGTATATCTTGTGAAGGTTCGGTTACCTTTTCTAAAGTTTTTGACCACAACTTTTTATGGTTTTGACAGATCTTGCAGCTCATGGACGTTTTTAACAGTAATCTTCGACATCGTTTCTTGATTAATCACGATGTCCCTTAGTTTTGTGTTTATGCAGCAATGCTCCAATTCACCATAGGAATGCTTGTCCTTGATTGAAATTTTTGCTTCCGCGCCAACTGTTTTAATCGTCATATCGTAGGTCTCAAGGATCCAGTCGTCATTCATTTGGATTATCTATTTCTGTCTGATTCTAACATTTACATTTATATTGTGTTTGCTCAGAAATACTATAAAAATATAATTTTTTCTTATGTCTATGAAATATTTCTACGTGAGAATTTATAAGTTTAGAATTACATTTTTAAGATCTATTTCGCATAAGAAAAATTAGGTTCACAAATGAAGTCACTTATAGTACTTCTTAGAAGCAGCAGTTTACAAACTGAAATTTTACTAAAATTATTGCAATCATAAAAATCATCTTTTAAAACATAGTCTTATTTATTTTTATTTATTATCAGAAACTTATATCTTATGTCTAAAATTACAACTCCATTTTCATGAAATTCTTTAGTCACTGTCGGAACATTGATTATAATTAACATTTTCTTTTCATTAGCGAAACCAGTTAGTTTCATCTTTTTTAAAATTTCAGCATAATTTTCCATGTTTGGGTCTAAAACAGATAATTTTTCCTTTTTTAAATTTTGAAGTTCATTTGGCAAATTTGGTTCTATAATTCATGGATGTAGTATACCTGCCTGTACGAATAGAAGGCTGCTTATAATTTGTTCTATTTCCATTTCTAGCTGTAGCTTCTTAAAATTAATTTTGTTAGAAATTTTCTCTTAGTTATTCTCTAATGCAATTTAACACTTCGATCCAATCCTACAATACACTGGACAAACAATACAATCTTGAATTCATAAACATTATGGTTTATGACCTAAGCGATCCCAAAATCCGAGAAACCACTTGAATATCGGAATGATTTTTCAAACATGTGCATCGGTTCACATTTCAACCCCCATCCACAAAACATCAGATTAAGAATACTGAAGTGACTTACTCCGAACAGCATCCTACAAAAAGTAATCGAGATCCAGACGTCGAACGGTACAGTCATCGAAATTCAGTCGTCGGACGGTCCAGTCGTCGGACGGTCCAGTCGTCGGACGGTCCAGTCGTCGGACGGTCCAGTCGTCGGACGGTCCAGTCGTCGGACGGTCCAGTCCTCGGACGGCCCAGTTGTGTTTGGCATTTCATTTTTTTGAAAATCTAAATTGCACCGTCTTTTAAATAAAGTTTTTTTTTATTTTTCTTGGAAACAAATAAATTAATTTGCATTTACCTTATTTACTTCGTTTGTTATCTGATTGACTTTGTTAAAAATTACGTTCGAATTTTTGATATTTTCTATAACTTAGCCTTTTAAATGACTAAGAATTCTGAATGACATTGTAATAGTATTCTGCGTCCTGGTTGTCTATTGTACTAAAGAGTACTTTGAACCCTGAACCTATCATATTTATAAGTTCACGAAGTTGTCTGTTTGAATAACCGATTATCAATTTTTGTGATTTATCTTTTAGATCCCCTTTGATCTAATTATTCGATTTAAGATTCTTTAACCAAAGGCTATCCATAGTATTAATAATGTTCCTAATATTTATACTTGCTTGTTCTAATCCAAGCAAATTTCTTCACTTCTCCTTCATAGTTGAAGTATATTTCACCCATAATTTTCCTTCGGCGATGACCCACCTGGTGAACAGGGACCTGAAATATACGGCTTGACGTTAACTTTATTAAACGTTTGTCTCTTATTGTTCATTTGTAGGATTACGTTATTTTCATTTACTTATAATATTTTATATGGTCCTTTGTACTGGCTTCTTAATTTTCCTTTTCTTTCGTTCCTAATAAAGACTTTATAATAATAATAATATAAACAACTTTATAGTATATGTTCTTCCCTAAATTTTTATCATATCTAATTTTAGATTTTATTCTACATTTCCTTGTGTGTTTTCTTGCGTTCTGTTGTTTTCCTAAGAAATTGGCTCTGATGTGCGTCTTCTCGTAGGTGGCTTATTGGCCCGTATGTCCACCTATCAGTCTTTCGTGATATTCTTTCATTATAGCGTTTCTTTTCTCTATATCGGTGATAAGTTCCTTATGCCCTGTTGGTACTCCTTCTTCCGCTATGCTAGAAGTTTCACTTTCTTCATCGGTATCGGTTTCTTTTCAACTGTTTCGGTAAGAGGCTCATTTTTAATGTTTTGAACATTCATTTCTTCGTGTTCGTTTCTTGATTCCGTGTTTTCTCTATTTTCATTGTTAATTTCAAAACCATCTTCCTCCATAAGACTCATAAGATCCTGCCAAATTTTTTCTTTTTCTTTCTCAGTTATCCTCACGTTCCTACTGAGCTCATCTGTTGCTACGTTATCTTTTCCTTTTTTTATAAGTTATCACGTAATACTCTTCCAATTCTAAACGCCATCTAACAAGTCGACTACCTAGATATTTGATCTTGAATAGCCATGTTAATGGTCTATGATCTGTCTGGATAACGATTTTTTATCTATAAATATATGGTCTAAATTGTTTGGTGGCCCAAATAGTCAAGCACTCTTTTTCAGTCGATTTGCAAAATGTATCAATAGCAAGTCCGTTATATTCCTGACTAAATACCTCGATTCGAAGCGTCTGTGGTGATTATAATCTGTTATTCGAAACCTGGGTACTGTAAGATAGGATGTTAAGTAACTAGCTCTTTCAATTCGCAAAAACCTTCTTGCTATTCCGGACCCTAAAAGACTTTATCCCCTTTGGATTTCTTGGTGGCTCCATCTTCACAATACCTTCAATTTTTCTAGGATCAGACTTAACACCCTTGTCCTACCTTCCTTAGGAACTCGCACTTGTCAGGTTGTAATTTAAGATTTATTTGATTGATAAGCTTCACATTATGCTCTTCTAAATTCTGTCCATGTTCAAATATGTCGTCCAAATATACGAAACACTTAACACCTTGCAGTCCCGCCAGAACTGTATTTATTAAGCGCTGGAAACAGGCTGGAGAATTCTTTAGTCCAAACGGCATTCTGGTAGGCAGTCTTTTCCATGTCTTCTTCTTCCATGGGTATCTGACGGAAACCGGACGTTAAGTCCAAGTTGGTAAAGTAGTTAGCTTTTCCAAGCTGGTCCAGTATTTCAGATATAATGTTAAATATCTCCATTCCGTCTTTTTGTCTTTTGAATTTTCCGGCTATGTACAAAGCGCTACAAAGCTTGCCAAAGTATCTGGCAATACTATACATCATTTGAAAGGTCTTGACATAACCTATGCTATGCATAGTTAGTTTGGATATTGCGTTCAACAGTTATAGACATGGAGTTCACTAATGCCGAAATTCGCGCTATTTTCAAGTTTTCTTTCGTTAAAGGCAAACCACAAGAGAAATGCTTGTTGAGATTAACGGTGTTTTAGGGGATGGTACTCTATCACTTCGAACCGCGGTGGCTTCGACGATTAAGAGCCGGTGAAAACGACACCATGGATAGGCCAGCCGGCGGAAGACCTGTGACGACGAATACCGATCGAATCATGGAAATCATCGAGTTAGACCGGCATGTGGCATCTCGTGACATCGTCCAGGAGATGGGAGTTAGTCAACAAACCATTTTAAACCATCTGCAGAAGGCTGGATACAAAAAAAAGCTTGATGTTTGGGTGCCGCATGATTTGAAGCAAAAAAGCCTTCTGGACCGAATCAACGCCTGCGATATGCTGCTGAAACGGAGCGAACTCGACCCATTTTTAAAGCGGATGGTGACTGGCGACGGAAATTGGATCAAATGCGACAGTATCAAGCGAAAACGGTCGTGGTTGAAGGCCGGTGAATCGTCCCAAACAGTGGCCAAGCCGGGATTGACGGCCTGGAAGGTTTTGCTGTGTGTTTGGTCAGATTTGAAGGGAATCATCCACTATGAGTTCCACCATATAGCCCGGGCATAGCGCCAAGTGATTACCACCTGTTCCTGTCCATTGCGATCGCCCTTGGTGGTGAACTCAAAAGAAGCTTGTGAAAAGTGGCTGTCCCAGTTCTTCGAAAATAAGGAGGGGGGCTTCTACGAGGGTGGTATAATGAAGTTGCCGTCTAGATGGAAAGAGATTATCGAACAAAACGGCGCATTTTTCAACTAAATCCGATCACTGTAATACATTTTATGAAGCATTGAATGAAGAACAAAAAAGCAGAAGGGAGATATTTGACAACCGTATACATTGTTCAGAAGGTAAATGTCCGCAATACTCAAGTCCTTCAATTTGCGATAATTAATTACCATGCGCCATTTCTTTTTGCCACTCGCATCGGCCTTTTTTTTGCACAATCCACAACGGTGAGCTCCAAAGAGACTTACTATCACGGACTATCCCATCTTCTTTTAACTTTTTGACTTGTTCACGAACTTCTTCTTTGTGGACATTCGGATACCTATAGCTTTTCGTAAACATAGGTTCCAAACCAGAACAAGTACGTATCTTATGTTTTACAACCGATGTTTTCGATAGTTTTTCATTCTCCGTGCTAAATATGTCGTAAGACCTTTTGACGACTTCTAAAAGACTTTCTTTTTCCTACCTGTTTAAGTGGGGTACGAACACTTGCAGCTGTCAGTCACATTCGTGCAGCCGCCGAGTAAAGAGTGAAGTAATATAATTGTAATACTGACGCTTCTTTAACCACGCGGTTTTCCCCTAATTGCTCCTTTATTGCTTTCATACATACAAATGCAATTTTATCTCATAAATCAAAAACAAAATAAAAGGTGGTACGGAATATCCCCCCTCCCCCCACGAATGGATCTAAATCAAAAACAATCACCTCCTTCGCAATCACTCTCCAAGATGGTACTTTAATTAGAACCGGAATCCTTCCTAATTTCGCTTAAATATTCACCGCTGAGGCAGCAGTAATTTCGGAAGCAGTAAAACCTTAGTATGCTCGGCTAGTCTATCAGTACTTAAAGCCATACAGAATCCAAACCACAAATTCAATGTCATAATCAATATACGAGATCAAATTATAAATAAGGAGAACATTCTGAAACTCATGTGAATACCTAGTCCCACGGGAATTCCAGGCAGCGAATTCGCCGATCAAAAAGGAAAGCGAGCAAATAAATTGCCCATCCTCCTATTCAATGTCTATTCCAAACTTGACCTCCGTAGACACATCGATAGCCTGATAAAGTTAAAACTCCTGGAATAATGGCACTCCAAAACAAGCCACTACTTTAACATCAGCAAAGACAGGCATTAACCAGTATACCCAACAACCACATCCAGTTACCTCAATGCTACCTTTACCCGGCTCAGATTTAGGCACACATTCACCACTCACCAGCACATTTTAACGAAAGATTGTCCACTCGAAATTCAATACCGCGATAGACATACAACATCAACTTGGTCAAACACGATGCGATATATCTCTTCAATTCAAAGAAAAAATTTCCAACAACCAAACAATTTATAGAGCACAATTACATTCAAGAAATCCGCTCATACTTAAATAAAAAACAATCTTAAACTTATATTTTTTACTCTTCCCACTGTTTCCTCTATACTTGTACTCATGAAAATAACTATGTATCAATAGAAATTTCGAGATGGAAATGATAGTAGCTTGGCTCTATGTATTTTCTTTTTAAGTTTGCATTGGAATTTTAATTATGTGTAAATAAATAATAATGATGTTAATAATAATGTGAACAACCTAAAACTCGTAGGTATAACATATAATAACCGGTACAATTAGCAAAATCGACTATGGCCTGTGGCAGGTATACCGGTATGAAATGATCGTTTTTTTTTTGAAAATAAAACACTAATTATTAATGGGAAAGTAAAAACATTTTATTCAAAGTCTTGGCTATTGTTTTGTACACATTTTGACCACTTTTTGGCAATTTGTGAATACCACGCCAATAAAATTGTTCGTCTTTTAAAGCAAACCAATCAGACACCCAATTTTCGATGAAAATGAATGGTAGTCGGAAGAAGCCAAGTCTGGTAAATACGTCGGGTGGGGTAGCTGCTCCCAGCCAAGTGTTTTGATTGTATCCTGAACCAGTTTTGCTTTGTGTGCAGGTGCATTGTCATGGAGCAAAATTACCTTACCGTGTCTTTTGGCCCATTCTAGTCGTTTCTCGATCAATGAATGGCTCAAATTGATCATTTCTTGTCGGTAGCGAGCAGTATTAACGGCTTCCCCAGGTTTTAGAAGCTCGTAGTACAGCACACCTTTCTGGTCTTATCAAACACACAGCATTGTCTTCTTGCCGAATCAATCTGGTTTTGCAGTCGTTGTTGTCCCAACATGAACCCATGATTTTTAAATCCATTTTTCATCGCCAGTAATAATCCGATGCAAAACCGATTTTCTTTCGTGTCTATGAAGCAAAATTTCACAAGTGTTTTTTCGGTTTTCCATCTGTCCTTGATTTAATTCATGTGGCACCCATTTTCCACACTTTTAGATCTTTCCCATAGCTATTGTTGTTGTTGTTGAAACCATCTTTTGCATGTTGCTTCTGATAGAGCATGATATGACTCGACAAGCATTCGATGCGACCCTGCAGCACTTTTCTTCAAATGAAAACAAAAAATTAATGCTTTCCGCAAATCATCACTTTCTGGTACAAAATTCGACATTTTTAACACGATGAAAAAATTTGATATTGTCTGTTCAATGACTTGTTGTATACTACATATTTTTCACAGATTTCATAGCAAACAAGCAAAAAAAATATAAGGGCTCGTTCACAACAAATATTCCCTATCCGGTGCACCTGATATTTGTACGGCGCAAGGCCAAAATCCACGTTAAATTTACCCAAACTTGTATACTATCAAGCTGTTAAAATAAGCATCAACGCCTTACGTACCACCCGGGTATGCAATATCATGATGGAAGCCGGGCCCCCAACTTTGAAACAGGTAATAGAGGAAGCTTTTGTTAAAATTATCACTAAACCTTCTTTCTCTTCGGCTTGATAATCAGCAAAGATATTACGTTCTGTATGAACAACAAAGGGAACAAACGTATACCTTCAACTTTAAAAAAAATTATCCAATTTAGCGATATATTTTAATATTCCTAAAGACCTTATAAAACATCACAAACAAATCCGAATATTCGACAGGAATCCGTACTCCTTTATTTATGCTTCTTCTTCTTCTTCTTGTGGCACTACAGTCAGGGGTGGACCTGGGCCTCAACCAACATGCCTCTCCAGCCAGCACGATCTTTCGCTAGCTGTCTCCAGTTGCGCACTCCAAGTTGGTTGAGGTCCTTCTCCACTTGTGTGCGTCACTTTAGTCTAGGTCGTCCTCTGTTGCGTTGTCCCAATGGCACGGATTCAAAAACTTTTCGGGCCGGAGCAGTGGTTTCCATACGCTCTACATGGCCTAGCCATCTTAAGCGTTGTATCCGTAGACGCTTGACCAGACGCATGTCGCTGTACAGACCATAGAGTTCGTCATTAAATCTTCTCCTCCAGATGCCATCAACGCAAACAGGACTAATAATTATCATTCGTGTAAAAGATAATTACAATTAACTTAAAGAACGAGTCTCATGATCGGCTGATCGTCCCGTTAGCATATTCTTTATGTTAGGCGATGGTATATATACCGCCCACAACTCATGTGAACGCTCTCTTTTGCAATAAACTGTCACGTCACTAAGTACTCGTTGTTTACTTATTGTCCAAAGTTCGCCTACCCCTCCCCCACAGTTTTCAGAAGTGGGATTGAATCGTCCGCTATTCCGGTTTTTCTGTTTGCTATTGTCGACGTGCTATTTTTATAAAGTGTGGTTTTGTTTTTTTGTAAATTTGGTGGCGGCCGGGGACACATTGCAAAGAACTGCTACAAGAACAACAATCCAGTCCTGGTTCTTCAAGGCAAAGGCAGTGCAAAAGAACATGAAAGACGCGTTATAAAGAATACTGCTGACAAAAGGAATGCTCATTTTGGACAACAGCGATGCGCTACACCAAATAATTTCAAGAAAGATGTGTTGTTCCAGTTCGTAAACGATCAATCAAAATTTGTAATAACCCTTTCAACACTTTTAGACTCAGGCAGCCCCATAAGCTTCATACAAGAAAAGTTTCTGCCTTCGTTTGTGATAGCACCGTTGGAACCGAGTGAAAAATCGTATTGTGGTATCAACAGCAGCCCACTTCATGTATTAGGAAGTGTTAATTCAATAGTTCATTTTAACGATTCATCTACTAATCTTTGTTTACTTGTAGTTAAAAACAATTCGATGAGTTATCCAGTCATTCTTGGGAGAAATTTCATTGACAACATTGGCTTGGAGTTGCAGAAAACATACAAGAAGAACACCGAACAAAGTAATATTCCTTTATCAGAGTCGCCCAATATCAACAGTCATCGTAATTCAAGTTCATCGTCGCCGTCATCAAGCCGAAACAATTTGTTAGATAATGTGAGTACATTGCAAAAAGAAAATAGTATAGACGAAGAAATTTTTAATATTAATGTAAGTGATAGAGAATCAGAGTTAGATATTAATGTTAATGAGAATATACCGCATTATGTGAAACTGCGTGTCAAAGAGAACTGCTTTGCAGAGAACCAATTCAAAATGAAAATAACCTTGTCCAAGGAAAATCCGTTTCATTGCCCACCAAGAAGGCTACCATATTCTCATAAACTGGAGTTGGAAAAAATTCTTAATTATTTGCTTAGCAAAGGAATAATACGCGGGTCTAGCTCAGAGTACGCGTCACCTATCGTCTTAGTAGAAAAGAAAAACAAAGAGTTAAGATTGTGTATTGATTTTAGAGAATTAAATAAAATTACCCGTCGCGAAAATTATCCCTTACCACTAATTGAAGACAACATTGATCGGCTCAAGAACAAAAAATATTTCACAACCCTTGATTTGAAAAACGGTTTCTACCATGTTCCGCTCGAAGAAAATTCCATGAAGTACACTTCATTTACTACACCAATTGGTCAATTCGAATTCACTCGAATGCCATTTGGACTTAGAAATGCACCTTCCGTTTTCGAGCGTTACATGAAGTACCTTTTTGGTAAAATGACTAGAGAGTCTAAAGTTTTGACCTACTTGGACGACATTCTAATTGCCACCGAAACAATTGATGAACATTTAGGTATACTTCAAGAAGTTATAAACATTGTTGTTAATAAAGGGTTACTTCTCAGGTTGGATAAATGTATCTTCCTTAATAGTGAGATAAATTATTTGGGTTATAAAATAACCGAATGTGGCGTTAGCCCGAATGATGAAAACCTGAAAGCTATTAGAGACTTCCCAACACCTACCTCAACTAAAGATGTTCACAGTTTCTTAGGACTTTGTTCCTATTTTAGAAAGTTTATCTATCAATTTGCAAATATAGCAAAGCCCCTGTACGACATGTTGAGAAAAGATACCCCATTTGTTTTCGGGCTAAAGGAACTAGAGGTTTTTGACACATTGAAAAGTAAACTGACTTCAGCACCAGTCTTATCTATTTATAGCCCACATAACGCTACCGAATTACATTGTGATGCGAGCAACGCCGGATTTGGGGCAGTTCTGATCCAAAAACAAAGTGATGGCAAATTTCACCCAATATTTTATTTTTCAAAGCGGGCCTCAGATACAGAAAGTAGATACCACAGCTATGAGCTGGAGACATTGTCCATCATATATGCATTGAAGCGGTTTAGGGTGTATTTGTTGGGAATTAATTTCAAAATCGTTACAGATTGTCAAGCCCTTGTTTTAACACTCAACAAGAAGTTACTAAATCCCCAAATTTCACGGTGGCGTTAGAGCTTCAAGCATACGATTACTCTGTAGAACATCGGAAGAGTGATCGCATGGCCCATGTGGATTCCCTTAGCAGATCCTTTAACATTCTGCATATTGATGGTGAATCATTTGAATTCATCTTAGCAGCGGCACAAAGACATGATCCGAAGATTGTGTCAATTGCTACCGAGTTAGGTAAATCTGAGAGTCCAAACTTCGAAATGGTTGATGGATTAATATACAAAAAATCGAAAGACAAAGTTACCTTTTACGTGCCATCACAGATGGAGGAACAGGTTATCAGAACCCATCATGAGGCGCTTTGTCACTTGGGGGTTGAAAAATGTTTCGAGCACTTGTCTGCTATATATTGGTTTCCGAAGATGAAGGACAAAATAAGATCCTACATAAAAGGTTGCCTTAAATGTATTTATTTTTCTCCTGAATCGGGAAAAGTCGAAGAAAGTCTACATCCTATTCCCAAAGGAAATCAACCTTTTCATACCGTTCACATTGATCACCTAGGTCCTTTTCCTACGGCTAGCTCCACCAAGAAGCATATCCTGGTAGTAGTAGATGGATTTACAAAATTCGTCAAGTTATATGCAGTGAAAAGCACACAAAGTAGGGAAAGCATATCTTGTTTGGAAACGTATTTCGCGAACTTTTCAAGACCTAACCGAATCATATCTGATCGTGGAACGTGTTTCACCTCCAAGGAATTTGCTGAGTTTGTTAGCGATAATAATATTGAACATATCAAAGTTGCAACTCATTCTCCACAATCGAATGGCCAGGTAGAGCGGTTAAACCGCATTATAACACCCATGCTAGCAAAGGAATGTGAGGAACAAACTACTAAAAATTGGGATAAATATTTAGACAGAGTCGAATTTGCTATTAACAACAGCGTTAATCGTAGTACAGGTTTTAGTCCTAGCACCCTATTATTTGGTAGACATCAAAATGGCCGATTTCGCGATAGAATTAAAGATTATCTTAACAATAACGCGAACCCTGAAGAAATAGATATAGAAGATATCAGAAATAAGGCTCGAGATAAAATCGAGAAAGAACAGATGCTAAGCAAAATTTCTTACGATAATCGTCACAAATTTCCAACTAAATATAAAGTAGGCAACTACGTTATGATCAAGAACATTATCCAAACACCAGGAATCAACAAAAAACTATTAGCCAAGTATCGGGGACCTTATTAAATAAAAGCAGTTTTACCGAACGATAGATACGTGATAGGAGACATCGATGGATTTCAATTGACGCGGTTACCCTATAAGGATGTTAGTTTTCCAAGCAACATGCGGTTGTATGTTATGCCGGATTCAAGGTTGAGGAATGATGATGATGAGGACTTGGATGACGACGCAGAACGCGACAAGTAAATTGATCCATATTGTTTAACTATTGACCTCGATGGCCCCTCTAATGTTGGCAATTATATTTCTTAAAAAAAAAAAATGGAAATTTAATTTGAAAATTTATAACATTCTACTTTGTTCCTCTTCTAATGATATAGTGCTTCATTATATATGTTAATTTGCATAAGATAAAATTTTAAAAGAATATTGTTTAATCGTAAACTATGATTGTTCGTATTTTATTGCTATAATATTGTTTGTAAGTTCATACGAATTTATTGACGTTTAAATACTTAGTTTTTCGTTATTTTTTTTATATTATTGATTTCCGTTCAGGATGGCCGATTTGTAGAAGAATATTCGAAAAGTTTGAGAAACAGTGTCATCACACTTCTATTACACCCTTTGAGGTCTAATAATTATCATTCGTGTAAAAGATAATTACAATTAACTTAAAGAACGAGTCTCATGATCGGCTGATCCTCCCGTTAGCATATTCTTTATGTTAGGCGATATTATATATACCGCCCACAACTCATGTGAACGCTCTCTTTTGCAATAAACTGTCACGTCACTAAGTACTTGTTGTTTACTTATTGTCCAAAGTTCGCCTATCCCTCCCCCACAATAGGAATGCCAAAACTAGACATGGCACTGTATAGCTCGTCTCTATGCACACTGTCATATGCAGCCTTGAAATCGACGAATAGGTGGTGAGTGTCAATTTGCATTTCTTGGGTCTTTTCCAGGATCTGCCGTAATGTAAAGATCTGGTCTATTGTGGACTTCCCTGGCCTGAAACCACACTGATAGGGACCTATCAGGTCATGGACAAAGGGCTTCAGACGCTCACACAATACGGCAAGGAGGACCTTGTATGTGATGTTCAGGAGACTTATCCCTCGGTAGTTGGCGCAGTCAAAGGGGTCTCCTTTTTTGTGAACCGGGCAAACGACGCTGAGATTCCACTCATCGGGCATGCTTTCCTCCGACCATATCTTACAGATGAGCAGGTGCATGCGCCCAACCTGGTCATCTCCAGCTGCTTTAAATAGTTTTGCGGACAGTCCGTCGGCTCCAGCAGCTTTGTTCGACTTCAGCTTGGATATTGCTTTCCTCACCTCGTCTAAATCAGGGGGACGGAATGCTTGTTTATCATCGTCCAAATTGAGTGGAACATTCTGCCTAACAGCGGGATTTGGGCCGTCATCGCCGTTAAGTAGTCTGCAGAAATGATCCTTCCAAATTCTCAGCACAGACTGCTTCTCTACTACGAGTTGTCCGTTTTGGTCCCGGCAGGCTTTGGTCCGAACCTTGTATCCTCCGGATAGCTGTTTTACCTTTCGGTAAAACTTTCGGACTTCATTTCTGCCATAACACCTTTCCATTTCCTAGACCGCGCGCTTCTCGTGTTCCTTCTTTTTCCTTCTTAGAAGCCGGTGCTCTTCCCTTCTTCTCTGTTCGTAGAGCTCACGAACAGCCCTTGTTGTTCGATGCAGCGTCGTCTTATAGGCGTCTTGTTTAGCTGCGTGCGCTTGCCTGCACTCGTCCTCAAACCATGGGTTCCTTCTGGGTGGTGACGTGAAACCCAGCACATCAGTGGCACCTTCTTTGATGGCTTCTTGACAACGTTTCTTCTTCTATGTTTAGTGCAGGAAGCGTCGAACTCTGAGCGAGTTTCAGGGAGTCTAGGTCGGCAAAGTTCCCAGCAATCGGTTGCGATTGTAGCTTTTCGACATCAAACCGTTTTGGCCTTTCTCGACTCCGTTGCTCTCTCGATATCCGGGTTCTTACCTTGACTACAACAAGGTGATCCGAGTCAATGTTTGCACCTCGGAAGGTTGGGCATCGAGAATACTGGAGGAGTGTCTGACATCGATCGCAACGTGATCAATCTGGTTGACGGTTGATTGATCAGGAGATCTCCAGGTCCATTTGTGAATGTCCAGGTGTGGGAAACGCGTGCTAGCCACAGAGAGGTTCCGCCCCAAGGCGAAGTCCAACAGCCTGACTCCGTTTCCGGATGCGTTCTCGTGCAGGCTGTGTTTACCGATGACTCCAGCAAAGATGTCCTCCTTTCCCAGCTGAGCGTTGAAATCTTCTAGAACGATCTTGGTGTCGTAGCTGGGGCATCGATCGTATATTCTTTCTAAGAGATCATAGAAGTCATCCTTGATGTTGTCATCCTTCTCCTCTGTCGGGGCGTGAGCGCAAATTAGGCTGATGTTCCCGAATTTAGCCTTAATGCGGATCGTCATGAGGCGTTCGCTGACGGGGTCGTAGCTCAAGACTTTTTGCCTAAGTCTGCCTCGAACAACAAATCCGCATCCGAATGAGCGGTGCCTTCTCTCTCTCTCTATAGCAATTGCTGTAGTAAATATCCTAGTTCTTCATCGCTTTTATGCCAGGCCCATCCCATCGCACCTCCTGGATGGCGGTTATGTCTGCCTTATAGCAGTCAAGGGCCTCCGCAAGTTGTTCGGCCGCACGTGGCCTGTTAAGGGACCTCACATTCCACGTGCAAAACCGAAAATCAATGTCCTTTAAACGTTTGCTGGGGTCGTCAACGGGTGATCCTTCATTATCCGAGGCATGTTTTTGTCTCTGAACTAATATTGTTTTACGTGGTGAGGAAGTTACCCTCACGCACAACCCACAGACTGGTAGGCCAGGCCCATTATTTAAACCCTCGGGAAGAGGGGCTCGCTGCATACATTGGTTCACCATACAACGCAGTCAACGACGTTACCTCGCGTGCTCAGGCCCATGCCCCCTTTATTTATGCTCCAACTCCAAAAACACAACACCAATAGTAGCATATCCTGGAACCATTGTCACGAGCAAATAACCAATCTCAAATCAAAAGGATGGTCATGTTCACGGATGGTTCTAAATCAAAAACAAACTGAATACATCCTCCTATACAATATCTATTCCAAACTTGACCTCCGTTGAAACTCCTGAAAGAATGGCTCTGCCAAACAAGCCACTACTCCAACATCAACAAAGACAGGCACTACCCTGTATACCCAACACTCAACAACCACATAAAGTCACCTCAATACTACCCTTAATCGCCTTAGATTAGGGGACACACTAACACTCACTAGCACATTTTAAAGATCGTCCACCGGTGTGCTCAAAATGCAGTTCCGCGATAAACATACAACATTTACTTGGCTAAACACGATGCGATATATCTTCAATTCAAAGAAAAAATTCTAGCAATCAAACAATTCATAAAATTTTTAACAATTTTGACCACAAAAAACATTCAAAAATTCCATTCACACATCAACAATACCAGTATTAAAATTTAAAAACTATCATACTCTCTCCACTGTATTTTCTTCACTTGTATTCATGAAAATAACTATGTATCAATATAAATTTCGAGCTGAAAGTCCTAGCAGTTACGTACTGTTTCTTTTAATGTCTGCATTGTAGTTTGTAATTATATGTTAATAAATATTAATAATAATAATTATTTTGTGGGGTATATTTTTATTTTCAACACCGAAATAAACACAATAATACATCAAGTTATATAATCATTCATAATGTTTGTGTATATTTTTCCAAAAATATTGACAATACACATCCATCTAACCTGTATATTTTATGCGTTAAAAAATGTTTTACGTTCAAACATTCGCGCACACTCTTAAACACTCAGCTACAATAAGTAACATGATTTGATTCTTTTTAGAATTGATTTTTTATGTGTTAAAAAAGGTGTTCTAAAATAGCAGATGTACATGAGCTCTTCTTAGAATACGATATTTTAACCAATGACACCAGGAGCAAAACAAGTCCCACTGCTTAAAGAATTTACATCCGCCTCACTCAATTTGAACATTTTAAGAAAAGCTTCTACAGTTAAGGGACCCGACTTGTAAATAAATGAGTTATGGAATGAAACGGATTTGTTTTTATATTTTGCATTTCTTGGCAATTAATGATAACCATTTGTCACTTCAACACATCCATTACTGTGGCTGTTTAGGCCCCTAACGTGGCCATTCTGATGGGCGTTGCCGATGGCTTTGGGATCAGATGAGGATATCTTCAACTTTTTATATGGCTGTTCAGTTGTCATTGTTGAAAAATCAAACTAAAAGGTGTCGGGAATAAGTTAAAAGTCCTAGTTTTTTCTTTTAAAAGTTAACTTACTCTTTGTTCTAATGACATGTGGGATATGGGCGGCAATCCTACGCAAGCTCTCAATATATTCTCAATCGCTGCCCTCTGTCGAAACAGTGAATTCACCACGGGTGTTCCTTTTGGCACTAAGGGAGCCTTGCACAAGTAGCTTAACAACGAAAGTACGGGCTTAAATGTAACCCAAGGAGCATCCTGTACCATGTTGTTTTTGAGGTGTATCCTTGAGCATAATTCGCCAAGTATGACCAAATCAAGAATCAAGGGTGATGCAAGAAGGGAATCTTCGCAGGTGTTGTGAATGACCAGGGTGTTGTGTCCTCCCATCATAATCTCGCTCGTGTATTCGTCCATAGCACGCTTACTGTCTCCTACATAGGGAACATATTTAATGACAACGACGTGATCCGGATGTTCATTTGGCTTGTAGAGAATGTTGTTTGATTCAACCATATCATCCACCACGTTGCTCTTAGAGATCTGAGATAGGAAGAACATACAGATAAAATGAAAAAAAAAAGAGAATTAATCTGATTTAAACTTTACCTCCTTTGATCGGAATTGCTGTGGCGCGGATAAGTTCTTTCCGTCATTGTTGCCCAAGTGATTGTAACTCACAATTGATGTTGGTTTTATTCCTGCACCAACCAGAAAATCAACCAAAACCGATTTAAGTTTAGTCTGCCCCGATTTGAAGTCATCTCCAGCAATGAAAACCGAGTGATGTTCAGCTAACTCTATAAGACCGGGAACAAAAGTGTTTTGTGGGGATCCATTAATATAGGTGCACTGCAATGAAAGGACAATTATTAGGACCATAGACCACCGGGTTGGTGTGAAAACCTACCCCTTCAGCGATGCTTGCCATTGCAAAGATCGTAGACGGTGAAACCTCAGGCTTGTTTAATTTAAGTGATGCTTGCAGTTCTTCCATGTTTGTATTAAGTCCCGCTGAAACATCACAGAAACGTTCTGTGTTAGCTGTCCACAAAATAATAACGTTATCAACTTGCGAGGATGATTTAAAATCTTGAATATCTTTGCGAATTTGTAAATACTGCTCGTACTTGGTCCCTTGAATGATATTGTCAGCGCGTTCTGACTGATTGGCAGCAATAAAATCAGGATCATAAATTGATGGCCGTGGTTTCATGTTTGAAAGATCGTTGTAAAGTTGATCTTGCAGTTCGACGTCTAATACTTGTGCCCTGCGCATTGAGTCACCAATATTCATTGAGCTTATATCCCAACCGTCAATTACTTAAATTAGAATTCACATTAGACGGGTTCTCATGAGCGACTAGAAGGTTTTCCACTTACCAATATCATCAGGGTTAACCATAGGTACGAGGTTCTTCATGGGGATATATACATCCTTTCCAGATTCATCGTTACCCAAATACACAGTTGAGGCTTGGGTTATAGATCCAAACCAATTTGCCTTTTGGATTCCAGATTTCTTTCGCCATTGTAGTTGACGACGGTTCGCTTCCAAAGCGGCAGTCAGTGTAGAACCATTATTTCCTCCCCATCCAACGAGCATAAGCCCTAACTTTGGAACTTTCTTACCAGTGCGAATTTTAATAGAAATATTTTCTGGTTTGACCTAGAAAAAAGGGAAAACCCGTCAAGGATCAATACAATTTTAAAGTTTAAAAAAGATTTTAATATGTAAGCCAATTCTCGAACAATAATACAAAATAACAATTTTTATGAAAGTAATTGTATTGTATGTTGAAAAAGTTTCTTAGTAGAACCCACGCTTATAAACTTTTGCAAGTATTCATGTTAACTTTAATATTTATCCACAGAAATGATAATGTATTATTTGTTTCCTAAAAGAAACTTCCAATATTGTTAGTATTGATTTAGTAAGACTATGAGTCCTTATAATCCAGTTACAAATCTTAACTTATTTAATGTCACGGTTCATTGTTAAATCAATGACTTAAGTTATATTTCGTAAATGCCTTAAGTTCTGTATTCTTAATTGCATCCTTCAAAAGTTCTAATGCATACTCCTAATGCTTTATAACTATTCCGTTGGTATGAGGTCTTATTTAATCTATTTAAATAAGCACAATTAGCTTGAATAAAGGTTGATTCGGTTCGTCATTCGGGATAAGTTGATTGCCTAATAAACAGTAGGTAATACTGTTTGTAACAGGTTTGCTCATATTATGACTGTGAGCTGAGAAATTATTTGGAACCTTTTTCTACAGAAGCATAATTGAATCAATCAATTAAGCAGAGTAAATGATTTAATTTATTGATTTATTTAATTTGGGTCTTCCTACACTAGCGAAAGTGCTTCGCTAATAACAATACATAACACACAGGCTTAACCGAATCAAACACCTGATGGGTCTTCAAAAATCAATTTTTTATTAATGAGTTTTTACAATATGTCATTAAAGACCCAAGTTGTTCAATTACATAAACTTTTAATGTTTATGATATTAAAGTGTACATAATGTTTTGTACATTGTAAGAATTTATTTACTTCAATAATTTTAGTTATTCCCTGGACTTCAATAATTTAAGACATTACCTCGATTGGACTTATAAACATGTTTATATGAAATGTGGTCAATCAAAATACTTATGTCAAAAAGTAAAAAAGAACATTTGCGTACCTTGCAAAATTACGCATGGGAAAGTTGCTAACGCAACCCTCAGTTTGCGCAACTCCTCGATTTTCGCAACACTTCAGTCGTTTTACGTGTTGATTCTATAAGTGCAACTTTTTAAAAGGGCTAACGAAAAGTAAAACTTCTTGTTCATTTTATTTGCATGCTTTCCCTTTTGGCACGTTACTTTGTGGCTAGACGAAATTCTCAGGTTTCCGTTTTTATTAGTACCTACGGGAAATTCGTCCAGAATGGGAGTTACACGAAATATTACTAAATTATCTATAAGAAAAAAAAAGTGAAGTTTTATCCGAAGTGAATAAGGCTGGTCTGTGTTAACTTTGAAAAAAATATAACGCTCACAAATCAGTAATATGCCGGGTAAAAGCAAGAGAAAGCAGTCTTTAACAATTTGTGGCGAGAGCTGAATCTGGACCAGGGAAACACTTACTTAAGGCTTCTGAATATCCACAGATGAAAAACGCGTTATATAAATGGTTTCTAAACAAAGAGCTGAACATATTCCGCTTTCTAATGAAATTATAAAGTCAAAGGCAATTCATTTGTACAACAAAATTAAGGAGAAACCACCGTTAAGGCTAGCAACAAAAATTTAAAAAAAAGTATTCGAATGTTAAAGATCTTTTGGGAAAAGTTTTCTTATAAACGTAAACTTGTCCAACCGTTCGTAATGAAATTTCAAGAAAAAAATACAAAAACTTAATTTAACCGCTGTTCAAATCTACAATGCCGACGAATATGGTTTGTTCTACAGGATGTTGCCAAACACAACAGTTACATTTAATGAATCGTCAGAGCTTAATAGCAACGATTTCTTTAAGAATAATTTCCACTTCTGTTCTATTCTGAATTACATTTTCATTATATCTAATTAAATAACTCATTCAAGCTATGATATCTTATATGGTATATCCAATAAGCGCGACAACCTCAGTTATTGCAACCGCGGTAATTTCTATTAGTTGCGTAAACCGATTGTATTAGATATAAGCACTTTAAAAATGCAAAAAAAACAATAATTGTTCGTATACGTTTGAAACATTTAAAAAAAGCTTATAACTGTGGCCGCCGTGGCGTAGTGGGTAGAATGCGACGCCCACAAGCCGAAGGTCTAGGTTCGATTCCCGGCTCAACACATCAAATTTTTCCCGGCATCACCGGGAAAAATTTGTCAGCTGCTGATAACACTCAAAGAGTATTAACTGTCTAAAAAGGCTTCTCAAACTTCGCCGTTCGGAGTCGGCAAAAAATTGTAGGTGACTTCTACTCGTGAAAGAACAGTAGTCCGCACAACACGAGTAGTTGATGAGCCTAGTCCCTCTGTGGACTATCGCGCCATACAATTTTTATTATAAAAGCTTATAAATAACAAATTGCTTGAACTAAGACGTGTTATCGTTTTTCTCTTCCACTGTCTACGTAACGTCAAGTTACGTATCGTCAAGTTACAATATTTATGCCACAAAAAAAAACGTGCTCAGGGCTTTAATGATATTGAACTTGACAATGAAAGCTCATTGACTTGCGACCATTCATTGAACTTTTGTGGGGCATGCCAACGAAAAGCACTCTCCAATACAGAGTTGATTGAATCATTTTTACACGGTTGCAGCTGCCAAATATATACATTCACATATGAACAATTGTCTGCACACCGAATTTTATTATATGCAAATCATATTTGGGTATAAATATATTCGGAAAGAGCCACGCCATCCATATTTCCTCTCTGCATCTAAATTATCCTATTATAAATATATAAATGTCATAAATACACTTTTCCATCTTGCCATGCCGCCAATGTTATTTGTGCCTCTTCGCGATCTTAAGCACGTGAACGTTCCGTACACATTACCATGTACATTAATTTATATAAGCGCACTGCCAAAATTTGTCCTGAACTTCGTACAGCCTTGAATACCGCGTCTAGGTATGCCCATAAACATGACGCGGCAGAAGGCGGACCACGTGCCTCACCCAAAAAAGAGGTGTTAACAAAAACTTTGTTGAAAAAAACCGTCTGGTAAATAATTAACCCTTATCACAACATTAAGAAGTCGGAACACAATTCGAAAATAAAAAACGATTTTAAGCATGACGCGTCTGATGCCGGCAGATACCCATACTTGTCGAAGAACGAAACGAAAATCATACGATTTTGCCGGCCGGTCTGCATACTGACGGCCGCCAAACCAGTTGGTATAATTTTCAATCGATAGGTGTGTCTCAGCTTAATGACACTTTCCACTATCTTAATTAGTGCTTATTCATGCTACATGCCCTTTTAGATATTCATCTTTACAGATACCATGGCTGATGTATTTTGAAGCTCTATAAAAGGTGAATAAACGAAGAGTGTCCCACTAAAATCTCTAAAAGACGATACAAGCGGACGCGTGATTGTTGATTGAAAATTTTATCATACTCGCAGGTATTACGTGAGCCATTTAAATGTCTGCTGTTTTTGGTAATCTGCAAATTGCTGTTGCCATCAGGTGAAAAAGTTTCCAAAAAATGATAGTGACCAATGAGACTGTCATATGATAGCTTGAATATAGGTTGAAGTGTGGCTGCTGGGTGTTTACCATTGACGAGGTTATTTTAGGCTTCGGAATTTATTATTTAATAAAGAGTTGGATGATAAATGATAACCCAAATGACTTTTTATCAAGGATTTAGGTAATTAAAAAAATTGTGAGTGGAAGTTTATGTGACAAAAAAAACAATATTTGAAAAGTTGAATTGAAGAATGCAAATTTTACCTGTCACATATTATTTGTAACCAATTTTTTTAGAATACACATCTTTTTTAAATTGTTTACATTGAATTAATGCTGCCGAACTAAAACTAATAATAATCCAATAACAACCTGACAGTTCTAAAAGAATTTAATGCTCCGATTGATAATGCACACTACAGAATATTTTTATATAAGGCTCGTTCTCTCTTTAATTCAATGTTACCATATATGGCTCACTTGTAACAGATTGCTCAATAACTCCCGGGCAACCCCCATATGGCGCCACTACGAATATTATTAATTTAATATAAACATATGTAGAATAATATTTTCCTATGAAGCGGCACTATAATTTTCTTGTTACTGAAGCACCAAAAGAAAATTATTAAAGCTATGCAAACTGGGGTAGTTTGAAGGTAATAATTTAGGAGTCAAGCTCCTAGCAATACCACAGAATAGGTTATGTTTCCACGAGACAGAGGCGACATATGATTTAGAAGAAGTTAGAATTCGGAGATCATTTCACAGTTTTTATCAATTAGTCATTGTCTTATTTATTATATATTATTATATATTACTAAGTGAACTATATGTAAGTACGAATTAAACTAACAGGAAGGCTCTTAAAAAATATTCATTTGGTAGCGTATCCACAAAACCATTTTGACTTTAAAAAATAATTATTTTTTAAGAGTATAAAAAAAAACTAAGCTAATGCTCGTTACAACAACAAAACACGAAAAACTTCTAGAAATTGCATTTTACTGTCATTTGTATGATTTGTTGTGCAAAACAAACGATTATGACGTTATAATGGCGCGTGACAGCTAATTACAGTTAATTGAGAGGTTCTACTACATAACAGGAAGACACATTTTAAATCTGGTTAAACAAAATTATGCATTTCAATAACTCGGGCAGTTTGTTTGTCTATTAGTATACAAATCAAGCAAGACATACTAGGTACTTAGAATTAAAAAGGGGTATTTTAGGTTTATGCTCTAATTCTTGTAATGTGATGTGAAATTGCACAGCGCTGTTGTTAACAATGACTTTCTAATTGACTGGCGACTGTCAAAAAGTGTTCGTGCATGAAATATTAGTCATAAGAAATATGTCTACGTGTTTTTCCTCACTCCGAACAACAAATAAAGTTATAAGATTACTTTAAATCGGAAGGAGTTTCTGCTTCGTGTTATGGTTGTCAATGAAGTTGTATCCGAAAAGTTTTACCGGCAGGAAATCTAACCAAATATTTTAGGATGTAAACCGGCTACCTGAAGAAGGCAAAACTCTGTTATTGATTCAACTCAACGACATACTCGACCCCAAATCACAGGAAAACGGAAAAAGTATTAATGAAAATGCACCGGTTTGCAAATTCGACGTTGTCGCTACCCAACTGACCGGACAAAAGTACAAATTACTGTTTCATATTTGGCCTAGTGCAACTAGTCCCAGATTAAAAATGTATGCCACCGTCATAGAAGCCTTCTATGAAAACCGCCATAAAACGAATAGAAACCCAGTAAATTCATATACAGATGTTCTACGAATAACATCAAACGTCCTTTGACAATATCAATTAAAAACATTTCAATACTTAATTATCATGAGCGTCTGTTTTTGTGCTAATTTAGCTGAACAACGTCAGAAAATCAACTATAAAATACGTCTGTAATTAATGGAATGAGACTCGATGCTTCGAATTATTAAATTTTTTTTGACGGTTTTTACCAATATAAAACATTTTTATACTTAAGATTAAAAAAGTGATAGTAATGTGATGAAAGCGTAATTTTAGAACATAAAATAATGCCTATTAACTTGAATACTTATAAGTCTTTCGATGTCTTTTTAGTTATTTTTATTACTTTTAAAATTTACAAAAGAATGAACATATTGCAAATTAATTTTATATGTAAACTGATGTGTTCAGATCCAGATATTCCACACCTGATAGATATTCCACACACTTATTGATATTTTTACAATTTAGATCCAATGTTAGTGATAGTAATTCCATATTAAATGTAAAAACATTTGTGCCTGTCGGACTTACAAAACCGAAAACCTAAAATCCCAACATCAAAGGCAAGCCAAAAGACGTACAAGCATTCAAATTTAATTGAACATTAAAGTGACTGAACTAATCGGTACGGAGACACAAATAACAGTGTATATAACCCATGGGAACTCAACATACGATGTGCTTTTTTAATGGATATTGGTAGAATCTCTCAAATGAAAGAAGACTGATGAAATGTAAGTAAGGTTCGTTAACCGAATCTATAAAAATTGACTTATGTACTTCACTGTTCGTGTTAACAATCCTAATGAGCACTTAATATAATGTGTAACACGATTCGAAAAACTCATTATTTAATTGCGGTAGATGAACGTTCTTAAACTTAGAATACGTGGTCTTACATATTATTTATTTCTAATGTTAAGGAAGATATTCCAAAAATTGTTTAAAATGAGTTTGACATATCTCGCGAAAATATTTTATGATATAATCTGCTGTATATCTGTTGTATATATATAAAGAAATAAATATATATATATATGTATATATATATATATATATATATATATATATATATATATATATATCAAATTTAATAAACTCAGTGCATATGGTTTCATAGACATCGAACTTCTGAAATATCGAACACAACCGGTTTGTTTCCAAATTTTTGATTAAATAATATCTAATGTGATCTAATGTACACCGATCCTTTTAACTAAGTAAGACTAAAATTCTTTAATAGTGCACCTTATATTTCCACGAAACATTTTGCGCCAAACACAAGGGAACAAAGTGTAATTTTCAAAACATCGGATTAGTTATTGAATGTATGTATGTTTGCTTTTCAATAGATTTATTGAGTAATATGATAATTTTGA
This sequence comes from Eristalinus aeneus, assembly GCA_955652365.1. NCBI lineage: Eukaryota > Metazoa > Arthropoda > Insecta > Diptera > Syrphidae > Eristalinus > Eristalinus aeneus. The sequence goes on along the minus strand of OY019131.1, from coordinate 83,990,815 downwards.
AACATATTTCACTCATTTAATTATTTAACATTCTACATATTTTAATGTAATGAGACCTTCAAGATGTAAATAAATAGTATATGTAAATTGCTCTTTGAGCTCCCAATAGAAATTTCGAACAGTGTTGCAATATGAAAATATATAGAACTGATATCGATTTGCGATAAAAATTTGTAATTTATTACAAACACTTTAAGTACATTTGTATAAATGATTACCCACAAACAAATATTCTATTGAATCAGTCAACACCCTGCTTCCGAACCGAAATGACAATGTCATAAGCTTGTTATGCTTCTGTTGGAAACACCTGATATTTTTCAATCAATGCATAACCGCACTTTCATCAGCTGCCAGCGAAAAAATCAATAAAGAGGCCAACAACTGCAGAGCTAAAGTATACAAATGTCTTGTACTTCGACTTCCTGAAAAACTTTCTATCATTTCATCCGGAAGAGTCCAGAACCATCGCCAGTATCCTTGCAATTCACGTAATTATGTATACAACCGTCCCTATAGAAATAGAAATCCTGAATGGAACATTCTAGAATAACAACATGTTCTCCAAGGTCAACAAAATATTGATTTCCTGAATAGTAAAAGCAAAAGGAAGGCAACGGAATTTTTCCAACCACAAGGATTCACTCTCTTTACTTTCTTCTTTTTTCTTCGCTACTCACCTTAATTTTATTTCCCTCTTGCTTAACAGTATTTGTTTGATATTCATAATCAACGGCGATGTACTTATCATCGATTTGGACATTTGGGGATATAACCTCCAACTCGGATTCGCTCATTTTGAAGATGTTAGCGAACGAAAATTATTTACAACAAAAATTTGTGTAAGAAGATAAAAATTGTTGTTGACAGTTTTAGGTTTCACACTTTTATATACACTTGACAACTGTCACTCGCGATTGAATTTTATATAATTAACTAATTTTATGAGGAATTCTAATATGTATATAGATGCACACTGAATATTATAGAGATGAGGTGAAGTCTTGTCCTTGCCGGTGGTAACGTTGTTTACCGCTTGAATTATCTCAGACTAATGAGCTTTTCTCTTTCACCGGCGAGTGTATTTATGGGGAAATTAGAGCTTAGGAGAACACGCACGTCTCAACTTTATATAGAACAGCTGAGTGAAGAGAACAAGAAATGCCGGAATGGTTCTGTTGATATTGGAAGAAAACATGTGTATGGGTTTCGATTGCCGGTAGAAGCTTTTTTTTGCACTGAGAAAAGGTGTTTATAGGGAACTACAACCAATGTTTACCTTTATTCAATGTGTTTATAAGTAAATTGTTGGTTTTAAAATACCACATCAATTCCCGGAAACGGTATATGATCGCCTGGTACTCAAATGACTTTTCAAGAAAAATCGCATTAGAGCTGCAAAATTAATAGAGTTAAGAGATATCCTTAATCGGAACATTAGTCGCGATTCTTGATGGTCTACGATTTTTCAAGAAAAAAAATGCCGCAATAATGCTGTTGCAATATATGCAATTTAACCGCTGATCTGCTTGAGCACTTAGAATCAAAATTACAAAATAGGAATAGAATACGGTTCATATGACTTTGTTACATAAAATGAATTCGTCAACCATTGTTTTAGAATTAAACTAGTTTCTCAGTGTGTTTATGCTTCTGTATCTACATAGAAAATTATTGGAATAATAAAACGATACTGTCACAAAGTACTATTTACAAAAGAAAATATTTCCAATTATATTAAAAACAAAAATGTATGCAAAAACAAAAAAATTAATTTTAAAAACTGTGTAAAAACACTGTTTGAAGAATATGTAGGTGCACCACAAACATATAGCTTATCTATAAATTGTTTCCATTGAGAGCCATATAGGTTCTAACTATTAATTTCGTTTGGGATCATGACACAACGGTGTACAATAAATTAGCAATACAAAGTGACAATTCAACATAGCTTAACATATAACTGCAGTGAGATCTATGCTTCATACACTTAAAATTCAGAATTGTGTTATCATAATCACGTAATCCTTTTACATTGATCATTCTTTGAGATTAATCATTTCACTACGTGCTGTTCTTCAAATTGACTTTTTTTTGTTCCACGCGAAATTTTATATTAGCCTTAAATGCGTTTGGTGTGATTTGTTTGGTTTGTGCAGAATATAACGTTCATCTGTGGTCACTGGCTTCTAAAATAAAAACACTGACTCTCTTTGTTAAGCATTTCATTTAAAAATTTCCAGGATGAGACAGTTGCATAAATGTAATCTATTTCACCCTGAAAAGCATGTGTGCGGGGAAATTAAAAGAGTAGAATGCTTGCTTGCTTGACTATCAAGTCTAGAAGATATTGACCTTTTCAGAGATATCTCCCTAATATAATATTACTTTTATTTTATAGAAAGATATAGGCTTAAGAAAGAGAGTGCTATTTGCAAGGCTCACAGAAAGACAAGACTCTTTTTTTCTGTGATCAAGATAACGCGCGAAGTTTACAAATCAACACCAAAAACACGATCTTTCGAAAATCATATCAGCTACGAAGAAAATTACATTGAAATAACTGGACTAAACTAAACCCAACGTTGTTAACAATAAAAAAGAGCTGAGTAGAGGACCTACGAAATGTATACTGTCTTTACGAAAGGCTGCACATAATTCACAGACCGCCACAATCCAGAGCTTTGTACATTTGTCTAATTTGGGGGGAAAAACGTGTTTTAAGGCTTAGTCAGTAGTCAAGTAAAAGAGTTCATTCTAAAAACAACAAGCCGTTTCTGCTAAGCCAATCACCACTCCGCAACAGCTAGAGCTTATTAAAAGCTGATGGACATGATATCTTCCACTATAAAAAAACACCTTCTTCAAATATAACAACAGTAATAATACCGCAGTAACCTTTAAAAAAGTAAGCACATCTTTGTCTACTTTAGTCTTGTTGCGTTGATAGCATACTCAGGGAAAGGATCAACGGTTCGGTAGCGAATAATTGCTTTCTATTTCTAGGAAAAAGTGAACATTTACTTTCATATAAATACCCTTACTGTTGCATAAATAATTTAGTACATGGTATGGCCGTGTGGAAACATATCAGATATGGCGATTTCTGAAAATATGACACTTTGAACGAAACCGATTGCTTACATATCTGCTTGCAAATGGTATAATAATAATAATTGTTGGCGCGACAGTCCACAGGGGGACCAGGGCCTAGCTTGCTCGTCAACTACTCGTGTTGTGCGCGCTACTGTTCTCTCACGAGTAGAAGGGACCTACAGTTTTTTGCCGACTCCGAACGGCAAAGTTTGCGAAGCTTTCTTAGACAGTTATTACTCTTTGAGTGTTGTCAGCAGCTCGAAAGAGGTGGTGCTGTGAAAAATTCAAGGTTTTCAGCCGGGAATCGAACCTAGATCCTTCGGTGTGTGAGCGTCGCACTCTACCCACTACGCCACGGCGGCCAAATGCAAATGGTATACATTGTAAAAAATTTATATAAAGAGTGATTTTTTAGCTATTATCTTTTTGGCAACACTGATTTAAGCAGCTGATGCACATTTCGTGTTTTGTTTCACTGTCAAACATCTTCAGTTTGGTCTATATTTTAACCATGAATCGTCTTCCAAACGAACAACGCTTGCAAAATATTGAATTTTATTATCAAAATGCGTGCTCTGTTAAGAAAGTTCATCGCGCGCCTATGGTCAAAAATGGACGAAGCTGATTTTTGGCTCAATGGGTACACAAAAAAACAGAATTGTCGATTTTGGAGTGAATATCAGCCAGAAGCATTGCAAGAGCTACCAAATGCTTCCAGAAAAAGTCAGAGTTTGATGCGGTTTATGGGGTCTTCTTCAAAGATGATGCGAATCGTAACGTAACTGTGAATGGTGAGCGCTACCGTAAGATGATATCCAACTTTTTTTTGCCCAAAATGCAAATGCTTGACTTGCATGACATGTGATTTCAACAAGACAGAGCCACATTCCACACAGCACGCGCAACAATGGACTTATTGAAAGGCGAGTTAGGTGAACATTTTATTTCACGTTCGGGGCCGGTCAATTGGCCGCCTAGATCGATTTAACGCCTTTAGACAATTTTTGTGGGGCTATGGTTAAGCTCATGTCTATACAGACAAGCCCGCTTCAATTGAAGCATTGGAAGACAACATTGAAGCATTTATTCGTGAGATGCCGGCCGAAATGTTGGAAAAATTGGACTAAGCGGTAAATCATTAGAGGCGCAGGCAAGGTCAACATTTGCATGAAATAATCTTCAAACATTACATTATATGGGCCGTTCTATTGATTCACATAAAGATTTCAAGCATTTTTCTGAATTTTATGGGTTGTTCTACAGACTTAAACTTATGTCTAACCCTCAACCTACCCTCCCAATGTATTGTAGCAATTTTTAGGGAGTGAATGGCAAACCCGTATAACTTAATGCACCACCTAATCACCAATATTACCCAAGGTTGCCTTGCCCTCTGTCCTATACGATACACTGAAGCACACAACCAAAATACAGACACCGAACAAAGAACATCGTGACACAAAAGAGACTTTTTTACTTCAGCTCAATCCTAATCGCTCTCAATGCCTTGTTATGTAAAACAAGACTCAGCCAGTCTAACCTTGCATGACTGCCTTAAAATGCTGAATGTTGCGCGGTACACAGTTTTACAAAATTTACCATGAGATTGTTTTTTTACGCAAAAGGGAGTTGTAGATCGCAGCAAAAAAAAGTTAATAAATTTGAAAAAAAAATAGGACACGCCCCCGGGTGGACTCGAACCACCAACCTTTCGGTTAACAGCCGAACGCGCTAACCGATTGCGCCACGGAGGCACTTAAGTAATAATATTACGCAGTTGCAATAGATTCTCTTCACGTAGTAACATTGCATCTCTTCCAATTGTTCTGAATTGTTAGGAATGCCTACGAATTTCCCCGAAAAACTTCCAAAAGACGTTTCATTTGCTGATTTTTTCGCAGAAGAGAGAGCTCATAGAGAGTAAAATATTTCCCCTCCCTACGAATTTCTGCCGAAGAAAAATCTGTGGGCAGTACATGGCTGTCAAAGTGGAATTAAAAAAACCTCTGACATTTTATATATCTAATAGCTGTTTGCATTTAATTCTGCGAATTTCTATGAAGTCGTTTCACAAGTTTCGGCAGAGTTACTCTCTCTAAGAAAGACTTTTTACCCAAACTTCTCAACTACGAATTTCTGTACAGAAATGAATTGCCGATGCACAGTGCCTTAGAGTTTATTTGACATAATTTCATAATTTAACATAAATAATAATAATTGGATGACGCGACAGTCCACAGGGGGACCAGGGCCTAGCTTGCTCATCAACTACTGGTGTTGTGCGCGCTACTGTTCTCTCACGCGAAAAAGGGACCTACAGTTTTTTGCCGACTCCGAAAGGCCAAGTTTGAGAAGCCTTTTCTTCTTAATAACCCTTTGAGTGTTGTCAGCAGCTCGAAAGAGGTGGTGCCGTGAAACATAGAGGTGTTTAGTCGGGAATCGAACGCGGAACTTTGGCGTCTGAGTGTCACTCTCTACCCACCATATCACGGCGGCCAAATTCCACATAAATATCAGTGACATAATCCTACTGCTTCTTAATAAGGCGACCATTTCTAAATACTTTCCTGCAAGTCGAAACCAAAACCCCTTTTTTATTTTCTCATGTAAACATGGAATATTATATTTCTACCCATATAAGTACATAAAAGCATTGATGTTCTGGAAAAGTACTGGATTTTTAAATGGAAAACTTTCAGTTATAAACGGAAAATTCCATTTTCAGCACGTCTCCTCTTTGAGCTAATAAAGTTCAATTGAATACATTGGTTTGTTGCAATTACTGAAATTGTGAAGAAGTGGGGATAAATTAGACGACGTGGCTTCCAAACAATATGAGCAGCAGCTGAGATTTCTTTTGCGACTCTTCCATTGATGCCGTGGAAAATCACCGGCAATCAACTTGATCTGGGGTGTGCTGATTCCAAGAAACTATCCGATGTAAATCGTGCATACTCGTGTCACTAAAGTGAATCTGAAGGGCGTCCGAGTGGTTGGCTGAATCAAATGCAATCAATTTTTTCTCTTAAAGCGATCGCGTGGATTTATTTGTTTACTTTATTCCTTGTTGAGGGAATATCGGGTTGAATGAAAACAAAAATTATATACATATATACATATATATTAGAGTGGGCGTGCCTATGCGTGCTTGTCGGGAGATATAATTCTAAACATACATTTAATCATCGACAAAAACAAAACATTTAGTGCATGAATGTCGAGTAAGATTTTCCTATGTAGTTTGTAGAGCAAATATTGTCTCGAAACTAGAATGCCTATTTTTTTACTACACATATGTAATCGTCTCTCCCAGAGTAATTCTAATAAATCTTTAGCAAGACATTCTGACTTCCAAGCGCCGAGTAAGAATGAAATTAGTGTATGCATACAAAATGTCTACTTTTTCTTGACCTTAATCACATTAAAATTGTTAAGCTGGTAGGCACCAGGAGGTTCCTTATCGGTTTAGATTTCACAACCTTACGTATGTCTGATCTTTTCAGCAAAGCACATGGAAAAACCATTTTTGGTTCATCGTTAATGCAGACGTACTCAGGGAAAACAGAAAACGGACCAGAATCGGTGCCTGAACTACATTTGTGAAGTTTCAAGACAACGTATACTAGTATTTAGTTTTATTCTCTAGCGTAAAGCTATGTAAGCTTTTTAGATCAGTTTCTTCTCAAACATGAGTCCTAAGAGTTTAGGTAAGTCGGAGGGGATTTCAAAATTATTGAAATAAGTAATACGAGACTTAGAACAAGCAAAACACGCCTTACTTTTATACCTCTTACAAACAAAATAAATATGCTATACATCTGAATCTATAAGCATATGTTCAAGACGAGTGTACCGACGTTACAAAATAAAAAAAGCCAACAATCGAATGTACGTAGCCCGCGAAATTTAAATCTCAACGTTTTTTTGAACAGAATTCTTAAAAAATAATATACAACAAAACCAATGTATCAGATAAGTAGAATATTGTGTTTTACCTTCGGCGTTAAAATAAAACTATTTTGTATTCCCTGGTCTCATAGTGCCATAAAGATTTTACACCTGTATGTTTAATAAATATATTTAAATATTTTAAACATCAAAAGAAAATTTGCAGAAAAATGTCAGTTAGATTTGAATTGAAGACTAATGCTACACTCGCAGCTAACAATGCCTTTTATTCCTTTTCCCCAAAATGTAATTTCACTAAGAATCGTATAGTTATTTCTTCTTAAATTAGAAACAAAAGCAATAGCACAAAAAAAAATAAAAAAAAGTAAAATTTAGCCTTGTTTCCCTTTTAAAGTAAAGTATGAAAATATCTGTATTTATACAAAAAATAAGCCATTTCTTCAATTTTTGCAAAAAAATAACTTAAGTCTTTAATGAATACCGGTATGAAATGATCGTTTTTTTTTTAAATAATACACTAATTATTTATGGGAAAGTAAAAACATTTTATTCAAAGTATTGGCCATTGTTTTCTACACATTTTCAACACCTTTATGGCAATTTGTGAATACCACGCCAATAAAATTGTTCGTCTATTAAAGCAAACCAATCAGACACTCAATTTTCGATCTCCTCGTAGAAATCAAAGTGCTGCTCAGCCAATGCGTGTCCCATTGATGAAAACAAATGGTGGTCGGAAGAAGCCAAGTCTGGTGAATACGGCGGGTGGGGTAGCTGCTTCCAGCCAACTGTTTTGATTGTATCCTGAACCGGTTTTGCTTTGTGTGCAGATGCATTATCATGGAGCAAAATTACCTTGCTGTGTCTTCTGGCCCATTCTGGTCGTTTCTCGATCAATGCATGGTTCAAATTGTTCATTTATTGTCGGTAGCGATCAGAATTAACGGTTTCACCAGGTTTTAGGAACTCGTGGTACAGCACACCTTTCTGGTCCCACCAAACACACAGCATTGTCTTCTTGCCGAATCGATCTAGTTTTGCAGTCGATGTTGATGGTTGTCCCAGATTAACCCATGATTTTTCCGTTTAGGATTCTTAAAATAAGTCAATTTTTCATCGTCAGTAACAATCCGATGAAAAACCGATTTTCTTTCGTGTCGTTGAAGCAAATGGTTTTTTCGGTTTTCCATCTGTCTTTCATTCAATTCATGTGGCACCCATTTTCCTCACTTTTGAATCTTTCGTATAGCTTTTAAACGGTCAGAAATTGTTTGTTGTGGAACATTTAACATTGCTGCCATTTGCTTTTGACTCAAAGTGTCATCTACATCCAATATCGTTTGCTATTCGGCGTCTTCAAATTTTTTTGGTGGTCTTCCACGTTCTTCATTTCTGACATCAGAATCATTATTTCTGAACCGTTGAAATCATCTTTTGCATGTTGCTTCTGATAGAGCATGATCACAAGCATTCGATGCGACTCTGCAGCACTTTTCTTTAAATGAAAACAAAAAATAAATGCTTTCCGCAAATCATCACTTTCTGGTACAAAATTCGACATTTTTAACACGATGAAAAAATATAATGTTGTCTGTTCAATGACTTGATGTATACTAAATATTTTTCACACATGTCATAGCAAACAAAACAAAAAAGAATAAGGGCTCGTTCACAACAAATGTTCCCTAACGAGACATTTGTATATTGACGCTCACTTCATACCAGTATTTACACAACTGAATGCGATGCTGTTTACGGCATGATTTATTTCTCTTCTTAAATGGCAGAGACAGCCTATAACATCATGTTTTTATTATAACTATTATATTATTATTATTTATGATTATAAATACATAAATTAATTTTTACAAAATGGGCTTTCGGCTCTTAGTATATAAACGATTAAAGCTAAATATTTAAGTTTGATTTGGTTACAAAATTATACATTTTAAGAATGTTTTTTTTGATTGTATTCACTTTATTTTACGGATGGTGATGAGGTGAGGTTGAGAGTCCGAGTGGTTTAAATATATGTTGGGCAATCAGTGGGAGCTCCATTTGTACTAACTATTAAAGGTTAAACCTAGAATCCTTAAGCCATTTACATTTTCAATATTTAGATAATTAAAATTTAACGTAAGTCCTGTACATGATAGTTTACGACATGTATGAACTGTTTTACATTTATCTAGTGAAAGTTTGGCTCCAGATATATCGGACCAACTTAGGATGTCTCTGATGACATTTGAAAATAAAGTTTTGGTTTTCTCTCGATCACTGTGCTTGCACAGGATATATATGTCATCTGCATAAATACAGTGATCGAGTTTATTGTGTTGCATTATTATTTTGCTTAAATCATCGAAATGATAAAAAGGACTACAAATAGTGACGAGCCTTGTGGAACGCCATTGAAAAGTGGGTGGGAAACAGAGAAGCAGTTGTTCACTTTAACACAGATCTTTCTACTTGTAAGGAAGGATTTTATGTACCCCATGATTTTCGCCATACATGGAATGAGTGATATCGGGCGATAACGATTGGCACATTGAAATGATAAAAAGGACTACAGATAGTGACGAGCCTTGGGGAACGCCATTGAAAAGTGGGTGGGAAACAGAGAAGCAGTTGTTCACTTTAACACAGATCTTTCTACTTGTAAGGAAGGATTTTATGTACCCCATGATTTTCGCCATACATGGAATGAGTGATATCGGGCGATAACCATTGGCATTTTGGGTGTTTTTGTTTTGTTTTGGCAGTGGAATTAGTGCTGCCAACTTCCAATACTGTCGAATGACGTTCGTTGCGAGGATGTTATTGTAAAGGTCAGGAAGCTTAACTTTTATCGAGGAATGGAGGTTTTTTAGCATAGGATAGGAGATTCTGTCCCTGCTTGGCGTTTTTCCTTTAAGCTTTTCCAAGCAAGACTCGAGTTCCAGTATAGTAATTAGGGCTTCGATAAGTTTTGCTGCAGGGGAAACAAAAATATTTTCTACGGTTACATTAAGGCAGGTTGACTTCCTTACATTGAAGTTGGAGCTAAACGAGTCGTCTTTGGATTGATTGGACCAGGTGCATACGAAATAGTTGCTGATCTCAGTGGGGGTGAAGATATAACCTTCCGGAATTACCATTGAACGAATGTTGGGCGAAGAGAAATTCCCAGTTAAGCAACGGATTTTATGCCAGATTTTGGTCTCAGTTGTATTCGGATTAAGCATTGAAGTAAATGCATTTAGGCATCTTGCTTTGCTAGATTTTACTTTTCTACGGAACTTAGCGTTTAGTTTTTTAAAAGAAATTAAATTGTTTTGGTTTGGATGTTTTTTTAAAATTATAATTTTAAACATAGAACTTTGTTTAGGTTTTTCCAAAGCTGCTTTCGGAGTAATTGATGTTTCATGGTAAAAAATAGCATCTTACCTTTGCATTTAGAGGAGGAAAGTTATAATCCACAAAAGACCAGAACTATCCAGTGAAAGGGACCAGTTGTTTAATATCGACCCCAAAGGGGTAAAGCAGATCTGTTGTTATAAGAAAAAACATAATAAGCGATCGAAAGTCCAGATCGAAGGAATCAATCAAATGTTTAATATGAAAATATAAAGTTTTTGGACCATTTGTTCTCGCACAAAATACAACTTGGACTCGATTTACTCAACCTTCGTTTCGTGTAACTCCTCAATTTTCAAGTCACTAAAATTGTAGCACGTTTGGACTCTGTGAGTGAAACTTTTCAAAAATGCTATATCGATTTGTACAATTTCTTGTGTTTATGAACCAATTTTCTACTCTCCATTTGGTTGTTATGTCTTAACAGAATTGCTTTAAAAATAGTACACACAACGCGGTAAAAGTATCTGTATTTATTTGAATTAAATACACAGGTAAAGATGAAGCTGAGATGCCTTCAACTGCATCAAAATTTACCAGAAGATGCATTTTGAACGATTAGTAAATAATAAGTTTTTATTTCAAATTTCGAAAAATCATTTCTGTATAGAATAAAGTATGCTCAAAATGAATTCTTTGTTTTAGTTTATAAAAATCCCAAATATGTAATATTGAAACAAAAACACTAGTCATTTGCATTTACAAAAACTAAAGTAGTTTTATTTAAAAATAAGCTCTGAACTGTGCTTAAATGTGCTTGACAAAACTTCTCTGTTTAAGTATAAATTATTTTAAGACAACAAAAAACACACAAAACTACCAAAGCACATTACTTGAAACTTAAGAAAAGTTATGAATAAATACAAAGTTTGCGTTAATAATCCTAGAATTAACAATAAAAATCATTTTACATCTTTCGGAAACAAAAAAAAAAGTCTACTTAACTACAAAAAGTTCATCACAATATTTCATCCAGAGATAAAGCCACATTTTTAATTGTGCCAACACGGCGGACAAAAGGACCATAAATATACATACATTAATTCAAGGCTGATATCATCAATATTCGTTCTCTATGAAAAACAAGCAGGTGAAGTAAAGCAATTTCAAATGGGAAACTTAATTATCTAAAAATTCCCAATCGCTAGAAGTTTGCGAGCTGGTTGGTTCGGGGCTGGAGCGGCCAATGCCTACATTCTCTACAGAAAGTGACGGTATTTTCATGCTCTCAGGCATCTGTACGATAAGGGGCATCATATCCTCGGGTTCCAGGTCGCATACTGGTTGTGTTGGAATGAATTGTAGGTTTTTGTGCATCGTCACCGCTGAATCGCATTCATCTCCGTACTCGTCGTCGTTAATGAAATGAATTTTTTTTCTAGGTGTAGTCTGCACTTCGGCGTCTTCTAAATGCGTTACAGGATACTGTTTCATTGGGTAATGCCATGTGGATGATTGCATCTGCAATTGCATTTGAATGTCCAAATCTACTTGCGACTTTTTCAGTTCTTCCTGAGAAACCTCAGAGAGTTCAACCGGTTCTAAATTCAGCTTTTCAGCAAGAACCTTCTCTTTTCTCTCGATGGCTTGCTGTAAAGAGTTGGGTGTGAGGGCATTGGGAAGGATCATTTTGACGGACGACTTAACAGAGGAGGACGGTTTCGATGTGGGGGAAACAAAAGAACTTGGAGACAAAATATTGAACGATTAATCAAACGGATATAGAACTAAAAATACGCAAAGGTGAGCCAACTCACCTTGAATCTGTGCAGAAACTAGCGTCCATTACAGTTGGCTTTGCAGTGAATTCTAGTGTTTTTGGTTTTTCTAGTTTTTTAGATGTTAGTTCTTTAGTGTGACTGGAACTTTCGGCGATGGCTTGTCCAATTTCCACAATTCCCTCGGTTTTTATTTTTTTCTTCTTTTTATGCTTTTCTTCTTTTTTACCATTGTTTACGTCACGGTGATGAAGAATCGATTCTTCGAACTCCTTCTCCGAGATTTGATTAAAGATCTCCATTCTTCGGGAATGTTCTGCTCGGGGAGACTCAACGGCAATCTCAATTGGAACATCCAAGTTTATTTCTTCGATCGGCGGCAGTTCGAAGCATTCTTCGGCATTTATTACAGCCTCATCTTCAGCTTCATATTCAATAGGCGATTCGAAGAGAGACGTACCAATAACTGGAACTGGCGGTGGTAGTAAAGGATTAAATATTATTTTTGCTAGAAGAATAATCTTATTTAATTCGAGAAACAATTTAACCCATAACAGTACCTGACTTGCTAGGCGGTTCGGGATTTGCAGCCAAACGTAAAAGACTTCTTGAGCCTTCTAAGACAAATATCTCTTTGTTACATACACAAAAATTTATGATTTTCCTGAAACCACTAGCAACTGCTTCAACTTTCAATTGGTCCAAATTCAGTATGTATAAAACTGAATCATCATGTGTGACTATGTACTTGTTCAGAAAGACTTCTATCAAACGAAAGTTCGCTGTGGAGCTTGTAACATTGCGACATGGATTTAGCAATGGAATCTCCCATGCGGCGTTAGCTTTACTAATTGCATCTTTAAACAGCAGAGTCTTCTCGACGTTCCCATCCACATCGGCTATCCAAAGGCGCAGACCAGGACGCCCGCATATCAATTGAATCTCTGAATTTTTCTTCATTATCGTTCCTCCTATATCAGCTAAGATTTTTCGATCAGTTTTGCCGACCTGCGACAATTGCCACTGACTGTTTTTCGGATTTTTCTGGCAAATAATTGACCGGTATAGTGTGGATACTAGAAGAAAACTTTGATGAACGCTAAGCTGGACTATTTCATAAGCTTCATTCAGAATTTCTACGGATTTACTTGTGTGCTAGAAGTAGAATGTATTGACTTTTGTTACACTGTCGATTAGTTGACTTACTCACCGTTTGGTAATCAAACTCAGTGAGAACAATGACACCCTGCTTGTCTCCGGTGTACAATTTCATACCATTCTTCGACCATTCACAACAGGTTATTGCAGACCGGTGAAGATCTCTTATAGTGTAACGTTCGACAGGTTTTGCTTTGGTGAATGGCGCAACAATGTTTAAGTCAGGCGGCAATTCCTTTTGTATCTGAAAAACACTAACTTGACCGCTAAAATTGCCAGCAGCCACCATATACTCCACGGAAGAAACGATTTTTAAACATGTTATAGCGGTTGTAACCTGCTAGGAGGAAGAAACAAACTTAAGATAGGCGATCTCGCCCACTCGTTCCAGATATTTTCACCTCAGCCCGGAGTTTTTGCACGTCTCCATTGAATCGATTGTACCAGAAAACTACCCCTGCATCACTGCCTAGTGCCATGAATTCCTGAACAGCGTCTATGCAAGTTATTCCAAGATCAACAGAAAATAAACCTTTTTGTATCCGATGGGGTATTTTTTCAATTATTTCAGTCAATGGAGCCCATTCCCGTAGGGAATATATTTCATGATTCTTTTCCATTGTTAAGTATTTATGCCTTTGGTTTATATCTATTTTGCTATAATTTTGTTTGGACTACACGAAAACCTTTTCGACGCGAAAATTGTTTTGTTTTTAATTAATCTTCGTGAACAAATTTCTAATCCAGCACAACATATGCCATAAACCGTCCCTCAAAGTAAAATCAAAACAAAAATCTTAAATCGTAGGGATGTGTTCACAAATATACCACATTTTTGTTATATACATCGAATTAAAAAGAAAACATAGAATTATAACGTTTGACAGATTTCTGATGTTTTGTTTGCATTGGAGTGTTGACAAAATTTGGCAAACGAGTAATGTAAAGGCGTCTTCAATGTGAATAAATCGACGAAATTTCAAACGCCTATAGATAACAAAAGGGCCTCTAAGATTTTTTTTTGTCTATGAGGGATTATTAGGTTTCGAACAGAAACCAATAGGGAGACAGTCAACTCCCTCGTGTCCAGCCCTTGAATTCATTTTGACAGCGTTTTTTATAACATTTCCCCTCCTGAACAGCTGACGCACAAAAAGGATTTTGTTTGTTTTCAAATGATATATATATATGATATATATATATGAAATAACAGTCAAACGGTCGATGGACAAAGGGGAAATCAGCTGTTTGATCAGTTGTTCAGTTGACCATCTCCTTCCTTATTGGTTTCTGGTTTCAAATATATTGTTATTCGTAGTTGAGTAGTTTGGGTAAAAATCTCTTACAGAGAGTAGCTCAGCCGAAACTTGTAAAACGACTTTTCGTAGAAATTCGTAAACAGCTATCAAACATATGTAATGTCAGAGGTTTTTTTATTATCGATTTGACAGTCATCTGCTGCCGTGCTGCTGCCCACAGGTTTTTCTTCGGCAGAAATTCGTAGGGAGTGGAAATATTTTTCTCTCTCGTGAGCTCTCAGCTAATTGAACGCTTTTTCGTATTTTTTCGGGCAAATTCGTAGACATTCGTAGCAATTCAGAGCAAATGGAACGGACCTAATGTATTTCGTTTCTTTTCAAATGTTCCTATTGTAATGTCACTGGGCTGTCAAAAATTAAATCATTTCTGTCAATGGTGAGATGTGAATTTATACTTGTTAAAGAAGAAATATCATCATTGTTCAATAAATTTTCCTGATATTCAATTTTATATTTTTCATTGATTGCTCATTTCAAAATATTTAAATACTAAAATTCGTCAAACCGCGAAACATAATAATAATTTGTGTTGGTTCCTGAGAAGTGCAGGAAAGAACAAAGTTCAGTTTATTGAAACGACGATGAGTGATAACGTAGGAAATTTCAGAAGTGCTGTTTTTAATGAGCCAATTATAGCAGGTGGTCCTACCTCAGGTGTGATGCGTACCCCCTTGGGGAATGTGCGAGCCTTGGGGCCACAATTACCACCATCTCTGCCTCCACCACCAGTAATGGGTGGTGGTTTGGGCAGTGGATATCTTCAAAACAGTTCATTTGGATACAATAGCAGTCCCTTCATGGGCGCTGCTGGATATGGCTATGGTGGGGGATATAGCGGATTTGGAAGTAGTTTTAGCGGTGGATACGGCGGCGGATATGGGGGATATGGCGGCTCCTACAATAGATTTGGAATGAACCCAGGCGATCCAGAACAAAGATTTATTCAGATGGCTGAAAACAGTTCTCGACCTGCTTTCCAAAGCATCGAATCACTTGTATCTGCAATTAGTAACATTGCATCAATGTTGGACTCAACATTCTTTGCATTGACTAGTTCTTTTCGCGCAATTCTTGGCGTTGCTGCGAACTTCGGCAGGCTGAGGTCAGTTTTTGCACAGTTTTGGCAGACATTTGCTATATTCCGTGCCATTAAGTGGATTTACAGAAAGTAAGCACGATGACAATATGCTCAATGACTTTTCTGATTTTCCAAACATTTTTCAGAATGCTCTACTGGCTACGAATATCAAATTTGGATCCCTCCTCATTGGCATTTAAAGAAGCTTTTGCTGCGGCTATTGCGCAACAAGGTGGAAACCCAGGCCCAACATTACCTAAGAAAGGAGCATCCCCTTGGCCAGTCCTAGCCTTCATCAGTTTTATTTTCACAGCTCCATACCTAATTATGAAACTCATTGGCACCGTTACAGAAACAGCACTCGAAGAAAGTACGTTTATTTTAGAACAAACATATTTATGCGTAATATCATTATTTTTTATTACCTCTCTGATTACTGACTGATTACCCTCCGATTAGCTGTAAGATAAGATTTATTTTAGTTTATCTCACTCATAGTGAATGTACGGATTTGAATTGAATATTAATAATCTCGCGTCGGTTACATAGGACAAAAAACATTTGAAAACAAAAAATTTGGCTAGTGTTGTACTTGAGCAAGTGATCACGTGTTTTATAACAGTAACATTAATTCATTCAAACTCGTTGCCAATGCATTACACCTATTTTGGGGGGAGGTCGTGATGACACTACTGATAACATGGGCGTTTGTCTGAAAACACATTAAAGCCTTGCCGTACAGCAATTTTAAATGTGATTGGAATTCGAGATAGGGTTAAACCTTTTGTGTCAAGCATGGCAACTCGACTTTGCATATTCCGATTATTTATAAAAATTTGGGGTTGGTTCTTGAAATGATGGAGGATAAGATTCGAAAAATGTTAATAAGGCCTTTATTTTTGAACTGTGAAAATTAATATTGCGTAAATTAATGAATTCTTTTCGCATGATTTTCACCTATAATTTTCATTTTCATTATTATTTATCCATTTAAATACTAAGGAATTTATATAAAATTCCTTCGATTAATACATACAGTGATGGACAAAACTTTTCACACAAACTAATTAATACATACATGAATTAATATTATCTTCTGAGTTTTCGTTAATTTATAATGTTAGAATTCCGAAAATATATACAATACCATAAACGTGTCAGACTTCGATATTATACGTCCCTTAATGAAAGTTTGCCACTTTGATTTAGTTAGTCACAATGAATTGTGTTTTGTAATACTTTTAAAAACTATCTCTCGGTTTTTTTTCTGTTAGTACTGTCCGTTATCGTTAGTACTTATATAATGACGTAAATAAAATATAACTCAGAGTTAAGCAACTGTTAAAAGAATAAATAAGGCTAATTGAATTTGCATGTTGCATATTTGGATATCAATTTGGGCAAGGTGGCGTTTCTTGCCTTGCTTCTACGCCAACTACTGTCTACTATCTACTCTGAACTGCTGAATTTGAAACCTTTTGTAGACGTTGAAAATTATTTTGAGCGTTGACAACAACTTGAAAGGGTGGTGCTTGGCAAAATTGTTTCGTACCGAACGAAAATTTTTTCGTGTATGCTTACCTACAAATTTATTTCAATTTTTGGTCTTATATTAATGGGAATGAAATACCTATACAAAACAATTTGTATAAACTCTTTTTAGCGTATATTTGAAAGATTTCTGTACTAAAATACATTTTTTGCATTTCAGCTCGTAATCCTGAAAAATGGGTTAATCCAATCGAAACGTGTGCCTCTTACGACTTCCAAGGTAGAAATTCATCGGAATTATCATTCCAGACTGGTCAGCGTATTCTAGTTGCACCCAAAGAAATCCAGAACACTCATCAACTCATGAACACAGGATGGGGCCTTGCCACAATTGACAATCGTATCTCAGGTCTTGTCCCAATAACATACCTCAAAAGTCCCTCGCAAATCCGACTAGAACAATCAAACAAAATCATCCCCGACAACAGTATTAACATATTAGAAAAAGAACCACAAGCGCAGCTGAATTCTGGACTGGGTGTTGAGAATTTTGCAGCAGTCCCCTCGCACATTAATCAAGTGATCCCAACATTGACTGGTAACAACATAGAATTACTGCAGGCGAAAGATACTTAAATTTTTATTGAAACATGCAATTATTCCATTATTTCGTTTCAAGACTAGTTGGTATAGTAATTTCTAATCTATTTTTTGTTGTATTCCACCCAAAATCGTTATATAGTAAAGTCGGTTTTTTATATATTTTTTATTTTGAATGTGGTATTTTTCGTGTAAGAGTAAAAGCTTCACGATCGAGTTTATCTTGACTTTTAATAATTTAAAATAAATGTGTGTATGTTTCGGAGGGAGTCTTTCCTTTTTCTTTTTAATTTTGTTCAAAAAATTGCTCACTTGTGGCTATTCTTGTGGCGCTACAGTCCGGGGTGGACCTGGGCCTCAACCAACATGCCTCTCCAGCCAGCACGATCTTTCGCCAGCTGTCTCCAGTTGCGCACTCCAAGTTGGTTGAGGTCCTTCTCCACTTGTGTGCGTCACTTTAGTCTAGGTCGTCCTCTGTTGCGTTGTCCCAATGGCTCGGATTCAAAGACTTTTCGGACCGGAGTAGTGGTGTCCATACGCTCTAGCCATCTTAAGCGTTGTATCCGTAGACGCTTAACCAGGCGCATGTCGCTGTACAGCCCATAGAGTTCGTCATTAAATCTTCTCCTCCAGATGCCATCAACGCAAACAGGACCAAAAATCGTACGCAAAACTTTTCTCTCGAAGAGACTAAGGGCTTCCTCATCCGCCTCTGCTAACGTCCAAGATTCCGCGCCATAAAGTAGGACGGGGATGATCAAGCTGTTATATAAAGCGAGCTTCGTCTTTCGAGAGAGGGCTTTATTACTCAATTGCCTTCATGATCCCAAAGAAACAGCGATTGGCAAGAGTGATTCTGCGTTTGATTTCGGTACTGATGTTGTTTTCCCTGTTTACCGCGGAGTCGAGGTAGACGAAGTCCTTGACTACCTCGAAGTTTCTGCTGCCTAGTGTGACGTTTTGCCCTCATTTACCGCCAGACCCATTTTAGCCGCTTCCGCTTCAATACCAGCAAACGCTTCATTGACGGTTCTCTGTGTTCGTCCAATCATGTCAATGTCGTCAGCGTAAGCTAGCAATTGAACTGACTTCTGGAAGATCGTGCCTCTGGTGTTGACTTGTGAGTTTCGCACGATCTTCTCGAGGATGATGTTAAAGAAGTCACATGACAGTGCGACGCCTTGTCTAAAAACTTTTTTGACATTGAAGGTCTCGGTGAGTTTGTTACCGACCTTGACGGAGCAACGAGAGTTCTCCATTCATCCTACACAATCTGACGAGTTTGGTAGGAATGCCAAAACTGAACATGGCACTGTATAGCTCGTTTCATTGCACACTGTCATATGTGTCCTTAAAATCGACGAATAGATGGTGAATGTCGATTAGCACTTCTTGAGTCTTTTCCAGGATCTGCCATAATGTGAAGATCTGGTCTAATGTGGACTTCCATGGCCTGAAACCACACTGATAGGGACCTATCAGGTCATAGACAAACGGCTTCAGACGCTCACACAATACGGCAGAGAGGATCTTGTATGCGATGTTCAGGAGACTTATCCCTCAGTAGTTGGCGCAGTCAAAGGGGTCTCAACGCTAAGTCAACAACGCAAGTCGCTAAGTCGCAACGACAACAACGCTAAGATTCCACTCATCGTGCATGCTTTCCTCCGACCATATCTTACAAATAAGCTGGTGCATGTGCCCAACCAGGTCATCTTCAGCTGCTTTAAATAGTTCTGCGGACAGTCCGTCCGCTCCAGCAGCTTTGTTTGACTTCAGCTTAGATATTGCTATCGTCACCTCATCTAAGTCGGGGTCGGGGGGACGGAATTCTTGCATATCATCATTTAAATCGAGTAGATCATTCTGCTTAAGAGCGGACCTGGGGCCGTCATCGCCTTTAAGGAGTCTGCAGATATGATCCTTGCAGATTTTCAGCACTGACTGCGATTCTACTACTAGTTGTTCCAGCAGGCTTCAGTCCGAACTTTGTATCCTCCGATTAGCTGTTTTACCTTTCGGTAAAACTTTCGGACTTCATTCCTGCCATAACACCTTTTCATTTCCTCGACCGCGCGCTTCTCATGCTCCTTCGTTTTCTTTCTGAGAAGCAGGTGCTCTTCCCTTCTTCTCTGTTCGTAGAGCTCACGAACAGCCCTCGTCGTTCGATGCAGTGTTGCCTTATGGGCGTCTTGTTTGCTTGTTCGCTTGCTTGCACTCGTCGACAAACCATGAATTCTTTCCGGTTAGTGACGTGAAACACAGCATATCAGTGGTAGCTTCTTTGATGGCTTGACAACGTTTCCAGACTTCTTCTATGGTTAGTGCAGGCAGCATCGAACTCTGAGCATTCCCAGCGATCGGTTGCGATAGTAGCTTTCCGACGTTAAACCGTATTGCCATGTCTCGACTCCGTTCCTCTCTCGATACCCGGGTTCTTACTTTGGCTACAACAAGGTAATGATCCGAGTCGATTTTTACCCCACGGAAGCTTCGGACATACAGAATACTGGAGGAGTGTCTGACGTCGATCGAAACGCGATCAATCTGGTTGACGGTGGATTGATCAGGAGATCGCCAGGTCCCTTTGTAAATGTCCAGGTGTGGGAACCGCGTGCTAGCCGCTAGAGAGATTCCGCCCCGAGGCAAAGTCCAACAGCCTGAGTCCGTTTCCGGATGTGTTGTCGTGCAGGCTGTGTTAACCGATGACTCCAGCAAAGATGTCCTCTTTTCCTAGCTGAGCGTTGAAGTCTTCTAGAACGATCTTGGTGTCGTAGCTAGGGGCATCGATCGTATGTTCTTTCTAGGAGATCATAGAAGTCATCCTTGGTGTTGTCATCATTCTCCTCTGTCGGGACGTGAGCGCAAATTAGGCTGATGTTCCCGAACTTAGCCTTGATGCAAATTGTCATGAGTCGTTCGCTGACAACAAATCTGCATCCGAATAAGCGCTGCTTTCTTTCTCTTAAGCAATCCATGTAGTAGATATCGCAGTTCTTCATCGTTTTGTCGGGCCCGTCCCATCGCACTTCCTGAATGGTCGTAATATCAGCTTTGTATCTGTCAAGAGCCGCCGTAAGTTGTTCGGCTGCTCGTGGTCTGTTAAGGGACTTCACATTCCACGTGCAGAACCGAAAATCAGTGTCCTTATAACGTTTGCTGGGGTTGTCAACAGTTGGTCCTTCATTATCCGAGGCATTTCGGCGTTTCAGAACTATTTAGTTTTACGTGGTGAGGAAGTTACCCTCACGCACAACCCATAGACTGGTAGGCCAGGCCCATTACTTATAAGCTCGGGCAGAGGGGTTCGCTGCATACATTGGTTCACCACACAACGGATGTTGTAATGGCTATCCACGGGGCCGCCGCGAGGGGGCTGATGTCAACTTGACCTGTTCACTAACGAGGATAGTCTTGGCAGCTCGACTTGTTGAGCGCAATCAACAACGTCACCTCGCATGGACAGGCCCATGCCCCCTATCTCAATTATCTAAAGACACTATTAAACGAAATCATCTATACTCAGATTTGAAATAATTTACCATTTAAGAAATTATCATAAGTCACGTCTGTCAACTGAAATCGAGTGTATCTGGAAGTAGACCCTCCTAATTAGTTGACGAATCCGGCATGATTCCGACACTTGCGACCCTTTGATTCAGTGATGCAGTTTTGTAGATCTCAGTGAGACGAAGAAAAAATTGTATACCGCCTAAACTAAGCTCATTAGACTCCCCAATCAGCTTAGTTTAGGCGGTATTTATCAGATTAAAAACTGATAAAAGTCCATACATACATATCTCATCCCGTCATTTCTGCTTACAGTTAAGCGATTGTTTCTTTTTGTTCAATGAAATTAACTGAATGACTGTGTTAATTTTGTTATGTTTAACTTCCGACATGTATTTTGGTATCTTCAAATAAAACCTGTAGCCTCTAAAACAATTTAATTCAACAAGAAAATACTTTCTTAAATCTTGCTGGAGAAAAATGTAAAATTGGTAATCAGAACAGAGCTAAACTTTCAATTAATTATTCAGTTATATTTAATATTCGTTATTCGTGGTCGCCGTGGCGTAGTGGGTAGAGTGCGACGCTCACACGCCGAAGGGTCTAGGTTCGACTCCCAGCTCAACACCAATTTTTCGAGTTTTTCACGGCACCACCTCCTCCGAAATGCTGACAACACTTAAAGAGTAATAACTGTCTAAGAAAGCTTCTCAAATCTAGCAAAAAACTGTAGGCCTCTTCTACTCGTGAGAGAACAGTAGCACGCACAACACGAGTGGTTGATGAGCAAGCTAGGCCCTGGTCCCCCTTTGGACTGTAGCGTCAACAATTATTTATTATTTAATATTCGTTAAAGATTAATTGTTTGTATTTCCATTCGGAGCTTAACACAAATGTACTTATTTGGATCCAAGTTGAATATTGTTCGTTCAAAATTATGAGTACATTAAGAAATAGCGCTAATATTACGAACGAACATTAATTTTTGTTGTCTTTAACGTTATTCGTACTGGAACGGAGTCAAGGGATAGACGTTCTTTTGTAAGTATGTCAACGTGTTTTTTTTTTGTTTCTGTTTTTTTACACTGTTTGAAATAAATCAACAACGCGGTTATTAGCAAAACTGTTTCATATCCTGTGATTTCACTTCATTGGTAAAGGATATAACAAATCATTTACATTTTCAACACTAAAAATAAGCTGTTTCGGTAATTCATGGCTTGAGAACAAAAACGAAGTTTGTGACCCTCTGTCCTACATAGAACGTTATATGTTTTAAGGGTGAGGGATTCTTTACGTACAGTATAAGCAATTCTGGTATTGGGCAAATTGCGATAAAGTAATGAATGTTTTTAATTTCGGCATGGCATAAAATTAAGTTTTAGGAGTTCAGTCCTAGCTCTTAATATTGTGCTTACTTGATACGTTGAAAATTCTCTTCTTAAGTAATTGTTCGAGCCTAGTTTATGATTTAGTAGTTTATATACATCGTCGTCTTAGCCCTTATTATACAGGAATCATACACTTAATCATAAGGGTTTCATGAACTGATAAAATTTAGCCTCTGTGAGACTTAGCTTAATGTTATGGGAATATGCCAGCTCTTTCCATTCTTTGAAATGCAAAAAATTATATTGTAAACATATCTATTTCACTGGTAAATTTGAGGCAGACCAAATTCAACACAAATCGCATATGAAGGAGCTGTTGATGGGAGTCCTTTTGAAGTTCTTCGCACTCTTCAAAGTACTTGAAGCCAAAGACATGGTTCGCGTAATACAGACAAAACTTTGAATTTAGCTGTAACTGTTTTTTTCATGGACATGATCATTCTGTAGAAGAAAAAAGTCAATGAAAAAAATCTTGCACCACACACTGTGTCATCATGATATTAATAGTGCTACCTCGTTCTGGCATAGAAAAGTGCAAGCCAGCTGATCAGTTGAACGACCCAAAGCCAAATGAATTTTTGATACTCGTTGACATTCTCTGGCAGCGGCGATTTTGAATAAAGAACGTTTCAATTGCAACAGTTTAAATTTATTTGAAATTTTCAACAACTACAATTTATATCTAAGTAAGACATTACGAGAAAGTCCAAGTAATTAAATTCCATGACAACTTCTATCAGCTTATCCCTCGAGCAGAAGTGCTACTCCCACCAGTGACGAAAACTATAATTTTTGACTTGGAGATGTTGATCTTTAATTCCCACAGGTTATATTAACTGTTTATTTGTAACTGCAGTCAGTGGTATTTCAGTCAAAATAACCAGATCTTTAGCATATATAAAGACTCTTATGTCAACATCACCAACTTTAACTCCACCGTCCTAAACAAGCACACCTGTATGAAACCCCTGTTTTAACTGCAAAATAGACATTACCATTCCGCTCCATACCGTAGCAGAGGTCTGTGCAAAAGGTTAATGCAAAAATTTGGTCGATTGTCGAGAGTCCTGATCAAAAACCAGATTGAAAGACACGTAGACGACTATTGGTAAATAATAAAAAAAAAAAGGTGGGTGGAAACTTTCCGTAACGAAATACCTCTATAATTTCCCGGAATTCTGTTAACAGCATTTGTATATATAGCGTATATCACAGATTTAAGAGAAATATCTGGATCTATGTCTGAATCTAATATTTTGTTGTAATTGTTTAGTAATATTTCGAAATACTAAGGGCTGAGATTTTTAATGAATTCGACCGGAATACCATCAAACACAGGAGCAGCTATTAATTCCGGCATTGAGAAACAAGCGTCGAGTTTATGCACTGGGACATTCGGGATACCATTATGAAAGAGTTGTTGGTCGGCTGTTGAGGTCAATAGTTGTCTTAAATCATTTGCCAAAGTTTCCGACTCTACAGTACAAGCCTTCCGAATTAACTCCACTTAGCAACCTGACCGTGTTCCAAAAATATTTCGAATCCTTACAGCTCCCTATTTTGTACGGCAGTTTTTTATAATATGCTGCTTGTTTGTTTTACAATTTATCTTAAATCTTTCATTTGCTTAAGTCTTACATCAGCCTAGAAACACAATTTTTGTCTCTTCTTAATAAATAAAGAAACCTTAAAGGCTTCCTACTTAACTTCTTGGATAACTTCTCGAACCACAGTCCAGAGCTTGTTGTACTTTTAATCGCTTAAAACATTTCAAAATAATATTTATGAACGGTCTGTATCAAACGCAATTCTCTGCATTGTGTGCATTGCAAAATTATAAATTGCAGATGCAAATCGCCTTGGGAATATAAGTAGGCAAATTAAACATTTTCGGTATTTTTACTAGCATTGTGTTTTTATCAAAATGGGTCCCCAAAAACACGCTAACTCTCTGCTTATTTTTTATATATAATACGAAGATACTGAATACCCAAATCGCTACGAGAAGTAGTACTTCTGAAACACTTAACTGGATTAGAATCATATTAAAGGCCTTTACTGTAATTTATATAAAAATAGTCCATTGAATACGTTCACTGGAACTTCAAACAGACTTGTTGATAATAGGTCTGTTCCAATTGATTTATGTACAAAAAATCGTAGTTGAGTAGTTTCGGTAAAAATCTCTTCTGAAACGACTTTTCGTAGAAATTCGTAAACAGCTATCAGACATAGGTCTTTTTATTTTTGATTTGACAGCCATCTGCTGCCGAGCTGCTGCACACAGTTTCTTCTTCGGCAGATATATGTAGGGAGGGGTAATATTTTGCTCTCTCATGAGCTCTTTCTTCTACGAAAAAATCAGCTAACGGAACGCTTTTTAGTAGATTTCTGTTAAAAAAATTAAATAACTGTCTGGAGAAATTTATAACTTATTCATCCTACCGTCTTACACTTCCGGGATATCTGCTATTCTCTTGAGTACAGGAACAAAATTGTTGGTATCTGTAGTGAAGAGGAATTCATTTTTGTATACGAAAACTGACAGATTTTCACAAACTACCACATGTTCAGTGGATAAATCCGATGACAGTTCTTTACTTTTAAGCAATTACGACGGTAAAAGTGTAAAATATCTTTGTATCTTCGAAATCGAAATATCTGCGGATAAAAAATGGTAACATAACTTCATATTAAAATTTCATCTAAAGCTAATGTTGTCATCCAACAGGGAAAAGGAAAAAAGCCATTTATTGATCGAAAAAATGCTGTCACATTTCATCTTGTGCACAGAAGTCAACACGATCCTTTAGTTGCAGACGAAACTGCTCCTCAAAGAGTTCTTGTTGAGGCCACGACAAAACAAGACCCCGATCCAGCTAAAAGACGTGAAGAACAGAAAAAGTATGGTATTCAATTCGACGATGACTATGATTACCTACAACACTTGAAGAAGATTGGTCATGATGTTGTTTGGGAGTACGTCGAGAATCCTAATCAAGCAAAGAAGGGTAAGGACAAGGAGCCAAAACTGCAACTTCCCAGCTCTGTATTCGCTAGTGAATTTGAAGAAGAAGAAGGTATGTTGAACAAAGCTGCCCCTAGGCCTGGGCCAAGACCCGATCTGGACCCGGATGTAATTGCCGCTCTTGACGGTGAATTCGATTTTGATAACGAGGAAAATCAAATGGAAGACGACTTCGTGATACAAGCCATGGAAGGGGATGATGATGAAGACGAGGATGAAGATGACTACTATGATGATGAAGAGGCAAGCTTCGATTCGGATGCTGTTATCGGTAGTGAAGAGGAAGAAGAGGAGATGCGAGATCACTTGGGACCGCTAAGGCGCGAGCGTCGTTTTGACAATGAAGAAACAAAATCGCGTTTTACAGAATATTCAATGTCTAGCAGTGTAATTCGTCGAAACGAGCAGCTTACACTCTTGGATGACAGGTTTGACAAATTTTACGCGTCCTACGACGAACCAGAAATGGGACCACTTGATATGGAGGAAATTGAAGGAACATGGGGTCAGAAACACCCATATGTCTTAGGGTGCTACCAGCTGTACAAGAAATCAGAAAAGGTTGAGGACTACAATAAGGAATGGGACAAGGTGAGACTTGAAAAATACAAGAACATTGTAGATGATAACAACGATGATGAGATGGAAGAGCTGGAAGTTGAGGATCCCAAGGAAAAGAAATGGGACTGTGAAAGCATACTTTCAACATACTCTAACATTTACAACCATCCAAAGCTCATTGAAGAGCCAAAGAAGAATAAGAAAATCCATATAGACCCAAAAACTGGTATTCCTCAGGATGTTCTGCGAGGAGGCGATAATGACAAGCTAACTGCTCAGGCCTTAGCTAAACTCGATAATGAAGGTGTACCGAATGAAGGAGCCAAATCTCTCTGCGCAAAATCTGTTGTCTCAGCACTGAGCGTTCTTTCGATTCGCCCCAAAGATGAAACGACTGAAGAAAAAAGGGAAAGGAAGCGTCTGATTAAGGAATATCGAACAGAAAGGCGTATAGAACGCAAGGCAAACGCCGAAGCTTTTAAGGAAGAGAAAAAGAGGCAGACTCACATCAAGATAAATAATCGCAACAATGTACAGGGGAATAGAATACTGTAGATATTTTTCGTTTGTTAACTTACTTTACCGTCTAGTTGTTAAGAGATTTCAGATTTTAATCAAATACAAACTGAATATTGTCTACATGGTTTTTTATTTACTCAACTGAGGTTGAAAAAATATGTGTATCACTTTACATCTGACAAGAGTTTGATTCCATTCGCTGGGCAATGTTTATTTTAAAATTTACTCGAAACAAAGTGAAATGAATTGTTAATAACTACACTTTTTCACTTCTTGATGGGGTTGATCTTACTCGGAAATGGAAACAGTGCTTAAAGTTAGTATCTTAGTATCTCGAGAAGGATTCGCTGTAGGTTTTAGAAAAGTGTAAACTTCACTTCGACTGAAACTTATTAAAATCTCAATTTCAATTTCATCCAATCCAAAGAGTGTTGTTCCATATACGTTAATTTAAGTATTAGTTTTATTTATACTCTGAGAGCATTCAAAACTAAAGTCAAACACATAATTTTTAAAAATAAATTCAATGAGAAAATGCTAGAAATTTTGCGGAGAAAATAAGCGAAACTTCAAAGACCACAACATTCTAAATTTGCACCCACAAACAGTTCGAAATTTGTTGCTTTCGGATGTATACACTAAGCCCATATTTTCTTTCCAAAGTTGTGTCACTAACGCTTCTAAATTTTTTTGGAAAGCATTTTGTCTGTGTAAATAGAACAGTAAAGCTTGAAGTTACCGTTACAGGTCTGAAGTTTTATGGGAGTCAATAGTGTGGGAAGTCTAGAATTGAAGGAACAATCCATAAAATTGGCTGTTTAAGTATTTCAATTTTTTTGTCATCTTACTGCTGCAAAACTAGGTCTAAGGGATAACTTCTGCTCTGTTTTCCACATTGGCCAAAAAAATAATTCCTGCTTGAGAAAAAATGGAAATAACTGTTTGGGTATGCTGTGATACTAAAAACAGTAGTTCTTTTTAATACTTGATTTAAAAAATAATATTTTGTATGAAATCAAAGATTGATGCGTATTGTACATCAAAGATTGAACTCAAAGTATAACTTAGACTGGGGTTCCTTAATGTTTTTCCGTTTTAAAATTAAATTAGTTCTTAAATTTGTACCACTACTTATGCAGCAATGTTACTTCAAAAATCCACTATTAACATAATGAAGCTTGATTGATTGGATTAGAACATAGAATTGATAGAGCATTGTGTAGATTGTGCTGCAGAATGTGATTAATATTTCGGTTCAAAAACTTAGATCCATTCAGTTAGCTGAGCGAAATTTAAACTTAGCTGAGCGAAATTTAAAAGGAATTTCCACAAATCAAGCCTTACTGAATTTCAGCTTCAAGCGTTCAAAAAACTTAAATATATTCAGCTTCTATATCTATCTATACATAAGTTTTATTTTTAACTTGTTTTCAAAGGAATGTTAAAACCACGACAGATCTGATCCAGCAAAATAAAAAAACGAAGTATATTGGAGTTATAATAGAAAGGAAACTTGGAACTAAAACTGGAATTCTACTATGCTTTGATAATAAAACATCTGAATGTTATCTTGTGTCTTTTTTTTTTTTAAGAAATACAAATGTCTAGCGGTTTTAGGAAGAGAATCCTTTCACTAAAAAAATTCGTTTGGACCCAGACGCTTACCATAACTTGTTCAGGACGGGACATGATAACATATCTGCTGCGTCCAAATAAGTCTCCGACAATAGTCCTGTTCCCTATATTCACTAACTATCCATATTGCATTTAATAGCGTACGCCGTTAACTTAATAGCGAACATGATATGTCCGAAAATCAAAGTTATCAATACCAATACCATCAATACAGGTATACAGGTATGAAGTGAGCGTCAAGATACAAATGTCTCGATAGGGAACATTTGTTGTGAACGAGTCCTAATTTTTTTTTGTTTGTTTGCTATGACATCTGTGAAAAATATTTATTATACATCAAGTCATTGAACAGACAACATCATATTTTTTCATCATGTTAAAAATGTCGAATTTTGTAATAGAAAGTGATGATTTGCGGAAAGTATTAATTTTTTGTTTTCATTTGAAGAAAAGTGCTGCAGAGTCGCATCGAATGCTTGTCTAGGCATATGGTGATTATGTTCTATCGGAAGCGACATGCAAAAGATGGTTTGAACGGTTCAGAAATAATGATTTTGATGTGAGAAATGAAGAACGTGGAAGCCCACAAAAAAAGTTTGAAGACGCCGAATTGCAAACGATATTGAATGGAGATGACACTTTGAGTTAAAAGCAAATGGCAGCAATGTTAAATGTTGCACAACAAACAATTTCGTTTAAAAGATATGGGAAAGATCCAAAAGTGTGGAAAATGGGTGCCACATGAATTGAATGAAAGACAGATGGAAAACCGAAAAAATGCTTGTGAAACTTTGCTTCAAAGACACAAAAGAAATTGTTACTGGCGATGAAAAATGGATTTATTTTGAGAATGCTAAACGGAAAAAAATCATGGGTTAATCTGGGACAACCATCAACATCGACTGCAAACCAGATCGATTCGGCAAGAAGACAATGCTGTGTGTTTGGTGGGACCAGAAAGGTGTGCTGTACCACGAGCTCCTAAAACCTGGTGAAACCGTTAATACTGATCACTACCGACAAAAAATGATCAATTTGAACCGTGCATTGATCGAGAAACGACCAGAATGGGCCGGAAGACACGGCAAGGTAATTTTGCTCCATGACAATGCACCTGCACACAAATCAAAACCGGTTCAGGATACAATCAAACACTTAGTTGGGAGCAGCTACCCCCCCGCCGTATTCACCAGACTTGGTTCCTTTCGACTACCATTTGTTTTCATCGATGGGACACGCATTGGCTGAGCAGCACTCTGATTCCTACGAGGAGGTCGAAAATTGGGTGATTGATTAGTTTACTTTAAAAGACGAAAAATTTTATTGGCGTGGTATTCACAAATTGCCAAAAAGTTGGTCAAAATGTATAGAAAACAATGACCAATACTTTGAATAAAATTTTTTTTACTTTCCCATTAATATTAGTGTTTTATTTTCAAAGAAAAACAAAAAAAAAAAAACGCCAAGACCAGGCACATTGCACGAACGATGACTACGTCTAACTGTCTGATCTTTGGAGCTTCTTACTTTGGGTCTGTTCCAAAAATATTTATTTACTCATCATTTCTATTTTGCCCCCCTCAGATAAAATACACTTGTGCCAGCGTGTTTTTAAACCTCAAAGCAGTAATGTTCTAAATTATTTTATTTTAAATTATTGTTTTAAATACTTTTTCAAATACTGCTTTTTTTGTTCGTTTTCCCAAAACACAGCATATCATCCACATAAACAACTATAATTAGGACATTTTCAGGCTTGTTGTTTACAATATACATATATCCACTGTTCCGTTTTTAGAGTCTTTAAAAACCGTTACATAGCACTATATTCAACATTCGAGATGATTGCTTTGGCACCTGAAATCCTTTGTATCCTTTGTGCCCTTTTTGACAGCATGCACTTCCTTGAGCCCATATTTACCGCCAGAATTATTTTAGTCGGTGGTATTTACTTGTGATTTACGCACTATGTTTTCAAGAACGATATTACAGAAAGCACGTGACAACGCTGCGCCTGTAAAACCTTTTTTGACATTGAAGGTCTTGGTGAGATCGTAACCGACTTTGACGGAGCAGCAGCATGTGATGTTTTTGGTAGGAATACCAGAACTAGCCATGGCATTCCTATTTATAGATACACCAATGTCATGTCCGCCAAGGCCATGTCTGTAAGCCGATAATTTGTAAACATACGCGGGTCACAGATAATCAAATCTGTATCCCCTAACCTCGGTGAAATTGTTGAGATACATATGCAGCTTGCGTGAGTGACGATAGATGCGGAGACACACATTTAAATATTGAATATGTGGAAGCAGCGCCCCATTCTCAGGCAGCACAGACCACCTATAGGTGGTTTGTATCAAGCAGTCTAAATCTAGTTTTCCAAAGGATCAGTTGTGATTTCTTTCTTTAAAAAAACACAACAAAAATTGGTGGCAGTGGTGATATTGCTAGATTTTTGCATCTAGAGACAGAAGTCCAGAACATCGAGAGTAAGAAACTAGCATCCAGAGGCAGAAATCCAGAACATCAAGAGTAATTTCAACAGATTTTCTTTTATTATTTTAGTATTGATTATTATAAGATTTTTGTGATTTGTGTGCTATTCATTTTTTATTAGGTTTTGACTATTGGTCTGAGAAGCCGAAAAACTGACAAAACTATACCCGCGAATTCTTTTGCAACATCCGAGGAAACTGAAATTCCAATGGAAAGAAGTGAACATTCTTTTGAAACCCCTGAGAACTCCGCCGTAATACCAGTAAATTGTATTATAACGCCCGAAAACTCTTTAAACGATGTGGTGGACCATATCTGGTGACTAATTCGTGAGTTTTCGGGGAATCCAAATTAACTTAAATGGTCCTTGGAGATTGCAGATATACAAGCTCGTAAAACAAATAAAGAGACAGAAGAAGTTTTACCACACTAAGTGCAACACAACAGCATTATTTTAGGCCAAATGTGCATTTCAACACACGAACTTCATATGGAAATAGGTTTCTACATATTACTCCAAACTTTTTCCATGTAAATCCAAAATATGTTCTTATTGTAAAAAGAAAGACCATGTAATAAATTATTGTCAAAAGAGAGCTTATAATAATTCAAATAATACTAACTGTGTTGGACAATTCCCCAACTTAGCTGAGCGAAATTTAAAAGGAATTTCTACAAATCAAACCTCCCTGAAGTTGTGTTCTGAATATAAGTCCCAATCAAACATGTAGGAGTAAGATACAATTTTCAATCTCACAATGTAATTACTTTCTTATTGATACTGGATCTTCTTTCAGTTTAATAAAAATATGCTTTTTGAAAGGAAATGCTTAATATATAATCACAAAAGACCACTCTCGATTAAAGGTATTTCCTCAGAAGATATTTCCACCTTAGGAACCACTATTCTTCAAATAAAAATTTCAAAGTACGAAGTCATAAATCACGAATTTTATGTAGTAAGGGAACAGTTTTCTGTTTTTTTCTTCTTAAATAAAACAAAGGCAATGATAAATTACAAAAATTAAGATTTAATAATCCAAAAAATACAGACAGAAAACAATTGCTAAAATTACCTCCAAGAAACTGTATATAAACTACGGTCCGATATTAGAGGGCGATGAGGTAATCCTTTTGGCCAAAGAAATCTTACCACAAGTCTATATATGTAGCTGGTTGTATTGTCAATGTTGTAAATGGCTTTAACACCATTTCAGTTCTCAGTTCCTCCAAACAGACAATTTGCAGAAAATTTGAATTGTGTTTTATAAATTCTAAACATTTCCACGCATGTTACATGAAAAATTGTGAAAGTTACAATGAACTTTCAAGAACACTTTGGAAGTATATCAACTAAATCAAGAAGAAACAGATTGCAGATATGAAGTTTGCAGAGAATTTGATGATGTATTTCATCTAGATGGTGATAAGCTCACGTAAACTGATGGTGTTCAACATAATATACATAAAGACCCATAAAATCACGTGCGTATAGGCTACCAGAGTGTAACCAAATAAATTCAAATGAAAAATATATTCATATATATTCAACATATGAATTCAAGTACAAGCCCTTGGAATTCACCTTTGTTATTGTTCCCAAAAAGTTAGACTCACGGGAATAAAAAGTGGAGCGTTGTTGTCGATTTCCGAAAGGGTAACATTTTTGATCGCGCTCAACAAAACGAGCTCCTCGAGGGGCCCCCTGGACTCAATCGAGGGGCCGCAAGTATCGGAATCAGGCAGGATTCGTCAATTTATTAGGAGAGTCTACTTCCAGATACACTCGTTGTTTTACCAACGATTTCAGTCAACAGACGTGACTTATGATAAGCTCCTTAATAGTACATTATTTCAACTGTGAGTATAAACGATTTAGTTTAAAAGTGTCTCCAGATAACTGAGATAGGGGGCATGGACCTGTCCATGCGAGGTCATGTTGTTGATTGCGCTCAATATGGCGAACTGCCAAGACTATCCTCGTTAGTGCACAGGTCAAGTTGACATACAGCCTCCTCGCGGCGCCCCCTGGATAGCCATCACAACATCCGTTATGTGGTGAAACAATGTATGTAGCGCAGCCCTCTGCCTGAGGGTATAAATAATGGGCCTGGCCTACCAGTCTGTGGGTTGTGCGTGAGGGTGATTTCCTCACTTCGTAAAACTGAATAGTTCAGAAACGCCGAAATGCCTCGGATAAGGTAGGACCAACTGTTGACGACCCCAGCAAACGTTATATGGACAATGATTTTCGGTTCTGCACGTGGAATATGAGGTCCCCTAACAGACCACGTGCAGCCGAACAACTTGCGTAGCCCCTTGACTGCTACAAAGCAGACATTACCACCATCCAGGAAGTGCGCCATCAAGGAAGTGCATCCGGAAACAGATTCAGGCTTTTGGACTTCGCCTCGGGGCAGAACCTCTCTGTAGCTAGCACGCGGTTTCCACACCTGAACATACACAAAGGAACTTGGCGATCTCCTGATCAATTCACCGTCAGACTTTCCTCCAATATTCTCGATATCCGAAACTTCTGAGGTGCAATCATCGACTCAGATAATCACCTTGTTGTAGCCAAGTTAAGAATCCGGATATAGAGAGATCAGCGGAGTCGAGACAGGCCATTACGATTTGACGTCGGAAAGCTACAATCGCAACTGATTGCTGGTAACTTTGCCGACCGAGTCTCCCTGAAACTCGCTCAGAATTCGACGCTGCGTGCACTAGACTAGAAACGTTGTCAAGAAGCCATCAAAGAAGGTGCCACTGATGTGCTGGATTTCACGTCACCACCCAGAAGGAACCCATGGTTTGACGACGAGTGTAGGCAAGCGCATGCAGTCAAACTGAGCTAAGAATCTGGAAGAATGATTTCTATAGATTCCTTAGCGGCGATGACGGCCCAAATTCCCCTGTTAATCAGAATGTTCTACTCGATTAGGACGCCAATAGACAAGAATTCCGCCCCACGACTTATGCGAGGTGAAGATATCAATATCGGAGCTAAAGTCCAACAATGCTGCTGCAGCCGAGTCCATGATAGACCAGATCTTCAGTACAAATCGACACTCACCACCTATTCGTCGATTTTAAGGCCGCATATGACAGTGTGAATAGTGCCATGCTTAGTTTTGGCATTCCTACCAAACTCGTCAGATTGTGTAGGGTGACAATGGAGAACACTCGATGCTCCGTCAAAGTCGGTAACGAACTCACCGAGACCTTCAATCTCATAAAAGGTTTTAGACAAGGCGACGTACTGTCATGTGACTTCTTTAACACCATCCTCGAGAAGATCGTGCGTAACTCACAAGTCAACACCAGGGACACGATCTTCCAAAAGTCAGTTCAGTGACTAGCTTACGCTGATGAGATTGACGTGATTGGACGAACAAAGTGATCCGTCAATGAGGCGTTTGTTGGCATTGACGTGGAAGAGGCTTAAATGGGTCTGGTGATTAATGAGGGCAAAGCATAGTACATGCTGTCATCAAGAAAGGACATACAACATCAACGTCTCGGACAAAGCGTAACACTAGTCAGCAGAAATTTCGAGGTAGTCAAGTACTTCGTATACTTCGGCTCCGCGGTAAATAGGGACTACAACACCAGTACCGAAATCAAACACAGAAATACTCATGCCAATCGCTGTTCCTTTGGGCTCAAGAGTAATAAAGCTCTCTCTCGACGGACTAAGCTCGGTTTATTTAACAGTTTGATCATCTCAGTCCTACTCTATGGCGCGGAACCCTGGAGTGTAACCCCGGATGACGACTTTCGTGCGACAATATCGTTGAAACGAGGGATTTGCATCGCGTAAACAAAAACACTAAAGCGGATGACGAAGCCCTTAGTCTTTTCGAGAGAAAAGTTTTGCGTGACTTAAATTATTTGCTGGAAATTCAAGAGAAATTAAAGACACTCTTAATAATTGATTTCTTTATTAATCTTAAACACAACAAGTGCCGCTGTCTATAGCTTGGCTGCACACTTGGGTATCCAACAAATAATCCACCGGATTTTTGACATTCGGTTGGTTTTATATTACATTATTGTTGAGCCAAGCATTTTTCGTTCGCTTTCTTATCAATTTTGCGTTTCTGATTTCCGGCATTCTGCTAATGCAAAAGTGCCATCGTGCAGTTTAACAGTTTGGTGAGCTACGTTATACGTAACCTCCCCCCACCTAAATTTGGAATTCTTCTGAATTTCACTCGAAATGCTCGGCTTTACTTTGTCTTGGATATTATTAACAACAATTTTTAGCTTTTTATTCTCAATTCTTATTACAAACAAAATGACAGTTGTTACGACAGTTAAAACTATAATAATACTTGAACTAATAACATAATTAGCAGTTTTGTGATATTTCAATTCTTTTATTTCGTGTATATTTTCAAAGTGTTTTAATAAAATATTTTCAAATGATATTTTTTTTTAAATGTTATAATTTACATCCTCAAAATAATGGTATTTTACTTTCATTTCGAAATTTCGATTAGAAAAGGTTTTGTTAAATGTCCTAATCGTACAATTATTAAAGTTAAAAAGCATATGTCCACTTAAATTTAATTTTCTGTCATCACAATGGTTACAAATTTCGTCGTTATCCATATTTATACATATTATTGTTTCTTCATCAAAAACTTTAACTTCCTTTTTATAATTTTCCTTAAGTTTACAATTACCTAGTACAACACAGTTGCTTGCAATTTTTAAATCAATTAGATATGCTTCACATTAAATGCATATTCTGTATTATTAAACACTACAATTTTTTGGTCTTCTTGAATTATTTCGAGGTTATTCTTATTCGGTAAACTAGTTAGTAATTTTATTTTTAATTCCATGACAGCCATAGATACTTTAATCGCCATTATCAAAACATTATCCTTATACCTCATCATACCTAATTTAGAATGTCTAATTTTATAATAATCTATGTTAAATGTATTTATTTCCTCTGGAGTTAGTATTCCAGGATGTAACATATTGTTTTTAGTTGAGGCAACATTGTCTAAAATTTGATCTATTTTGTCTTCTAATAATTTTAATTTTATAAGCTGATCTGGTTATATTTGTTGGCATATTATTTGTTTTTGGATATTATCTGATTGATTTAGGGCTTGGGCAATCTTTTCCCTATCTCCTTCTAAAATTATTTTCTAGTCAAATATCGACTCGTTAAAAAAGGTGTTAATCCGAATTTGTTTATGTAGGGTCTCATGGACATTGTGACTGTTAGTTTCTATTGTTTTCATTTGCCCTATAATATCGTGACGATCATTATCATCCATTGTTCCGAATAACCATTTACTTGCGATACCTACGACATTAACTAAACCTCTTTTTTGCCTTTTTGGAAAAATTGTTGATATTTTTGATTCTATTGCCCCTATTTCCCTAAGAACAGCTTTTTCAACACCAATAGGGATATGTCTTAAATTATTTTCGACTTCTGCAACACCTTTTTTCAACTCTTGCAGATTGATCAGATGAAGAATTGTAGTGGTCGCGTTTATCATCTCTACTGAACCCATATTCAGCTTGACGTATCCATTATTCGTTTCCATCTTCTTTATTATGAGTTTTTGTTGGGCTGCCGGAATCAGTATTAGCAATAGTACTGTTAGGAATGTTGTTTCTTTTAATATCTGTCGTATGTTCATTTGCAATTTGTTTTATTCTATATCTTGGTACGTATTTATGCCTTAAGCGTTTGTAGTTTTTTATGGGTGCAACAGTTCTATCTTTTATATAATCTTCCCTAATATCATTTGCCTTATTAATATACTTTTGTTTATTTGAAGTAACCGTTTGTCTCAATTTTTGGTTATCTGTCTTCATAGCTTGTTCGGGGGTCATTTTAACACAGCTATGGTATCTATTATTGTAATTATATTTTACCCTATGTAACTTTGCAATTAATGTTAGTGATGTGTCATTTCAACTTAATAGTTTCTCTTGCAGCGTGGAATGCAGTTTTTCAATATCTGCATTTCCAGTGTGGCTGTTGGGTTTTGTGAAGTGCAATTCAACCCCTTGGCTATTTAAATACTCTATTAACTGATGTACTTTGAACTCGTTATGCGTTATAATTTTCTTTGGTTTATCAAATTTTGAAAAATGTTCTTCTAGTATTTCCTTTCTCTTTATCAAATTTTTATTGGGCAAGTGGTATGCATATGCCTTTTTTGTCAGTTTGTCAATCAAAGTGATGAAGGATTGTCCATAGAAAGTAAATACATCCATGTATTGAACTTCATTTGGAAACTCAGGTGTTTCTGTTATGCAGTATTTGGGCTTTATGGGATTCCTTTCATACTTTGTTTCTAAACAAGTTGTGCAGTTGTTTATAATTTTCTGAATTTCTTTAATTAAATTGGGGAGGTATATTTTATTTTTCAGTGTATTGTATGTCTCCACAATGCCACTATGAATACTCTCTATTGTGTGGTACTTTGCAATTTGTCGGTAGAGTTCTTCTTGAGTTCTAATCTCTCTTGCTCTCTCAGTACATTTTACAAACGAAATTTTTTTATCGTGACTGAAAAGACTTATGAGAGTTTGTTGTATCTTATTATATTCCGAATATGGTAACTCTGTGAAGATGCCAATTTTGCCCGGTTTTACGTTTCTTATAAACAAGTCTTTCCAATATGACTGATTTTTAGTCATATCGACTTGTTCTTCCATGTAGAACCTCGACTTCTTCGGAAATAATGTTGGTCAAAACTAGCTGAGTTTTATACTTATTTCTATTTCTATATTACTATTTCCTCTTTTATTGGAAAGTGGTCAAGTAACTGCTCTGGTGTAGATCGAATCGTAGCCATATTGGGCGTGATATCGTCGTCTAATTGGTCTATGTTTTCTATTCTACTCAGAAATTCAGCTACTTTATTTTCTTTCCCTTTAAGGTACTCTATGTCGTAGTTGAATTCAGCCAATTTTAACAACCATCTTTGGTTTCTCTGGGAGAACTCTTTCCCGTTGTACCTTTTATTGAGGTATTTGATTGGTTGATGGTCAGTGATTATTTTAAACTTATTGCCTCATAGGTAAGGTCTAAAATATGTCACTGACCATACTATTGCCAAAAATTCTTTATCTGTTGCGGAGCACTGCTTTTCATGACCGTTCAAAGTTCGTGAAGCATAACAGACCGGTTGTCCTTCCTGAGTGAGAACCGCACCTATTGCATAATTGGAGGCATCTGTGAACAAGGTTTTATCAAACCTAGGAAAGCTAAGTATGGGATAGTTAACGATACAAAGTCTAAGCGTTTCGAATGCTTGTGTATATTCCGGATCACTTGGATTATTTTTCATGTTCTTTTTCAAGTATTTTATCATTGGATAGGCTATTTTAGAATAATCCTTTACGAATTTTCTATAATAACCTGTCGCTCCCAAGAAACTTTTCAACTGTTTTTCCGTCTGTGGAATTTTGTAGTCCAGTATGCATTTAATTTTATTTGGGTTGGATTTCATGCCATCCTTAGTCAAAACGTGGCCCAAAAATTCTGTGTCTTTCTTTAAAAAGGAACATTTATTCAGTTGAATTTTCAGATTATGCTTATTTAGCACATCCAAAATGATTCTGATGTTTTTCAGATATTCTTCTAGACTTGTTGAAAATACTAAAATGTCATCAATGTAGACCACACAGACCTTATTGATGTGGTCTCTCAATATGTTATTCATAAACCTCTGGAATGTAGCTGGGGCATTTTTCAGACCAAATGGCATCCGAGTAAATTCAAACGAACCGTTCGGTGAAACAAATGCGGTTTTTTGTATGTCTCTAGGATGCATTTTAATTTGGTGGTACCCTTTCGCTAAATCCAGTGTTGTGAAATATTGAGCTCGACCCAACTTGTCTAATATAGATTCTATATTTGGAAGTGGGTATTTATCGTCTACGGTGATTTGATTTAGTTTTCGGTAGTTTACGCAGATTCTGAGTTTTTCAGCGCAGACTTGACCCTTTTCTTTCTGACGACGACTATTGGTGAAGCATACCGGCTATTTGATTTTCGTACAATTCCTTGTCTTTCCATCTCCTCTATCTGCCTCTTCACTTCCTCCTCATGCTTTGGCGGTAACCTGTATAGTCTGGCATTTATCTATTGATCCGTTGTAGTTTTTATCTGATCACGGTTTCCGTATTTGTTAATTGATCGCCATCTCTATAAAGCAGTTGAGAATATCTTTTGAGGAGCTTTTCAAGCTTCTCCTTCTCCTCCGCGTTCAAATGTGACAAATCCACACATCTGTCATCCTCATTCTCTTCCGTTAACTCAAAGCACTCAGTTATTTCAATATCTTCAGCGTAGATTCCAAGTTTGACTGTATTATTTAACCTTATGTACTGGCCGCTTATGTTTATTTCTGTAATAGACTTACTAATAACGTCCATTCCCAGAAGTACATCATACGATTTATTTTGTAGTGCCATTTTGTACTATTTGATTTTACAGGAATTATCCATTCGAAACTCCTTTGGAGCGTCCGTTACAATAACTTCGATTTTTTCTCTTGTTACTTTGTTTATCGTGTGGAGGGTAATAATTTTCTCCTCCAAAATCTTAAAATTATCACAACTTACCCTAGATGAATTCCTGAGTAATACGTATTCGTTTAAACTGAATTATTGTCTTGTCTATCTTGCCTGTAACTATCAGCCTGCCTTGAATAAGATTGTATTAATCTATGTTGCCTATAGCTATCAGACTGTCTTGAATTCCACTGGCCTGATCTATTATTTTTCGGATTTTCAGATGCTACACTACCCGATTGCACACTTGTACGTCTAAAAGGAACCGATGGCAAAGGCTTGTGACTTTTTCTTAAGTTCCAGTCACTGTCTGGAATATATGTTCTTAAAATAGACATGATTCTATCTAAATTATAAATACTTCTTATTTCTCTAGATAGTTGGCCAACCGACAGCTCTTTTATTTTTGCAATTATTAGCTGCTCTCCCGACATTATTATTTCTTTATTCGCGGATTCAAATAGAGCATATTCGTGAATTTCTTTGATTAATAAATTTATTTTATTACATAGCTCGAGTATATTACTAACCTTAAGGTCGCGAATCTTCTCGAGAGTGTTGTTATAGTTATGTATAGGCCGAAAGTGTGTGCTGGTCTCTGGTGTCATCCCACGATGTTAGTGGCATCATGTACAGCAGACTCTTCGCCTTCCCCACGATCTTGGTGTTGAATATAGATTTGAAGAATGGAATTCCAGCTTAGTTGTGTTTGTCCACACAGGTGATGAACTGCGTAAGTTGGTGCTTTTCCCCCTAAAATGCATCAATATATTCTATTGTCTTTTCTATTTTAGGTTCTGCTTGTGTTTGCAACACCGTTTCTTGGAACTCTTGCTGCTGTTTTTGGACAGCGGCTATACTGTTAAGAGCCTCAACCATATTTTGCAATAAGTTCTCCATATTGCCTTCCTCGTTTATTTGCCTGTTCGTGAGGAAAAGAGCTTATCGTTTTTCTCGACCTGATGCAATTTTAAAAAGTCACTACTGTAAATAACGGGTTGGTGGAGGGGTTTTTGGATGGCTATTAATTGCTTAAGTCACTTCAAAGTTAAGTCACTTCACAGCTTTTCACTCTTCACAACACTAAGTTTATACCTTAAGCGTTTTAATGTTTGCGGTGAATCTCTTATCACGTGGAAAGAGACCTAAAAAAAACCGACTGCGCCACTTAAATTATTTGCTGGAAATTCAAGAGAAATTAAAGACAATGTTTTATTTGAGTGCCGCTGTCTTCAGCTTGGCTGCACACTCTTAATAATTGATTTCTTTATTAATCTTAAACACAACAAGTGCCGCTGTCTATAGCTTGGCTGCACACTTGGGTATCCAACAAATAATCCACCCGATTTTTGACATTCGGTTGGTTTTATATTACATTATTGCTGAGCCAAGCATTTCTCGTTCGGTTTCTTATCAATTTTGCGTTTCTGCTTTCCGGCATTCTGCTAATGCAAAAGTGCCATCTTGCAGTTAACCAATTTGGTGAGGTACGTTATACGTAACCCGTGCGATTTTTGGTCCTGTTTGCATTCATGGCATCTGGAGAAGATTTCACAACTAACTATAAAGGCTGTACAGCGACATGTGCCTCATCAATCGTCTTCAGAAACAACGCTAAAGATCGCTAGGTCATGTAGAGCGTATGGAGACCACTGCTCCGGCCCGAAAATTCTTCGAATCCGTGCCATTGGGATAACGTATCAGAGGACGGCCTAAGCTAAGATGGCACATACAAATGCAGAAGGACCTAGCTAACTTGGAGTTCGCAATTGTAAGCAGCTAGAGAAAGATAACGTTGGCTGGAGAGGCACGTTGGTTGAGGTCCAGGTCCACCCCTGACTGTAGAACCACAAGAAGAAGAACAACAGAAAATGGTATTAAACCTAATAATGATAAGGTTACTGCAATATCAAATATACAAATTCCTAAAACTGTAAAACAACTTAAATCTTTCCTAGGAGTAGTTGGCTGTTATCGGATATTTATTCTCTTTTAAAGAAAGCGATTACGAATCCACCTATGATAAACCATTTCCAATTACAACAGATGGTAGCAACTTCGCTATTGGGGTAGTCCTTTCTCAATCTAGTGGTACTAGCTTTCGCCAGTAGGTTATTAAATAAAGCAGAACAGAATTATTCAATCTCTTACTTTGGTATGGGCTATTAATCATTTCCGCCGTGGTCAGTAAGAGCAGAAAATTTACTGCTCTTACTGACCACAAGCCTTTAGTATGGATTTTTAATCTTAAAGAAACAAGTTCCCGAATGATGCGTTGGCGAATTAAGTTAGAGGAATACGAATTTGGCGCTCTCTGCTCTCAATCCGATAAAGACTACATATTCAGTGAATATCAAAAGAATCCTACACGCAGGCATCAGGGAATAAAGCGAACCTATAAAAGAATAAAATTAAACTTTTTCTGGGAAAATATGTTAAATTATTTAAAGGAATATATCTCTAAATGCGAAATTTGACAGAAAATTCAAAGTACCAATCAAAAGAAAATGCGAAAGAAAATAACTACAACCTCTACAATTAAATTTGAAAAAGTTTTTCTAGATATTGTCGATCCAATACCAACTTCAGAATCAGGAAATAAATTTATATTAAGACTGCAAGATGTCTTAACGAAATTTATTCAAGCCTTTCCGTTATCGTTAAAAGAATCATATGTACTTTCGGAGTTCCACAAATGTTATTGACCGATCAGTGTTCAAACTTTCTAAATGATATTTTTAAACGTACTAGTCAGTTATATAAAAAAATAGATAATTCGAACAACTTTATATCATCCGCAGTGAAACGAGTCTTTAGAAGGAAGCCATAAGGAGATTATCTTCAAATCTATTCCAATTCATTGATAGATTATGCCGTATTCTGTTATATTACATATATCTTCTTCTTCTTCTTGTTGTGGTGCAACAGTCAGGGGT
This sequence comes from Eristalinus aeneus, assembly GCA_955652365.1. NCBI lineage: Eukaryota > Metazoa > Arthropoda > Insecta > Diptera > Syrphidae > Eristalinus > Eristalinus aeneus. The sequence continues at coordinate 83,948,406 of OY019131.1, read as the reverse complement.
GGACCTGGGCCTCAACCAACATGCCTCTCCAGCCAGCACGATCTTTCGTCAGCTGCTTCCATTTGCGCACTCCAAGTTGGTTGAGGTCCCTCTCCACTTGTGTGCCCCACCTTAGTCTAGGTCGTCCTCTGCTGCGTTGTTCCAATGGCTCGGATTGAAAGTCTTTTCTGGCCGGAGCAGTAATGGCCATACGCTCTACATGGTTTAGCCATCTTAAGCGTTAAATCCGTAGACGCTTGTCCAGGCGCATGTCGCTGTACAGTCCATAGAGTTCCTCGTTAAAAATAGCACTCAAAACTTTTCTCTCGAAAAGACTAAAGGCTTCCTTATCCGCTTTTGCTAACGTCCAATTTTCTGCGCCATAAAGTAGGACCAGGATGATCAGGCTGTTGTCAAAAGCGATCTTAGTCCTTCGAGAGAGGGCTTTATTACTCAATTGCCTCTTAAGCTCAAAGAAACAGCGATTGGCAAGAGTGATTCTGCATTTGATTTCGGTACTGATGTGGTCATCGCTGTTTACCGAGGAGCCGAGGTAGACGAAGTCCTTGACTACCTCGAAGTTTCTGCTGCCTAGTGTTACGCTCTGTCCGAGACGTTGATGTTGTGTGCTCTTCCTTGATGATAGCATGTACTTTGATTTGCCCTCATTTACCGCCAGTCCCATCTTAGCCCCTTCCGCTTCAGTGCCAGAAAATGCCTCATTTACGGCTCGCTGTGTTCGTCCAATCACGTCAATGTGTCGCCTTGTCTAAAACCTTTTATGAGATTGAAGGTTTCGGTGATTTCGTTACCGCCCTTGACGGAGTAGCATCCTACACAATCTGACGAGTTTGGTAGGAATGTCAAAACTAAACATGGCACTGTATAGCTCGTTTCTTTGCACACTGCCTTAAAATAGACGAATAGGTGGTGAATGTCGATTAGCACTTCTTGAGTCTTTTCCAGGATCTGCCGTAATGTGAAGATCTGGTCTATTTTGGACTTCCCTGGTCTGAAACCACACTGATAGGGACCTATCAGATCATGGACAAACGGTTTGAGACGCTCACACAATACGGCAGAGAGGATCTTGTATGCGATTTTGAGGAGACTAATCCCTCAGTAGTTGGCGCAGTCAAATGGGTCTCCTTTCTTGTGAACCGGGCAAAAGACTCTGAAATTCCACTCATCGGGCACGCTTTGCTCCGAATATATCTTACAGATAAACTGGTGCATGCGCCCAATCAGGTCATCTCCAGCTGCTTTAAATAGTTCTGCGGAGTCCGTCCGTTCCAGCAGCTTTGTTCGACTTCAGCTTGGATATTGCTAATTTCACCCCGTCTAAGTCGGAGGACGGAATTCTTGTATATCATCGCCCAAATCGAGTATAACATTCTGCTTAACAGCGGGACTTGGGCCATCATCGCCGTTAAGGAGTCTGCAGAAATGATCCTTCCAGATTCTCAGCATAGACTGCGACTCTACTACGAGTTGTCCATTTTGTTCCCGGCAGGCCTTGGTCCGAACCTTGTATGCTCCTTACTTTTCCTTCTGAGAAGCCGGTGCTCTTCTCTTCTTCTCTGTTCGTAGAGCTCGCGAACAGCCCTCGTTGTTCGATGCAGTGTCGCCTTATAGGCATCTTGCTTAGCTGCATGCGCTTGCCAAACCATTGGTTTCCTCTGGGTGTTGACGTGAAAGTCATCCTTGGTGTTGTCATTCTTTTCCTCTGTCGGGGCTTGAGCACAAATTAGGCTGATGTTCCCGAATTTAGCCTTGATGCGGATTGTCATGAGGCGTTCGCTGACAGGGTCGTAGCTCAAGACTTTTTGCCTAAATCTGCCTCGAACAACAAATCCGCATCCGAATAAGCGCTGCCTTCTCTCTCTATAGCAATCGCTGTAGCAAATATCGCAGTTCCAGAGGCATGATCTTTCAGAAGATTGTTGGCTTACGTTGATGACATTAACGTGATTGGACAAACACAGCGAGCCGTCAATGAGGCATTTTCTGGCATTGAAGTGGAAGCGGCTAAAATGGGTCTGACGGTAAATGAGGGCAAAGCATAGTACATGCTGTCATCAAGAAAGGAAACACAACATGGACGTCTCGGACAGAGCGTCACACTAGGAAGCAGAAACTTCGAGATAGTCAAGGACTTCGTCTATCTGGGCTCCGTGGTAAATAAAGACAACAACATCAGAACCGAAATCAAACGCAGAATCACTCTTGCCAAGTTTTGCGTGTGACTTTTGGTCCTGTTTGCTTTGATGGCATCTGGAAGAGAAGATTTTACGACGAACTCTATGGGCTGTACAGCGACATGCGCCTGGTCAAGCGTCTACGGATACAACGCTTAAGATGGGTAGGCCATGTAGAGCGTATGGACATCACTGCTCCCGCTCGTAAAGTCTTTAATTCCGAGCCATTGGGACAACGAAAGAGAGGACGGCCTAGGCTAAGGTGGTGCTCAGAAGTGGAGGACGATTTCAACCCACTTGAAGTGCGCAACTGGAGAGGCCTAGGTCCACCCCGAACTGTAGCGCCACAAGAAGAAGAAGTAGAAGAAGACCTCGTACGCCTCCGTTTCAACCATATACTTCTAAAAACCTTACAACTTCATGGGGGGCTCCACCGCGAATTTCCATTTCTGAAAATTATCTTTTCTCGTAAATTGTCTATTCTGTCTGTAGATTTATCAATGCTCTCTTATGTTTGAATGCTTTTAAATATTTTCTGAATAATAACTCGCGGAATCAAGGAAGGAATAAGCTTAGCATAGATTTTACTTGAACAAAAACTTTAAATTGGCATTTGTTGTACTTTTCAACTTAATTCAATAATAATAATAATTATATGGCACGACAGTCCACAGGGGATCAGGGCCTAGCTTACTCATGAACCACTCGTGTTGTGCGCGCTATTGGTCTCTCACAAGTAGAAAGGACCTACACTTTTTTGCCGACTTCGAACGGCGAAGTTTAAGAAGCTTTTTCTTTGCTTTTTCAGCAGCTCGAAAGAAAAAGGTGGTGCCGAGGGGTTCAGCTGGGAAACAAACCTGGACTTTTGGCATGTGAGCGTCACACACTACCCACTGCGCCAAGGCTTCCATCTATAAAGTTCAAGTGATGCCAAATAATTGTTAAGTAACTTATTTCTTATTTTAACAATTGAGACATAAATTAAGAACAAAAACTACGGTTAGGTTTACGATAAAAAAGAAAACTATGCAATACAATTACAGAATGATTAGAATTTTGTGAACATTAGTGTAAAGAGCATATCTTTCAATACTCACACTAGAACTTGCTGATGCACCGTTATATAGTAGACTTCGTAGCACCTGACAAATTCTATACATAACCATCCAACAATTTCCTAGATATGGAGTTTCAGTTGTATTAGTCACAAAAAGCTACAAACACATATAAAATTTTCCCATACAAGCGAACAACTATGCGACGGTTTCTTTTCCTAAAAGAATAAAGATTTCTCTCTTGCAAAATATTTTCGATTCTGAGGACAAGAAGATTCAAGATCAGCATTTAGAGTAAGTCATTGAATCAGATACCATTAACTCAAGTAGGCATTAAAATCTATTGAAACTTTTCTCTCGAAAAAACATATCTTAGTTTCAGACACATACAAGTTAACACCGGATCATATTCAAGTGCATAAAATAATTCATCATAATCTCGCTCAATCATTCCCACACATTTTTCACTGACACCATGTCTAGATCCAGCAACTGAACAAACAGCAACCTGAGAGATTCCGCATTCCATCACGTACTGGCGGATGTAAACCAACACCTCCTGTGTGAGCATCGCAGCGACGAATGCACTGGGAGAAGGTTACTTGGGGTTTACTTTGATCAATTGCTTTTAGTCTTAAAATTACGGTCAAATAAAGAGGAGGCCAATCCTCCGAGGAAAAATTATTCCTTTTTAAAAAGAAAATATATCTAGTTTCAACTGGCGCCCGAACAGTGACCAGTAGTGCCGCGAGTGATAGTAAAGAAAGTTAGTGTTTTTCGGAAGCTTTAGCATTTCTGCCAGTCGCCTCAAGTAGCCGCGTGTTTCAGAACTTTCAAAACTTTCTTTCGTACCTACTGGTTCTTGGCATCGCGTAGTGGTGAAACATTTAAAGGGCACCGAAGTAGCCCACAGTTAATTAAAAGAAACACACAGTAAGCAAAATGGAAGTTTGTATGAACTAGCCGCACCACCCGATCCAGTCCAAAAACCCGAATACCCGAGCAACGATGGAAGTAGCATTCATCGTAATAATACTATTCTGTGTCGCATCCATCAATTGTGATGTCAAGATACCTGATTATACAAATGCACAATTCATCTCAATAGAAAAGGGAAATGCAAGGATGCAAACCGACACGTTCAAGCTAATCCACGTCGTTGATATTTAGAAATACCGATTGGCACTTAGCGATCTAGAGAAAACCGTATTACGACTATAAAACTCCTCAGATCCCATCCTTCCCATTTTAACCATTTACATAAGCGAGATTCAACGTCACCTTGACCGGCTTGTTCCAAAGACCAGAATTAAAAAATCCTTGGATTTCCTCGGCTCCGCTTGGAAATGGATCACGGGAACACCGGATAAGCACGATTTCAGAATAATTAAAGAAAAGATAAACAACGTTTTAGAAAATAACAATCAACAACGAATTATAAACAATGTAATAACAGAAAGAATCAACGAAATTTCTAATTTGACAAACAATGTAATAAATACTTTGGAATCAAATAAAAATATTAAAATCGAATTCATGTTAACTATTAAAACCAAATTAGAAAGACTTAAGGAAGAAGTGAAAAGTGTAGAATATGCTATGCAGTGGACAAAGGCCGGCATAGTAAAAACATATTTTTTATCAAACTTAGAATTAAGATCAGTGAAAGATATTAAATAAAGTAAATATGCCCAACAACAATATGTTAGAGGCAATAGAATTTTCGGAAGTTAAAATAGCCATAAGCAATAAATCACTTTTGTATATTATAAGTTTAACCACAACCAGTAAAGAAATTTGTAAAAGAATATTGATTAAACCCGTTAAAAAAGGAAAAAATATTGTAAAAGTTGAAATGGAAGAAATACTGCAATGCAAGGAGAATCTGTATGGAATAATAAAAAAATGTAAAACATTTAACTTGCCATCTATTTGTAAGCAAAATAATGTAATGATAAATGTATAAGTAATCTTATGACAAGTAAACCTCACATGTGCATCAAAGTGAACAATCAACTAATCCCCGATATTGAAGAACTAGCCCCGGGAATCATCTTGCTAAATCAATTCAGCAACAACGTAGAGATCAACGACAATGAAGTTCAACTGAACGGAACGTACGTCATTCAATTCCACAACGCTACAGTTAAGGCTGGACTGTATACTTTTATAGAAGAAGAAGATTTTGGACATAAGCCACTACCAGCTATACTGCAACCATCAGCAGTAAAAGCATAGATCGAAGAACTGATGTCTCTGGAAATTCTCTAAGAAATTGGAGACAACAACACGCTGTACATCAAGAAGCTAAAAGTAACCAGCGAAAGGAAGTCCACCATACTACTATGGGTCTTAATCATAAAATGTGTAATCCTTGTAGTCATACTTCTAATCCAATTCATCCAACGAAACAGAAGTTTGGCCACAGAAGAGTTAGCGCTAGAAGAAGCAAATATCGAGACAAGAAAACCAGACGTTAACGAAAGCAATCCCATACCGACAACAAGAACAATAGGGGTAAATGATCTTTCCCAACACCTTAAAATAACATCAAACAAGGGCATTCGATTTTAAAGGGCCGAGAAGTTAACACCGGATCATATGCAAATTCATAAAATAATTCATCATAATCTCGCGCAATCATTCGTACAAATTTTTTGCTGACACCATGTCTAGATCCAGCAATTGAACAAACAGCAACCTGAGAGATCCCGCATTCCATCACGTACTGGCGGATGTAAACCAATACCTCCTGTGGGAGCATCGCAGCGACAGCAGCGACGAATGCACTGGGAGTAGGTCACTTGGAGTTTATTTTGATCAATTGTCTTTAGTCTTAAAATTACGGTCAAATAAAGAGGAGGCCAATCCTCCGAGGAAAAATTATTCCTTTTTAAAAAGAAAATATATGTAGTTTTAACTTACAGCAACACAGGAATAAAAACAAGGTTTTTTAATAAGGCTCGGTCGGTTTTTTTATAAGGCTCGTTCGGTTTTTTTTTTATAAAGCTCGTTCGGTTTTTCGGGACCTTCTAACCCCATTTTATTTGAGTCTAATAAAACAGTGGTTGGCAAAAATTAGTGTCTTATAACTTTTGTTAGTAATTTCGCCATCATTTTATGATGATTGATGTCAATAGTCAGTGTTTTTACTTTTGAACCGAATAATTTACATTTATTTAATTTAATTACAATACCTTAAGCATCTGTATAAATTTAAAAGTCATTGCCGCATTGTCAAAATGATTCATTTTCAGAAACAACAGCCTTGGCTAAACTTTTTATTCCTATTAATAAATCAATTACCTTTTCTCTTAATAAAGAATATATTTTATATCTTTTTCACAAATTTGTTGGATGCGAAAATTAATTAATCATTTTGTTTATATAATATAATTAATTTTAAGTGAGAACAGAAGAATTGTTGTTTTGCATAAGAAAGTTATTTGCTTCTTATTATGCTTTCTAATGGTATTTGTCTCTTGATATTTTAATTTAATAGTTTAAAATTCATAAATTAAATTTACTGAAACCAGCAGTGAAGATTGATATAGTATGCTCAAAAACATATAATTCATTTTGTTTTAACCTAATACTGTATTGATACACATAGAAATGTAAATGTAATACTTAAATTATCTAACTTAGTTTTTTAAGTTGTATTACATTTGACAAACAGATGAACTTCTATTTGTTTTACAAAGACATAAATAGTTTAGTTTAGTTAAGTTATTAATTGGGGGGAGGTTCGTCTATGGAACAAGTGTAAGGAACAAATTCACCATGACATCGGTTTTGACACTCAGTGCCTGCAAGGTCAAAGATTAATTAATGTATGTTTTCGTAAATTTTTGAAATACATTTACCACATGAAACGTCCAACTATTGTACATATTACGGCAATAGCAGCTACTGCAACGACGCTTATTACTGTTTTTGAACTGGCTTTACCTGTAATGCAAAATATCCTTGGGTTATTAAACAAATTAACAAGAGATCACACACTTTTTTAGTTAAACTAGGTTGTTGAAGTTCTTAATTTGAAAAAAATAACATTCTGTTTATGTTTGTTTGGAATGACATGGGTACAATTTGAATTAAGGAAAATTTGTAATTTTTGCAAAACTTGGACACTATACTTGTCCAGAATAGACCTATTCCTAGCATATTCAGCTGCTGAATTTATCGTGAAACTATACAAAATTACGAAAAATCGTTGCTGTATTTATGATTTTCGGTATATGTTTTTGAAGTTTCTGACCAGTAGAGATAAATTAGAGTTAAAATGCATTCGTATCATTTTAATTCATACCTTAAACACAAAGTGAGCATGAAAATTAATGGTCAATTTAGAAGCTGAGGAAAAATTGTATACTATAATAACATAAATGATAACGAAGTTGTTAATGGAGCGAACATTAGTGTCTACAACATAGGCAACTGAACACATATATTTATTATTGTTCTAATTTAATTAATTGCCTACTATATGACGATTGTAAAGAAATTTGATTAAAAAAATAGTTATTATAAGATTAAAAACAATTTAGTTATGCTTCATTTCATGATATATGTATATACTTTTGCCAAATTAGAGCAGCATTGGAAAAAAGAGTTTTTAGCAAAAGCCATAACTGCTTGAAGAAAACAAAGAAAAAAATTTTTGAAGGTAAAATTGAGAAGTTAGTATGTGCATGATGTGAATCGGGCTCAGTGCCCAAGCTACTTTACACAAAATCCTTCATGCCAGCGTGGAGTCTATATATTAAGCCAAACTACTAGAACTGTTAAAGAAGTAAATATATTTAATGTGTTCATGTAAAGCTGTACTTATGTGTTCAGTAAGTCTTTAGTACGATATTAACAGACAACCGTAGGCGTAAAGAATGGTCAAAATACTTATACAATAAATTATATTGTGACGGTTAATGTCAAATTAAGATGAATACAAATTTGCGTGGTCGGGACAAAACAATACTCATACGACTCGTAGTAAGGAAACTACAACTGAATATTATTGTGCTAAGAAAAGAAGCAGGAAAAACAAATAACTACATACAATATGCTTTTTTAGAAAACAAAAAACATATATAGTAAACAAAACAAACACTTACATTTGGATTCATTTTTCAGCTGCAGTTGATTGTGAATAATGGTGAGTAATGATTTGCACAGATAAAAGTGAAGAGACTGTTTCACAAAAAACTATGTAAGATGAGTGCTTAATTAAAATGTAGATAGTTTTTGTATACCAGCATCCCCGTATAACACAAAACATTATAAGTTCAAAGGACAATTAACATACAATAGAAGAGCACTCCGTTCTTAAATTAAGATTTTCGTCGGCACTATCACAAGTTCTTAATGATTTTCTTATAAGATGCATCGTAAAAGGCTCACACATATTGATTTATGTATGAATAGTTTGTTGATTCATTTTCATTTTTTTGCTGAGGTTTTTTTGTGGTATATAAATTGGACAAAACACATTTAGGACGCCTGTTTTGCCTGTTTGTTGTATCTACTATTGTTTTTGCGTTTTATTTTCTTCACCTGTTGAGTGTACTGGTCTTATTGAATCACCGTATTTAGTTAGCAATTCGATTATAACACCATTAGTCCAGCCGAAGCCTTTCTGAATTTCATATTCGCCACCGCCTCCGTGTCCTCCAAAAACTTCTGCGTTGTACTGCAATATAAATAATTGGAAGTCATTATGGTATATTGTTGAAAATTTGTGACATGAGATTACCTTTTCAAACATAGCCTGTGAATCCCTGTATGCCTCAAAATTCGATTGAACCCATCGATGGCCCCATGATTTGGATAAGTTTCTTGCCTCATTTGTTCTCAAATTTTCTAGTCCTTCAATCAGTATGTACTGCATGGGGGGCCAAACGTTGGGGAAATCCCACTGTTCTCCAGTACGGTACAGTGTGTTTGGAACACCGCCCGGAAAATCATCTAATTTATTCTTATTAATGTAATTCAGTACGGATTTCGAGAGCTTTTCAGAATCAGCAATATTATATGCCTTCGTCCAAAGTGGTGATAGATTTGTTGGGATAAAATAATTGCGAGGTTTGTTGTTGATCAAGTCGTAATCCAACCACACACCAGCTTCTTCGTTCCACAGCACAGCTTGAATTGCCTTGAGAGGAAGAAAAACAGTAATCTACAAGTAATACAACGCTCATAAAAGTATTTATCTTACTTCTAAAATTTCCTGAGCTTTGGTTTCGTACTCCTTTGTTTTTGCAACATTATTTGATAGTAAATAAAACTCAGCAATAATTTTTGCATTCCAATAGAGAATAGCATTTAATTCAACTGGGATTATCGAACGACACTTAAGATTTGTCAGATCACCCTCGTTAGTGCCATTTTCATTGATGAACCAGCGGCTGCTAAAATCCATTCCGGACTCTGCCGCAGCCTTCAGTTCAGAGAAGTGCTCTTCTTTAAGCTCTTGTGTCTGAAATATTGTTGATGTTATAATATCTTCTCGGTAAGATTCTGGTCTAGGCCCTGTTGATCTGTCGCCGTACGCCGCTAAATTGTAGCCATTTGCATTCACGGTGTGATTGTTCATCCAGAATTCGAATTCATGTTCTAACGTCTCGACAGCATCAAGTGCGAATTGTTCGTCTTTTGTAAAGTCGACGTAAGATTTAATCATAGCAGCCAGAAGAGGAGGTTGAGAGCGTTGTGCATAGTAGATTCTTCCACCATTTGGTATAAATCCGAACCGTTGAACAATTGATAAGAAATTCAGCAACATACCCTTTGCTGTTTCATACATTTCGGAGTACAGCAGCCCCCTGATGATCCAGTATGAATCCCAATAGTAGAATTCAATGAATCGACCTCCGGGAACAATAACTGGATTATTAACGGGAATGATTGAATAGTACTCAGGATTCTTTTTGACATCGTCGATCATTTTGCGACCAAGAATTTTCCAAATCCCGTTCAGATCACTACCCCATTGCTTGAGGTCTGGATCACGGATAAGGTCCAAGAATCTAGGCCTTTCCTTCCAATCAACTGGATCCCAGTCAACAAATTCCTTACCAAGATCATCAAAGTTTTCCTAAAATTTAAAAAATATTAAGATCTAGAACAATTTATTCAATCTGTTTTTTACTTACATTCACAAATTGTGCAACTTCTTCCTTGGTGGGATTATCGTTTTTACTCAGCATGAATTCATCAAACTTCTGGACGGTTTCGTCTGGAGAGAACTTAAGTTTCATATCTACAAAAGTTTTCGAGTCCTTGAAAATTGAATTCATTTGGACCGTATGCAGAAGTTTGCCAGTACAGTAAACTTTACTAAAATGAAAAATACAAATCATAGCGCTCAAAACGAAAGATCTTAATATATTTTGGTTAAGATTGCTCACATAGAAATTTACTGCTTTCGGAAGCAAAGAAGATCATTTAACTTACCATGCTGGTAGATCAATACCCCTTGGCTGAGGAGCTTGATATAATGGTAGTGACGAATTCAAGACATACCCCCGAGCGGTAGGAAGATTTGAAAACAATTGAATAACACATAATAGTCCCAATGGAATGGACCGATAGGTAATCATTTTAATCAACTTATAATTCGTTAGCTCTATAAATTAAGCTGTGTTAACACTTAAAAATAATAATATCCGAAATCGAAATGAAAAAACGGTGCAAAAATAACAAAACAGAAAAAAAAGTACGACAAAAAGATATTGTTGATCAACAAAATATATAATCAGTAACGAAACTCTTCTACTTAAAGGCTACGGAGCGGCCGTGCTATCACAAGGCCAGCTTGAAACTGCCTCAACGCTGGTTTTACGGATTTTTATATTTCAAATGAAACTCGGCATCAAAAGGTTCAGATACGATGAAAGCTCTCGAACGCTTGAGTTACGCGAGTTGGAGTGTATTAGAACAAGTAGCTCATGCACAATTGGAACGACAATAGAACGCGAGTGGTATATATATATATTATCCCACTAACATTAACATCATTAAAAGTGAGTGAGTGTGGTGTGAGTGTTCAAAACATTTCACTCAGATAAATCCTGTAGGCTAATTAATGCATTGATGCATTGACAGATAATACTCATACGTGTCAGCACATAAACTCAAAATAAATTAAATTTTCAAAACTTAGTTTCTCTCTAGTTTGTAAGTTTATTTTGTTGACTTTTTAGTTTATTGGCTCTTTTTGCTTGTCAAAGAAAAATAAGTCACTAAATTTTGCAAACAAGTTTTCAAGTATGCAACTTTTTAATTTATTATTAAGGGTTTCAAATAATTCTAAAGTGTTTTTTTTTTTCGAGTACAAACAAGTTTTAAAAGTTAATTTACTGGTTTTTCAAATATAAGTCAGTTTAATCGATCTTTTAAATGTCCGTAAGTAATTCCTTAACTAGGCAAATTTCCCTAATTAAATTAGCTGTAGAAAAATATAAGGCGTAATTAAGTCAATTTCTTATTGGACTTTTAGATTAGATAGTAGTAACTAAAGAAGACATATGCCAACATTTTTGGAATTCAACCTATTCGTCCTCCTACCCGTCCCATTAACATCAACATTAAGACAGTTCCTGCTCTAAAATACCAATAAAGTTTATAAATACAATTATATACATTCCTATTTAATGTATCTTCTAGAAGTATTTACCTACTTTTATTTAGCGATGGTGTGAAATTTTTCCGTAATTTTCTTTAAAGAGAAACTACTGCATATGCACATTTTAAGGCCTAAGGTGCTAAAAATGGAAATGTGAACGTTTCATAACCGCGAAATTGTATACAATATTATTTCTCACTTTCAAATGATTTTTGATCCCGAATCACAAAGCGACGAGATCCCCAAAACCTTGGAAACGTATGTTTTATGCTGTCCCATGAAGCCTTAGTATTTAGGGACACTTATAATCCAAGAACTTGGAGCATTTCGAAATTTCAGATTTCTTTTCTCCACCGGTTTATACACAAATTTATATGACTATTTCCTTCACAAACAAATTTCTACAAATGAAAACCATTGAATGTAGCATTTATTTGAAGAAATTGCGATATTTCTCTTCTGCAATTAATTTTACACTAATGTAGCAACTGTCTTCATATTTGCTTTTGTTCAACTCGCTCTATTAAGTATAATACTTAGTGAAATACAGAACTACAGAAGGCATACAGACTTCTGTCCTAGTCCTTTTGTCAAGTGTGCCCGTTCGCATGTGTACTACAACTTCTTGTATTTATAATTTGACCGTGTCATTTCTTACAACATCATGCGAAAAAGTTAAAATGAGAGTGAGAAGATTGTAAATTATGTTTATTAAATATACTCATAACTGAGTGAATTCTGGGAAGAAGAATTGGAAAAGAAAATGTTTGTACAAGATTTAAGTTAAAGCTTAAAGACGATTTTTACCGTACTTCCAATCATGTTAAGCTTTTACGCTTCCATCGGATAATATTCTCAATGTCGATGATTGATTGCATAAAAAACACAATTAGTATAAAAAAAATCTTCTTCAAACGTGACGCACTTTATTACGTTGTCTAATATACTAAAATCCTAATTACATGTTTATTCTTTTATAGCTTGTAATTTTCATTATATTTGATTAAACTTTACTCACACTGATTTTTTTAGTTTGCTTGTTTATGCGTGCTTAATTGACGTGTAGATAAGTTAAAAATCTAAAGCGCGGTTTGTAAGTTGAATAACACCTATTGTGAAGCTATCTTGAAATAATCTTGAATAAACGCAGTGCGCTCAGGTATTTTTCTTCTTATTAGTGCAAAGAAAAAATTTGTAAGTCAAGCATATATAAGAATGAAAAATCGTGTCTTCAACCAAAATATTGTTTAAAACGGCTCCTTTCATCAAAAGTTAAGTTTATTTTTTATACTTCCTTTGTCAGCTTTTCATTCAATTCGTAGTTATTTGTAACAAATAGTACTTACTTTTGTGGAAGATTGTGAGAATCGCTAAAAAAGATGACAATTAAAATTATATATAACTAATTTCTTTTTCTTTGAAATATATAATTATTATTTGCCATTTGCGAAAGAATAGACAAAGAGTGAGAATTAAAGCTTTAATGCGTTTAAACTTTTTTTTGGATGAAATTATATAAATTGTTTTATCAGAAATTGTATATGAAATTAATTTAATTTTGATATCCATAAAGCGCAAAACTGAATAAGAAATAATCAGTGTGAAGTACAAACCAAATACGAGTCTTAAGTGCTTTGATGTGGCGAAACTTGGAAACGAAACTTGAAAAGAAAGTTCTATGTTAAAGATGAATTTTAAACTATTGCAAGTGTATACACTTAACACTTCATGCACTTTACACGTGCCAGACATTCATATTTCATAAAAGGTCGTTAAGTACCTTAAGTAGATACTTGTGATTTAGTTAGTTATTACAATTGTACATTTGTTTGCAGAAAACCAATTTACAGATCTAACAGGAAAGACAGTTCTAAAAAGAAACTCTGCGCAAACATGAACTTGTTTATAAGGGTCTTACGTCTTTAGGACATTTTATTCAATTCGAGTATTGAAGCGGATATACTGTGGTTGGTTAACTAAATTATTTCTGAGCAACATACGGTGAGCATTCTAAGAGCACTCGTTGTCATTGGGCGACCTAATTGAACCAAATGCGTTGCAAATTCTGCTTGTACAATCGAAAAACTTACAGAAATAGATTTAAATTTAATAACATAACACTGTAAAAGAGCAAGTTATTTGTTGGATAGTTTAAAAAGCGATCGTAAGATGCAAATATAATAAACTCAAATCGGGTTCTCAGAATAATTACAATTCACCAAAACTGAATCTACAATCCTCTTTTTGACGAATGTACACAATTTGAGTATTTATTTCTTTTTGCCACAGTATATGTACTTAAATATATGAAAAAATACTCAATCAATCTATTAAGGCCAAATGTATTCTGTTAAAATTCCGGAATGGGTTAACTTCATATGAGATTGAATAAAATTAATTTTATCAGTAATTTATTTAAGACACGTAAACAGTATGTGTCGAATGTTTTTGTCGAGATTGTCGGATAGTCAGTTAATTAGTAAATAAACAATTGAAGTGCATGAAATGCGGCAATGTTCTTCAAGTGTTGGAATGTTAAATAAGTGTAAATTTTGAAACCAAAAAATATCGGATGCATAAATAAACCGGAAAGCGTAGTCCCCTCTGTGCCGTAACTGATGAGATATACTAATGTAATGCAACAGATAAATAAACCTCATTAAAAGTTGATATACAAAAAAGTGTAGTGCATATTTTTATTCAATTTTATTTGTTTGTACGGTAGGCGATAAGGTCATATGTTTCTATATTTCCAATTAATTAAAAAGGGGAGACGCCCACGAAAGAGCTTAGGAGACACTATGTATTGGACGCACACATACGCAGCCAATTTCGATTTAAAAGACAATGCAATTCTCATTTAAATTTTATTCTTTATAGTTCTTTCATATGTTTTGAACTTAATTATGTAATAATAATAATAATTGGGTGGCGCGACAGCCCCCTAGGGGGACCAGGACCTAGCTTGCTTATCAACTACTCGTGTTGTGTGCGCTACTGTTCTCTCGCTGTAGAAGGCACCTACAGTTTTTTGCCGATTCCGAACGGAGAAGTTTGAGAAGCTTTTTCTTAGACAATTATTACTCTTGAAGTGTTGTCAGCAGCTCGAAAGAGGTGGTGCCGTAAAAACTTCGAGGTGTTCAACCGGGAATCGTTCCTAGACCTTCGGCATGTGAGCGTCGCACTCTACCCACCCACCCGGCGGGCACAACTTAATTATGTAGTACAAGATAAATTGCTATATAATTTATTATGGGTAACTGCATATATATGATTATATATAAAACTAATTCTTATTATAAAACTTTTTTTTTGCACATAATATATTAATGATCACCGGAAACAACACAAAATAGCTGATATGTTAATTGAATGATAGAAGCAAAACTCCCATTGAGGTAGTCAACAGCTGCCTAATTGGTTAAATCAAAAAAGCCAAAGTCAAATAGGCAAATTGTACAAAATCGGTCTGTGATAATAATTCACGCTTAATGACTTCACACTCTGGTGGAGGTATTTTGCAAACAAGTTCCAGCTTATTATGACAGAATATGACAGATTAATTTTGTAAAATGGAATTATTATATTACTAATTACCTAATTTTGATTCATTATTGTAAAGGTACAAACAAAGTTGTGCTTGGACTTGGACTTGGAACAAAAAGATCTCAAAAAGAAAATATGCATTAAAAAAATGATTTATATGGAATGGTTGTGCAATAGGGCGTCGTAATGAAAACCTTTTACTGGTTTTAAGATACTTTCAACAATGGTTTCAGAAAGAGAAGTCGGAAGAGAGAGGGCTCCACAATCAGCCAGGACTTTACATTTTTAATAATGTAAAGTCATGTAATGGGTAAATTTAAAGTCAACATATTTCCAAATAAACAAATTTATTAAGCTATTTATATGGTATTGTTGTCAACATATAAAATTTGTTTTATTTGTTATGTTGGTACTCATATACCTAACCTTACGCTATATCTTATTGAAAATTCTGAAGAATACAAATATAATAACCCTTTAAGTAATGTGTGACAAACCCCTACCACTGTACCTTCACAGTAATAAACATGAGATGATCCGAATTTTCAAGCCAAGCCACTCAATATATACAACTGTTTTTTTTTTTAAAACACGAAATACAGAATTTTTTAGCATATCATTCCATGACACAAAAATATATAAACTTGCAGGCCATGGTATCTACGCTCGTGTAGTTTCTGATATTTTCCAATGTGTCGAGGAGTAACAACTGGTGACAGGTGAAAAGAAAATTGCAACTAAGAATTTTAATGACTGAATAATTTTACAACAAATCGTGAAGAACACACCGAACAGAAACGAGTTTGAGTTAGCTTTTCTAGTATGGATTCATAAACGGATAGCAACTGCATATATCTGGTTACTCTGGCAAGTGATTATTAATAGCTTTCAAAACTGTTGGTATTTACATATTCTAAAGTACATGCAAGGAACCAGGCAGTGACATTACTTAGAATGTAAAAAAAACAAATCGAAAGAAGGGAACAGATGTTGTAACAAAACACATCTGCGGATAGGATCATGGTCAAGAAAAATGTTAAGGGCGAGAAAGAAAATATACACAGAACAGAGAAAACAGTTATAACCAAAAGCTATTTAGGTACAATAGAATTCCCATTCCTTTATTCCTGTAATTATTTTCTTGTTGACAAGGTTATCATCACCCCTAGGTCTTTTAAAGAGGAAATTACTACAACAGTTGTCTACTTATACAATGCCTAAGGCGACAATGAAGGGTGCACCGACAACCCTGCTTCAAACCTCAGCCAACGCAACGAAACAATTGGGGAAGGAATTCAAATCCACATTGAAAATTAAAGGCAACTAACTAATGATTCACTCTCTGGTCTCTCCAGAATTTAGTACAACATGAAAAAGAAAAGAAGGGGTATTCAAAAATATGTATGTCCATAAAATGTACGCATCCCAATGTTTTATTTCTTTGAGTTTAGGCACTGTGTAATTAAATAGTAATTTCTCATAACCGCTTTTCTCCTGTAGCGTTTATGCCATTTCTCTGTTAGTAGTAACTTACGATGTTTCCAAACGTAAACAAATATGCGATATGTCAAAAAATTTATCTGTCAATTTATCTTCAATAAATTTCGTGACATAAATATTCAGCTATTTCCTAATTGTTTCATGTCGTAATTTTGAAACAAAATTCAATTCAATTCACAATTTCCAATAAATCAAGATATATGACTCTTCTATTTTACCAGATGATTATCTTGAAAATGTATGCATTATTTGAGTTAATAAAGCTAATAATTGTATTAATTTATGCAGAATAAAGTTTCAAGCAAAGTGTCGAAGCATTTTTGATCAGCGTTTGTTCTCCTCATTACATTCTTAATTACTCTTACTTTTGTTGTCTTTCTTAATTCGGGTATATTCGTTTTAATTTATTTAGTGGATCATCAAATAAATACTTTTTGCGGTTGACGTACGTATATGTATTGACGCACGTATAACCTTCAAAACGACTATGACGGGCTCAAAAAGAAAACATAAAAAATACCTATGACAATGTTCTTATTTGTCCGGTAAATCCCAAAAAATTCTGTATCAGAGTGCGAATGTAGGTATATAGTATCTTATAGATTATTAAGTCTACATATGAGGCATCGGAGAATTCTTATTGCGTCATTGAATAAAAGTGGACTAAGCGATTTTTAAAAATTACCTTATGTGCCATTAATGATAAAATAGAGAAAAAATTCGAATATGTCGATTTAACTAATACGAAATTAAGATTTAGGAGCATAATTGATAGTGATTTGATCACTTTTTTTCGAGAATACGTCAAAGAAAAGCAAAAAATAAAGAGAAATTAATAGAAATGAGTCGTAGGGTCAGTTCTTGTTTAATTGTAAATAGAATTGATAATCAAGTTAACACAAAACTTTTATAAATTACTAAAGTACACCTGAATTTTCAAACATTAAACTGTGAGTTAATGTTTGCGAATGGCTTCTGATTTACAACATTGAATTTAATAATTTTGATTTTAACTTATTGCAGTTACCTATACAGAACAGACCATTAAAAAACTTGCGATCTAAGTTCGTATGGTTTGTAAAACGGGACAAAAATGATTTAATTGGAAGTATTTATACTGTTTTATAAGTGTGTATAATAATAAATTACTTTTTTATGCCGATGAGATATAGTATATTTGACAAAAAAAAAATTAAAAAAAAAAGTTTTACTTGTTTAAAGAAACATAAGTATGAATTCATAGCATACTTACAAAAATTTGATCATTTTATTTTATCAAATTTTTGTTTGCATTTATTTTTGTCTATTTGCTATTTGCGGCTTGAAAACTTAATTTTCATCAACTTCTGTAAGGTCTAGTTTATTTGAGAAACACCATTTCCAAAAACAAAAACATGAATGTACTGAAATGAATACATTTGAAATTTTATAATTATATATATACATATATATATTAGTCTGAAGTAGACAATCCATTATTTTAGATGCCGCCAATTATATGGAAAACCTGGATAAACTGGGGGTACAGTAAAGAGCACGGATTACATATTCCACGACTAAGTTTTTTTTTAAAGTACGCCTTAGATCAATTGTTCAATTATTTTGATTAACAATTGAACTTGATAAAAACTGTTACCAAACTGGAGGTCAACTAAGTGACAGTAGCTTTTTATAGAGCTTGTATTGAATATAATGTATACATTTCATTTGTGTTTTGAAGTGACAGTGAGTTGTAAATATTGTCAGTATCTTGTTTGTGAATTTGCTAGGAAATCATGTTTTTTTCTAGATACTTCAAGTGGTTTGATAAGATTTTGTCTTATCGAACTAAATAAATTTTTCATTATTATTTTTTGCTTGCACATCACACCTATATTTTTTCTTTTCTTAAAAGGTAAGAAATCATCATAGAATTTCTATAAATTGGGGTGATTAGATATCAGTCATTTGTATGTGACAAATCTATTTACAAAACACGACATACTTGAAAACGCATTCAGTTTAATTTATTTCCGTTCTAAGTCAACCAAGATCACTGTATTCAATTTTCAGACGATAGTACGCTGTTGGATTTTGCAATGTAAATAGCCTTAAATCGGTTAAATAGATGTATGCAATGAACAAGTAAAAACCAATACGAAATATTAAAGGTTGCGTTAAGTCCAAGTGATTTAATGTGTAAACCAACATCAACCGCAAGAGGGAAGTGAACTCGAACGTTAAGAAACGTGACTTAACTTTTTAATCAATAACCGGCCAACCCTGAGACCAATGAATGCATCATTCAACTAGTGAGCTGTAAAGGGTGAAGGAATTCATTATAATTTACGAATAAAAACGCGATCACTTTAAGCAAAATCTGAATGGACATGGCCAAAGATGTCTTGCTAGTTTAGGATTGATGTATTAGGATGCTTTTACATTTAATCGAGGTCATGTGATAGCTAATGAAATAAAGATCGACATTCGGAATTCGCATTAAAGTTTTGCAAGCGTCGCTATTTTAAAAACTACTTTATTTACTTCACATAGATTTGGCAATTGACGTCATTATGAGTGATTGGATTAAAAGCTACCAAGGTCTTTTAACTGGAGCTATGTTTGAATCTGAGAGAATATACATGACTACAAGTGATACTTATAACATTCTGAAAAAAAAAATAAGAAAAGCAAACCAATCTGTGTAGGTATTAATTAAATAATTTATAATGAATACCTCTATTTTAAACAATGTTCACTATATCTAACACGTATGTAAGCTGTAGCTGCTGTAAGGCCAAAGATAATTATGCATGATAATCTAGACAAAGTTAAGCTTATGTGAAATAAATTCATTCTTAATCCTCATCATTTTCTTTTATAAAAAATGACAGTGAACCGTTCAGCAAATGTGACTGTTTCGTTTGCAATTTAAGGAAAACTTCCTCTGAAACACAAAGAGAAATCGGTTACAACCGAATTGAAAATGGCAAATAAATGTTGAACGAAAAACAGCATCACCCGTAACCTGTTTATATTCTTTAACAATTAAGTAGCAGATTAGAATTCTATAGGTCCGTTATAAACTGAGGTTAAAGATTCGAATTTAGTTGTATAATGTTTCAATTCCTTTATAAGTTTTTAGCATAGAACAACTTTTAATTTCTTTTTCTATGTTCATTCTTTCCATTATAGGTCTTTTCCTAACTGTACCTACTTCTAAAGTGATACATTTCTAGCAACTAACCGTAAGTCGCTTCTTATCTAACGGTCAATATTTTTACAAAATATATATATATATTGAAATTTAAATTACTTGAACGGCTTACACAAACTTTTATCGTTGATCGATGGAGAAAATATTCATTGAACCTCTTCAAACTAATACACTAATGAGATCATTCTAGGAAGAATGAAGTACTATCTTATTAAATTGAGTGTTTAATTTGCAAAATTTATAGGGTATTATTGTAATCAATGTCGAATGTGAAAGCAATTTAACTTGAGAATTACTTAAATGTAGTAGTAGTAAAGTAGAGCCGTCGTATGGCCATCCTCTCATAGAAGGT
The DNA here is from genome assembly GCA_955652365.1 of Eristalinus aeneus. Classification (NCBI taxonomy): domain Eukaryota; kingdom Metazoa; phylum Arthropoda; class Insecta; order Diptera; family Syrphidae; genus Eristalinus; species Eristalinus aeneus. The sequence continues at coordinate 83,927,957 of OY019131.1, read as the reverse complement.
TAATCCGAATATTGATTTGAAGTTACCTATTATGAGGGTCCACACCTCTCATCTAACTGACAAAGTTTGGCGAGTATTTGCTGTCTGTAAAAAAGCTTATTAAAATTCGATCGGAGTTAGAAGAAATCAGTAAACCTTCTCCACTCCTGACAGAAAAATTAAAAGTAAAAAAACAATACGTAAGAATATAGGGCAGTATAAACAGATGATTGTAGTGTTAGATAATACTTATATATTTGGTATTTACGGCTTTTTATTATATTATATTATTTATTAAACGCAACCGGCTGCTAACAGTAATATTATGCATCATGATGTAACAAATATTTTAAGAGCAGTCAAATGTCATATAAATTGGGGAACAGGCTGTATTGTCTGACTATAAAAAATAAATTTTTACAACAGTGTTTACTATCGAACTTTTGTGACTTTTTTCGTTTTAAAAAAGTTATAACACGCGAAAGCAAGCAAGTAAAAAAATCAAAGAAATAATCATGACTGTGTGCTTTAAATACAGGATGTTAAATAAAGTACTCACTAAATAAAAAATGGAACATATGAGTCCCGTACTTCGCGTTTTTATTTTTTTATATAAAAATTTCCTTTACTGCTAGATGAGGTTAATACTGCCTCTTTACATTGCCCGAGGCATTATATATACAAATGTACAAAAGTTCCTTTACATTTGTAATTTCCGTCCTTATTTGTATACAGGATTTTTCACGAAAATGTACCTCAAAATATTTAGCAACAAAATTTGTACCTATGTTGGTGATAATTTCAGAATGACGAAAGCAATCAAAAGAAACGCTTGATCTGATGGCTGAAATCGGTGTTACAGGAAAATTTGTTTTGAGTAGCTGCGGTTAAACGCAAGTTTCTAATAAGTGTATTGTGTCAACAATGCAGTATGTTCGCAGAGATGTATATACGAATATAATTACCAATCGAATAACAAACAAAAAACCGATTTGCTCTATAGTGCATAAGGTTAAAAAAAGATGTAAGCTTTCGATTTTAAAACAAACTGACAGTCAAAATAAGGCTGTGTTGTATGTTGAGAATAATGATATTGTCCATTCTAGGGTTTTGTTAAGATGTAACATATAATAAAGGGAAAAAATGAAAATATTGTGATCTACTAACTTCAAAGGTAGCCGAATGTCAAGTCTATTCAGAAGAATGAAAGTAGGCACTATGGAGAAATCCAATCTTCTAAAAAAGTTTAAAAAAAAAATAAGGAGCAACCAATGGGAATTAATTTCTTTTTCCATGGCTGTGCAAACATAACTAGTTGTGACACGTGTAGCTCGAAACAGTTACATATTTTGTTAAGCAGAGGGAAGTAATTTGATTTATCATAATAATTAAAATTCATGACATACGTCTAATTCTGGTGTAAATAAACATAAACCAAGCAAAAATCTAAGCATTCATCAAAAATAACGTTGTCAGAAAAAACAATCCAACCGGCTCTAAGACAACAGTAACACAGTTTCCTTAGACCGTCGTCGTAAATTAATAACAAAAATGTTTTTGTTTTGTGGTAAAAAAATTAGAGCCTTACCGCGGCTAACTACCTGACGTAAGTAAGCCAACTTTAAAAACTGCAAGATTATTCAGACAGCTAAATAAAATTCGTTAAGAAATAAAGGTAGCCGGTATTATATTAACTGCAAAGTCGTCAGAATAAAGATGTTGCTACCCATTCCAAGAGTTTGTTTACTAAATTCTCTGTGAATTTATTCCCGGAAAAATCGCACTTTTGTGTTTTGTTATTTTTGCAACTAACTGCGATACCGGTCGCCACGTGAATATGAGTTTTGTATTTTCCATATTAAATGTTATACATTAAACAAATGCTAATAACACTAAATGTGTATTCTTTTGGATGCAATTGAAATCGTAAACTGATCGTTTGATTTATAGTCAGATCAACATTTTAAACAAAAGCAAATCGTAAAACTCCTTGGTTACAAAACGAGAAAAAACTTATACCACTTTGTGTTAAGCTTTGTGATTGTTGTTAAATTTTGTTTTAAGAATAAAGTACGGAATAGACAAGCACGAGACGCTGAGATTATAACTGCTCAACGTCAGCTGACGACCCGTGCGAACGTTGTAAACGGGCTGATGTCGGACAGAGAACTAAACCTTAAGCTAAGCTACGACCAATGAAAGCCTTTACTTATACTCACATGCACTTGTTTGACTAAGCTCTCCAAAGTAGCACACGGAGAATAGTTTTGAGTATGACACCAACACCACCATGATAATGCTACTTTTTCAGATTTCCTATTGGATATGACTTTTATTCGGAGTGCCTTGGGAGATAACGATTTGCAGTAAAAGTGAATTTGAGATGAGCCATTAATATGTATATTTTTCTTTATTACAGTTTTGCAAGCTCATAAGTGAAAACTTTACAATAATATGCTCAATACATATAATAGCTTCAAAGACGGGACAGCAGTTCATCAGTGTGAACTTCAGCAAGTGTGACGTTGTTTTAACCTCTGTGAGTTTACATGTATCGTTCTTTGATTAAGAAGTTTATATAGTTCCTGATAACAGTATCGTCTTCCCAAAAGACGCCGTCTGAGTTGATAATATTTATTTATTCGTGTGGGATACGCAGCCTTTGGAGGTGTAAATTCATATGAAGTTCAAGGCAAGAGTGAAATTCAAGTCTATTGAGATTAGGATTGACGAAACAGACTTCATTATGCCACCACCTCGTATGTATAAGATATTAGTCATAAATAAATGACAATGAATTGAAATTTCTTATAAAAATTCAAGGTTACGTAGAACACTTGTAGTGCAACATTTAAGTTCAGTTTGTTTACTGTTTAAGGGTTCTCTTTTTTCCAGTTTTGTTTTCGTAATCTGGAAGCTGTGAAGGTAAAGAAACTTTGTGTTGTCTGAGGGGTTATGAAATAATTCTACATTTCGCATTGGGGATCTTAAATAGGAAATCGAGGGGAAGCGCAGACAAATAATTTTAGGAGTTATTTTAAGTAGTTAAATTAAGTAAGCCAATTTACTGGAAACCCATTTCTTCTAGTTTTTTTAGTCAACAGTGATAAAGAAAGAACGGCTGGCTAACTTAACAAAAATGTTCTGATTGATTTAAGGCGTGAATCTATGTGAATATTCTTTTATATAATAATAGTAATAATAATAATAATTGTTGGGGCTATGGTCCACAGGGAGACCAGGGCCTAGCTTGCTCATCAACTACTCGTGTTGTGCGCGCTACTGTTCCTCACGAGTAGAAGGACAAAGAGAAAGTTATTACTCTTTGAGTGTTGTCAGCAACTCGAAAGAGGTGGTGCCGTGAAAAATTCGAAAATTCGTGTTGAGCTGGGAATCTAACCTAGACCTTTGGCGTGTGAGCGTCGCACTCTACCAACTACACCAAGGCAGTCACTTATATTATTTTCTTCTTTTATTTTATTCAAATAAAATTCACTGCATTTTGAATATGCAATACAGTATTTTCTCTAGGACAGATAACATTTTTGACACGTCTATAAATTTTACTACAGCGTCTTATATAAAGTAATGCAAGCAAAATTAAGTGATTCTAATTTTTTTGGATTATTGATGGGGAAAATGAAAACAATCGGAAAACAAAATTTATTAATTTGGTTTGTTATTTCCTGTGATTTACATACTTAAAAGCAATGGAGTAATCATAATACTCAAGTGTATGTTGAGAAACCCTTACATGCACAAAAACTAACATTTTTCATTTATCTATTTGACCACCGGATTAAGCTTAGTCCCAGTCAGCCGAAGCGGACATTTGCTATATTTAGTCATTTTTATTTTATAATTTCAGGAGAGTATCTTTCAGATAAGATAAATTAAATGTAAATTAAATAAAATTATCGCATTTTATTGCATTTCAAAGTCCTTTTCACCGATTCTTTTCATCACTGAACGCATCGAAATTTTCAAAATTTTGAAAAAAAAAAACACACACACTATCGTAATCAATGTATATTTCAAAGGGTACGGCAGAATGGCTTTATTCCATCAGAGGCATTCCTTTTTTTAGATAAGATGGTTTTAGTTCAGGACAGGGAGGGATGCCCTATAATCTTCCATATCGGACGCCGAACAGTGGACCGGCGACTTCTTTATGAACCAAACGTCGCTCGCAGCCGCGAGGATCTGCTTCGGTTCAATAGAGCGATCTCCGCCCGAGACAGGAGGGAATCTGGAAAAGAACGTCACCTGTTCTGGTGGCTGTGTTGAATTCGACCACTTCCGCTGTTAACTTGTCTTTATGTGTTATGTTATGTGTACGTACAGCTGGGCAGTCTGTGGTCAGTTTCTTACCATTAGTTTTTAGTAGTTAGTTTTAAGTTAAGTTTAATTTTAGGTTTTTTTAATATACAAAAAAAATTAAAAATACAAAAAAGGTGCACCACGGCGTAAAGACTATATATGTTAGGCATATAAATAACTACTAATTTGCCCTGATGCACGCGTCCGTTCGGAGTCGGCAAAAAAATGTAGGTCCCTTCTACTCGTAAGAGAACAGTATCGCGCACAACACGAGTAGTTGATGAGCAAGCTAGGCCCTGGTCCCCCTGTGAACTGTCGCGCCAACAATTATATTAATATGTAAGAAAAAAAAGAAATGCAGTAAGGTCTTTAACAGTTTTCTTAGCATAATTCAAGTTTAGATTAAGATTGAAAAAAAAAAACAAACAACGAAGATGCCGAAAGCAGTAAAATCTATTTTGTTTATATTAACTTAGAGCATCCGCATACTGTCAGTAAGATAGATGTAAGAAAAGAAATTGCTAAGCTAGTTTTAAGAAAAATTGTCTAATATATAAGTATAGCCTTGAATGTTAATTAAAACGAATTTATTATTAATAAAAAAATAAAAAAAACAATGTATCCAGACATGTTTTTCTTCAAAGCCTTCTTCTTTGGTGTATCTGTGAAGTTCTTAGCACTCGAGCTTCACATCATTTTTTTTAAAAGTTTTCACGTATCATGACATCGACATTTCGAAATTGTGAGTGTTACTACATTTCGGCTTGATGACTTGATGACACGAACAAAATGAGGTTTCAATAATGCATTTGCTAATATAGAAATATATCTCGTGGCAAACCTAAGCCATAAAAGGATACAAAATGTTTCAATAGATGTAGACAATTTCAAGTTGACAACGGAATTCGCCTGCCACCGCAGGAAAAGTAATAATTATATTAACACCAAGATCAACTGAAAAATTCGTCTTGGCAGTACTTGAGTTTAGGAAAACAAGAAACAAACGAAAAAATTCAAAATCACTTGTTATAAGGAAATGCTACCAAATTGCAGATATATGCGCCATACCACACAACACATACAGTGTCCTATTCACTCATTAAATTAATTTTTAAATAAAATCGAATTTGGGCTGAGGACAAAGTATTTTCCAGTGTAGTGTTTTTTTTCAAATAATTAAACTGTATTGCTTATATTTGCAATTTACTGAAATAAATATTATATTTTAAAATAAGTTTTTTTTTATCACTGACTATAATCATTCTTTGTTAAGTTTTTTTTTTTCTGAGAATAAAGTTAACAAATAATATGAACGAAAAATACAAATGTTCTATGTTAAAATAATATAGACAGTTTAAATGTAGTTACGTGCATAAAACTGTTTTGAGCCCTTTAACGAGCTTAATGTCCAATCTTATGAGTGTAATAAGCGGTGCCAGATTTTTCGCCTAAAAATATTAAATGGTCCTCTGACATTGTAATAAGATGTGCTCTATATAAAACACAAATTTACTTCTTGTTAATGTTTATAATAAAAATAAAATATAATAAAAAATGTGGGCATACATTCATATTTTTACATATCCTGTAGACTTGAGTGAACGATTTTAAACAGGTTTTTTCGAGCAAAACTGCTAAATGCCAACCAGTAAATTAGGTAAATGCTTTAAAATGTATATTCATCTTTGGCAATAGTATAGCCAAAAGCTCAGATTTTGAAATTTTGAAACTTACCGCATATTGTTTTTTTTTTTCATTGATATTTCTTGATTCTTTGAAACAATTATTGTTTTTTCTGCTGGTCGTTAAATTAATCAAATTCAATTACATTAAAAATGAAAATTATCACCAAAGGGAGCTAACCAAAAGCTTCTAGAAAGCACATATTGTAAAAAATAAAAATTAAATTTTATAAAAGAACTTAATTCGCGACCGCCACACCTAAGCCATTCAAAAAAATCAGGCATAATCTCATGTCATCGTGCCAAAGTGTTGCCTAAAGCCGAATGGACCCCATTTTAAAGCTGAACATAACTAGTTGAAGGTAATGGGGCCCAAGGCAGTTTAATGATGTTCATGCCTTTATCTTTTTCCTCTCCCTCATTAGCCGCGCACCTGGGTCGATAGGAATCACAAAGTGATTGTTTTTATCTTCTTTCTTATAATAAGCTTCGCTACACGTGCCAGAATTAAGCTTTAAATCGCGTCACTCTTGTGCTTTCATTTAACAAGTAAAAGTCTTGTTTTCTAGGCAGTAGGGCAATTTATTTTTCGAAATTATTACGTAGTTCGCTTGGTGTTATCATTTAAATTAGATTAGCGAAGTAATCTTAAAGCGGAGGTTGTTAATCTCAATTTATAAACACCTTTTTGATTCTGCCACACCGCCAGAGATTGACCAATCACCGAGCTCAGAAACAAGTTGAGGTACTCAGACAACGAAGCGCTCATGTTAGCGTTGGGTGAGACTAGAGCCTAATGGCGTTACCGCACGTGATTTTATTGATAGGAATCTCTATCTGCCGGGAAGTACTCGAGTAAAGTGCATTTGAATGTGACCTTGGCAAATGCAATAGATAGTGAAACGACGACCTCATTGCAGTTGGCAGAGAGGCCGGCTTACATACATACGTTCACAAGTGTGCGCTGTTTGTGGTTTTGCACTGAAACTATTTTTATATACGGGTATATTATAGTGATGCTTTGCGCGTGTGCTAACAGATAGAGGTATTGAAACGCATGCTTCCCTATTGAAACGTTTGTAGCTTAAATTTTCAAAATGCTTAAAAAATGGATGCTAAATCGAAAGTACGAGTATTTAACATTGGTGGGCGATCGAAAACAGAATGTTACTACGTTTAAAGCTTTATAAGAGGTTAAGTAACTTTCAAAGTTTTTTTTTTCTTTTTTCCTAATGTAAAACTGCTCTCAGCGAGTATTTGATATACTTCACGTACCCGGAAAAAAAAATAAAAACAAAGAGACGTCCGTGTTTACTTTAATCGTAATTAAATAAGCAGAAGAAAGTATATTTTGCCATCTGTATAATAGATTTTGACCTATTGCACAACAAAATTCCCCAATTAAGATCCTAAAACAGACGAGTGTATAGTTAGCCAGAAAAAAAGACTAATTAGTTAGTGAGTCCATATGTGTACCCTACGGAAATCATGCCAATTAGCAATGCAATTTTAAGGCTATGAGCAAAAACAATAATAATTACATACTCGTACTTGTAACTCCTATCATCAGTTTCCCAAGTTGACACAAAGCGTTTATTGATCAACTGTTGAAAATTCTACAGTACATCCTCACATCGATATATCAGTAGTTAAATATAGACTCAATAACTCCTTGGTTTGTAATATTTTTTTAAAGAGTAGCAAAATTGGTTAGGTTTCCTTATAACTTTCTTTACACCAAGAATTGTTTTGAATTCTTATCGTAACATGTGCGTTAAAAAATGGAAATGTATTAATTATCTTTAATAGTTAGGTTATCATTAACCAACATTGTTTTTGAAAGTAGGATTTTTTTGTTATTCAAGTCTATAAGTGATGATTTTGGTGTACCTCAAGAGAGTACTCTTATTTGTACTCTCTCGATGAGGAAACCCTTAATGTTTTCCAAAAAACGGAAGAGGAGAAAGTTCTTAGAAAACGAAGTCTAAGAACTATGCGTTTCTACAAGTAAAGCGTTTAAGATGACTAGGACTTCGCTACTCCTTCAAGGAGTTTCTTCAATTTCGAGCCAATGTTATAACAAAGTAAAGGAAGTTTTCGCGGCGGATTTACACACCAGTAGAGAAGAATTTAAGCCAACTTAGGGTGTCAAATTGGGGACAGCTAGGGGGGAAACATGTTAGATAGACAGATATATTAGTTGAAGAACAAATTTAACTTGCACTATAAAAAATCAAGTATTGCATATATTTAAATCAATCAATACAACAATAATATCTCGATATAACTATCGAGATTAAAAAGTTGTCAAGAATAAGTTAAAAAAAAAATGTATTTACTGAAAGCGCAAGATGAAATGTGCCTGGAAGAGCACATACATTACTCAGTACATCACTTACCTTTCGCCAACATAAAATGACTAAGTACCTAAGTCTAGGCAAAGTAATATTTTCTTTATACATCGCAGCCGTATTTTTGTTATCAGACACATTTGTCTTGTATTTTACTTCTCCATGTTATAACAACAAGTCGAGAAACATCTAATTTTGGGACTTACTTTTACATAATTTATTTAATTGATAATTTACATTTACAAAATATTTTCGCAAAATTTCTGCGTTAATTATTAAGAAACAATGTCGTTTTCATGGCAATACTGGTACATTGAACAGAAGTGTGTACATGAACTATGTAAATTTTGTCTAACGTTCCGCTTGCATGGAAGAGTGATTTTATATGTCATTCAACCAGTCACAAAAACAATTTATAATCTGAGAAATTAAAATCAGCGTTTCATATCCATATGGATTCATGTACCAATTTACTATACTCTTTGGCGTCGCTATTCGAGATTAGCTCTTAGTTTAGCCAGTTTTGTTTTAACACTGAAGGGTGAGCAGCAATGCTTTAAATTATGAAAGTCTGTATTCCCTTGAAATATGAAACTTGAGTTCGTAGGCCAAAATCGGTAAACTTTTTTTATGAATTGCTTCAGACAATCTTTCCAATTCTGAATACAATTTATTCTTCCTTCATTTCAAAACCAATTGAGTGCTGTTTTTATGTGAGCAACGAGATACATGTAAATTTCATTCTTATTTAGTCGCTTGATATTATGGGCAGATATTTGCACAATTTGGTAAGGACATTGATTTTAAAATTAATTGACTGTTAATAATTATTTAATTAAATATCATATATTAAACGTAAACCATGCTAACGACATAAAATACGCTAGGCTTACTACATTTCGGCTTGATGACTTGATGACACGAACAAAATGAGGTTTCAATAATGCATTTGCTAATATAGAAATATATCTCGTGGCAAACCTAAGCCATAAAAGGATACAAAATGTTTCAATAGATGTAGACAATTTCAAGTTGACAACGGAATTCGCCTGCCACCGCAGGAAAAGTAATAATTATATTAACACCAAGATCAACTGAAAAATTCGTCTTGGCAGTACTTGAGTTTAGGAAAACAAGAAACAAACGAAAAAATTCAAAATCACTTGTTATAAGGAAATGCTACCAAATTGCAGATATATGCGCCATACCACACAACACATACAGTGTCCTATTCACTCATTAAATTAATTTTTAAATAAAATCGAATTTGGGCTGAGGACAAAGTATTTTCCAGTGTAGTGTTTTTTTTCAAATAATTAAACTGTATTGCTTATATTTGCAATTTACTGAAATAAATATTATATTTTAAAATAAGTTTTTTTTTATCACTGACTATAATCATTCTTTGTTAAGTTTTTTTTTTTCTGAGAATAAAGTTAACAAATAATATGAACGAAAAATACAAATGTTCTATGTTAAAATAATATAGACAGTTTAAATGTAGTTACGTGCATAAAACTGTTTTGAGCCCTTTAACGAGCTTAATGTCCAATCTTATGAGTATAATAAGCGGTGCCAGATTTTTCGCCTAAAAATATTAAATGGTCCTCTGACATTGTAATAAGATGTGCTCTATATAAAACACAAATTTACTTCTTGTTAATGTTTATAATAAAAATAAAATATAATAAAAAATGTGGGCATACATTCATATTTTTACATATCCTGTAGACTTGAGTGAACGATTTTAAACAGGTTTTTTCGAGCAAAACTGCTAAATGCCAACCAGTAAATTAGGTAAATGCTTTAAAATGTATATTCATCTTTGGCAATAGTATAGCCAAAAGCTCAGATTTTGAAATTTTGAAACTTACCGCATATTGTTTTTTTTTTTCATTGATATTTCTTGATTCTTTGAAACAATTATTGTTTTTTCTGCTGGTCGTTAAATTAATCAAATTCAATTACATTAAAAATGAAAATTATCACCAAAGGGAGCTAACCAAAAGCTTCTAGAAAGCACATATTGTAAAAAATAAAAATTAAATTTTATAAAAGAACTTAATTCGCGACCGCCACACCTAAGCCATTCAAAAAAATCAGGCATAATCTCATGTCATCGTGCCAAAGTGTTGCCTAAAGCCGAATGGACCCCATTTTAAAGCTGAACATAACTAGTTGAAGGTAATGGGGCCCAAGGCAGTTTAATGATGTTCATGCCTTTATCTTTTTCCTCTCCCTCATTAGCCGCGCACCTGGGTCGATAGGAATCACAGTGATTGTTTTTATCTTCTTTCTTATAATAAGCTTCGCTACACGTGCCAGAATTAAGCTTTAAATCGCGTCACTCTTGTGCTTTCATTTAACAAGTAAAAGTCTTGTTTTCTAGGCAGTAGGGCAATTTATTTTTCGAAATTATTACGTAGTTCGCTTGGTGTTATCATTTAAATTAGATTAGCGAAGTAATCTTAAAGCGGAGGTTGTTAATCTCAATTTATAAACACCTTTTTGATTCTGCCACACCGCCAGAGATTGACCAATCACCGAGCTCAGAAACAAGTTGAGGTACTCAGACAACGAAGCGCTCATGTTAGCGTTGGGTGAGACTAGAGCCTAATGGCGTTACCGCACGTGATTTTATTGATAGGAATCTCTATCTGCCGGGAAGTACTCGAGTAAAGTGCATTTGAATGTGACCTTGGCAAATGCAATAGATAGTGAAACGACGACCTCATTGCAGTTGGCAGAGAGGCCGGCTTACATACATACGTTCACAAGTGTGCGCTGTTTGTGGTTTTGCACTGAAACTATTTTTATATACGGGTATATTATAGTGATGCTTTGCGCGTGTGCTAACAGATAGAGGTATTGAAACGCATGCTTCCCTATTGAAACGTTTGTAGCTTAAATTTTCAAAATGCTTAAAAAATGGATGCTAAATCGAAAGTACGAGTATTTAACATTGGTGGGCGATCGAAAACAGAATGTTACTACGTTTAAAGCTTTATAAGAGGTTAAGTAACTTTCAAAGTTTTTTTTTTCTTTTTTCCTAATGTAAAACTGCTCTCAGCGAGTATTTGATATACTTCACGTACCCGGAAAAAAAAATAAAAACAAAGAGACGTCCGTGTTTACTTTAATCGTAATTAAATAAGCAGAAGAAAGTATATTTTGCCATCTGTATAATAGATTTTGACCTATTGCACAACAAAATTCCCCAATTAAGATCCTAAAACAGACGAGTGTATAGTTAGCCAGAAAAAAAGACTAATTAGTTAGTGAGTCCATATGTGTACCCTACGGAAATCATGCCAATTAGCAATGCAATTTTAAGGCTATGAGCAAAAACAATAATAATTACATACTCGTACTTGTAACTCCTATCATCAGTTTCCCAAGTTGACACAAAGCGTTTATTGATCAACTGTTGAAAATTCTACAGTACATCCTCACATCGATATATCAGTAGTTAAATATAGACTCAATAACTCCTTGGTTTGTAATATTTTTTTAAAGAGTAGCAAAATTGGTTAGGTTTCCTTATAACTTTCTTTACACCAAGAATTGTTTTGAATTCTTATCGTAACATGTGCGTTAAAAAATGGAAAAGTATTAATTATCTTTAATAGTTAGGTTATCATTAACCAACATTGTTTTTGAAAGTAGGATTTTTTTGTTATTCAAGTCTATAAGTGATGATTTTGGTGTACCTCAAGAGAGTACTCTTATTTGTACTCTCTCGATGAGGAAACCCTTAATGTTTTCCAAAAAACGGAAGAGGAGAAAGTTCTTAGAAAACGAAGTCTAAGAACTATGCGTTTCTACAAGTAAAGCGTTTAAGATGACTAGGACTTCGCTACTCCTTCAAGGAGTTTCTTCAATTTCGAGCCAATGTTATAACAAAGTAAAGGAAGTTTTCGCGGCGGATTTACACACCAGTAGAGAAGAATTTAAGCCAACTTAGGGTGTCAAATTGGGGACAGCTAGGGGGGAAACATGTTAGATAGACAGATATATTAGTTGAAGAACAAATTTAACTTGCACTATAAAAAATCAAGTATTGCATATATTTAAATCAATCAATACAACAATAATATCTCGATATAACTATCGAGATTAAAAAGTTGTCAAGAATAAGTTAAAAAAAAAATGTATTTACTGAAAGCGCAAGATGAAATGTGCCTGGAAGAGCACATACATTACTCAGTACATCACTTACCTTTCGCCAACATAAAATGACTAAGTACCTAAGTCTAGGCAAAGTAATATTTTCTTTATACATCGCAGCCGTATTTTTGTTATCAGACACATTTGTCTTGTATTTTACTTCTCCATGTTATAACAACAAGTCGAGAAACATCTAATTTTGGGACTTACTTTTACATAATTTATTTAATTGATAATTTACATTTACAAAATATTTTCGCAAAATTTCTGCGTTAATTATTAAGAAACAATGTCGTTTTCATGGCAATACTGGTACATTGAACAGAAGTGTGTACATGAACTATGTAAATTTTGTCTAACGTTCCGCTTGCATGGAAGAGTGATTTTATATGTCATTCAACCAGTCACAAAAACAATTTATAATCTGAGAAATTAAAATCAGCGTTTCATATCCATATGGATTCATGTACCAATTTACTATACTCTTTGGCGTCGCTATTCGAGATTAGCTCTTAGTTTAGCCAGTTTTGTTTTAACACTGAAGGGTGAGCAGCAATGCTTTAAATTATGAAAGTCTGTATTCCCTTGAAATATGAAACTTGAGTTCGTAGGCCAAAATCGGTAAACTTTTTTTATGAATTGCTTCAGACAATCTTTCCAATTCTGAATACAATTTATTCTTCCTTCATTTCAAAACCAATTGAGTGCTGTTTTTATGTGAGCAACGAGATACATGTAAATTTCATTCTTATTTAGTCGCTTGATATTATGGGCAGATATTTGCACAATTTGGTAAGGACATTGATTTTAAAATTAATTGACTGTTAATAATTATTTAATTAAATATCATATATTAAACGTAAACCATGCTAACGACATAAAATACGCTAGGCTTACGATGTTTGTGGCATAGGTCAATCGTTATTATATCCATGTCATCAGAATACGAATATGAATGATAATCTCTTTTTATATATTATAGTTTTATTTACTTTAAGTACGTAAAAGTCAACACTTTTTAAATTAAACGTTAGTAAAAAATTTTAATTCAGAGTTATTCATATAAATACCTTACTATTTCTGAGATTTATGGTTTTCGTTGATGTCATGGTATGGTTCAAAAAAGAGTTCAGGAAACGTGCAGAGGAATAAAAATACTCTGAAAGAGAGTATGAGAACTAATTATTTTAGACAAATTTTATCGTAAGTTAATGATTTAGTGGACTTTCTGTCCAAACACCAGGAATTAATATTTTTTTTAAAGAATCCGTTAAAAAGTCGCATATTTTCTCCTTGCTATTTAATTGAACTTTTGCTTCCCAATTCAAGAAAACGACAACAACTTTACCCCTTATAAAGTCTAGGATAATAAGTTACCCAAGCTCAACACAGCACTCGTAAAGTGATGAATTTATTAGATATCAGAAGCGTTTATTTTCTTCTTTTTAATAAACGTACGTTTTAAATCAAAGAAGTGAAAGAGAAACATCTGCTTCTTGTGCTCATAATATATTACAACATATTTCTCAATCTTGACCTCATCAGTTTACAATGGATGGAAATAATAACATTTTAAGTTATTGACATACCTATTAGAGTTAGAAAAAATTTCGATTTAAAGTTCTGACGTACAATTCTCTTCAGATTTGTATAAATTTTTGTGCAAAAATTGAACTTTCATCATCTTATTTATTTTCAGACATAAAATATTTGTAAAAAAAATTAAATTAAAATAAAAAAATATACATAAATACAATTCACTTCCTAAATTATTAGCCGTCATTTTGAGCTTTTGAATTCGATCGAGAATTTACTTGGCGTTTAACATATCAACATATCACCAAAATGAATTTATTGCTTATGTATTTGCGGACTTTAATGTTTTGGTAATGCATGCAAACCAGCATCATTGACTATATAACTTATAAGTAAAACAACAAAATATATTGAGTACAAAAAGTATTGACATTCTTAATTGCGTCATATATGTATAATCGTATAGCAATAGTGTCCCGCATTGATGGTGTCAACTAGAGTTTGCCTATAAAATTTACAGCTTTACAACGAGACTACTCTTATGGCAGTTGAAGTTTACCAAGCAATTAGAAATTAAACAGAAATAATAATTGTAAATAAGACATTCCTGTGAAGGGGATAATTTAGTCTTAAAGAATTATTTCTCTACTTCAATTTTGAACAGACAGTGCAAAACCTGCAATTCGAGATAAAGAGTGAGTAAAGTAAAGTAAAGAGTTTGTAGCAGGATTTAGAACTTTAAAAATACTAAAAACCTAAAAACACCAAAATCAACGTTTTTAACGTAAATTGTACACAAATTTAATTTAAAGTGTTGAAATCTGATTTATTTGTACGGTGGATAACTGGAATGAATCATATTCCAAGAAATTTGAGTTTTTCTTGAATATATTCCGATTAAAGTGGAATCATACCGAATTAAAACAACGAATAATTATAAGCGAATATATACATACCTATTCTTACCACTTCAATCTTCATAATTGTTTCTTTTTTAATTTTTCTTTTTGCACTTATTTTGAATAATATATTCAGCATACTGCACAAATTAATCTTGGTGCACTCTCTAAAAATATCCTTATGAATAAAATTACTCAATGGCCGTTGAGCCCAAATAAGCAGAAATTGGTAGAACAGTGAGTGAGTGGAGCACCCTTTCCCAAGGCAGAGAAATTTGTGGATCTAAGGTGTCAACAACTTTTTCATATTGGAATGGCTTAATCTTTGTTACTCCATGTCTTTTTTCCAAAGCGAAAAATATTCTGCATATTTCACTGAGTTAAACATTTCTAATTCATTTTTTATATTTACTAAACTTAAGCAAATAAATGAATGAAAACATAAAAGGTTAAATCGGAGACTAGTGAACTCAACGGAACAGTTCATCTTATACCAAATTAGATGCTGCATACTCTTAGGCGAAATTAACATTTTTTCCGATTCATACGCTAAGCATTCTGTTCAAATTGAATTGTTCTAACAAATCGTAATTCAAAACAAGCACAAATGAAATCGAAAGCACTGTAGACTGTGCTGAATCATTTAGACTTATCTAAAGTTCACTCATACATACAACACAAACATGAATGGAATACGTCATATGTATACCAGTAAGAGTCTTTTCTTTACGAGGCCAGATTGTTCTTCAATTTCATAACATATATCTAAATCCACGTGCTGAGCGGAAGGTGATCCAAATTTTAAGCAATCAAGTTATTTAGAAAATTGACAACAATGAATGCGACTTCAACAACACAAGCCTTAAATGTTTTTTTTTTTTATCAGGTTCGTTCCGAACGGAAGTACAAGTCAATCACAATAATATGTAGCAGTGGGGCATTGTTTATCTCTTATCGGAACGCAAATCATATCATTAAATTATTTCCAGTGACTCACATAATGTAGTCGTTCTTATCAGGAAAACATAATTTCCGTGAGGAAGACCCTTGAAGCTTGCTTACAAAATTCTTTGCCAATGAAAAACCATATGTGCTACTTCGCCAGCTTCAAGCGATCCTTGTAGACAGTGTGCCAATTGACCTTAAGTTAGTAGTGACCGCTAAAAGAATCTGTAACCGAAATACCAACTCGACTGCACGTTCGTCTGATACAAACATCTGTAAAAACATTTGTATAAATAGACAAGAAGTGTCTGCTTTGCCAGTTTTACGCGGACACAATTAGATTGCAATACAGTCTTTTTTAATCGACAATCACGTTTAATTTGCTACATTGCTGAGTGATCCATATGCCAGATGGTTGTATTAGCACGTTTTGAAGTACAATTGGAGTTAAGTAGTATTTTACATAAAATGCTGATAAAAATTGTTATTTAATAAATTATCCATTCTTCATAACTAAATACATAAAACTGAACAGCAGATGAGAGTGATCATTTATTTACAAATGCTAACGTAAGTTCGAAAAAAATTCTGTAGTTTTATAAAAATATAATTGCCCAATTGATACGAAGAGAATACATAATTTTACGAAATTTTGGTTGGAATCTCTACCACTTCTAAATTGGACAATATGCACCATATTTTAGCAATGTAGCAATGTATAAGGGGTGGCCGCTGTGGCGTAGTGGGTAGAGTGCGACGCTTACACGCCGAAGGGTCTCTAGGTTCGATTCCCTAGAATTTTTCACCACCTCTTTAGAGCTGCTGACAACACTCAAAGAGTAATAACTGTCAAAGAAAACTTCTCAAATCTTGCCGTTCGGAGTCGGCAAAAAATTGTAGGTCCCTTCTACTCGTGAGAGAACAGTAGCGCGCACAACACGAGTAGTTGATGAGCAAGCTAGGCTCTGGTCACCCTGTGGACAGTCGCACCAACAATTATTATTATTATAATGTACAAGGGCTTTTTCCTGCTTCCAAATTTTTATGTTATGGAAATTTTATGTCGGTAAGGGAACCTTTTTACTGACTTTTAGCCAGTTTTGGTAACATTTGTTACAATTAGGCTTTTTCTGTACAATTTGGTTATACATATCCCAACACAATTAAAAACCTGCAAAAGTGCGGAGAGAATATATAAACGATGTGCAGTCCTTCAAGAAAACGTACAAACAGGACAGTTAAACGAGACGTACGAGGCACATCATCCGTGTACAATATTCCTCCTGTTAAGAAGTTCTTCGTTTTCCAGCTTATATTTGCCCTTAAACGTTCCAGCAGAGGAAAAAGGTAGAACCTATTGTATGAACGCCCATTTGTTGAAAATGTGAGAGAACTTAGGCTCTATGACAGGAAATGAATTTTATCAGTTTAGTTACAGACCCACCATGGGTTTTCCTTAAATATGAATAAAATATTTTTTTTTACATCCGATAATTAATTAAGAAAGCAATGTACTTGTACACAAAAGATGATATAAAAAATATTTTAAGAATTTATTCAAGTAACATTTCCGCAAAAGTCATTTTTCCTATGAAAGTGAATGCTACTACACTCAAACAAGAAATTCAAAGCCATTGACCGTGATACACACCTACGCAAATTCTCACTGAAATTGTGAACTTTCTGCAGTTCATTTGAAACAATCACTTTAACAACAAAGCCGCAATGTGACACTTTGCTTGTGTTCAATTTGGAAAAATAAAACTCGAAAAACTAAGCATATTTGATTTTATTTGACTTCATATTGGTTGTCACGCATAATGCGATTAGGATACAAAAAGCAAACGAATGATAACTCACCCTTTTGTTCCCTTTAATATTGCACTTAAATCAGAACTTAGCTGATTTAAGTGCAGCATTGAACTTACTTAGTCGTCTAAACAGAACATTTTAAAGGAAGTATTACGCATTTGAAAGGCATTAAGTGGCATTAAATTTAGAATTAACATAGAAGGCAGTTCACTTTAATATCCCACAAAACAATGTTATTAGATTTCAGTAACACAAGCGAAGAAACAACTGTATCCACGCTGCAGCAATCGTATCTGAAACCCTACATATCTTTGTAAGCATACTAAACACAAGTGCCCAATCGAAAAAAAGAATTTACACAGTTATGAAGATTCAAATTCAATATGACAATTAAAAGGTGAAGAACATTCAAATGCACGGGGGACTTACGCAACGGATTAAAAACACACATTTGTTCGTTTCGAATAAACAAAATATTTCACTTATATCTTTTTATGCCTATCCCTCATTTATCTACTCTTCGCACGTGGCATGACTTTATTCATTTTGAAATAAAAGAGAAATTAAGTGCTACTCACCTTTTGAGACTCATGGTGATATTCAAGTTGTGATTTTCTTTAGCGCTCGTAATGTCTGCCGACGTTTTATTTTCTAAATGAAAGAGGACAATATTGTAAGTTAGGTTATTTCGCGTGCATATAGATATGATTTTTATACGAATTTATCCACAGTTTATTTTTGTATTTTTACGATTTATCTTTATCACGATCAACGACTTTTCCTAGCTCAGCTAACTCGGGAGACCGGTCCGGAGCGTCTGTTTATTACGACTGTCAAAGTCGTCTGGGACAACGTATGGTTATAAACACTGTTAAAACGTAATGCAATACACTGTGTGCTGTGTCCCCCTTTGTATTTCTCCTCAACGACCTAGTCATTGAAGTCAAAGATACACACAACCGTCAACAGCTGGTTGGCAGAAAAAATAGCTTTTTGCGAAAAATGAACCGAAAAAAATGTATATTCTCTCTCTCACACTACTCCACAAAAACGATCGCTGAACTGACAACTAACATAGTGCGCGTAGGGCTGAAGCAGAACGTACTCATTTAGCGCATGACCAGACGGACACTCAAAGTATGGTGAACAATTTCTTATGTTTTTTGTAAGTCTTAGGGCTACTCTCTGAACTTTGCACCAGATACAATGAGTAGAAAGATATCGTAGAAATGTGGCCTTCAGTGTTTGCTTTCAGCTTGTATAAGTGAGTTAGAAAGCAACATGTCCACCGGTTTTTGTGTATCAGTATGGTGTGATAATCATCCCATACGCAGGTTTCTATTTGTATTGTAAGGTAGATACAATTCGTGTAATGGGTGTGTTTCAGTTTTATCGGTGACGTTGCATTGATCACGAATGCTACTCAGACCTAAAGTGTAATAAACTCTGATAAAAGCATGCTTTCGATGAAGAGCAAATGAATAACAATGTCAGCAGTTTACGCCGGCATATATATATGTATGTCATTTCAAGGGTAAATGAACAGAAGAATATTGGATCTCTTGTTGGTCTTTTTATTTGTTTTGTTCCCTCTGGTTAACTCAATGGATTCAACAGAATGACCCGCTTGTTATGTATATATATATATTGGCAACATATTAAAATAAATCATAAGTGTGAGTAATGACAGTTAAACGATGCACGTCAGTTGACTACTATTGTAATATAGATAAGATTAATAAAATGACAAGCCTCCAAAGTCGGAGTATAAGGTATGATTATTAATAAAATTGATAAACATCATATCGGCAAAGAGCAATGGCTAGCCCCCTAAACTTATAAACAAACATAAATGCAAAGCTTTGTAAAATAAACTTTATATATAAGTTTTATATAAGTTTTACAATAAATCGGGATATTTTATAGTGCATTAATGCAATCATCTTTATAGTCAAGAATGACTGCACTGTAGTGGTGGCTTTGGTTTTGTTGCCAAAATCAGAATCTCGAGTCAGAAAGAAAAAAATGATTCTAGGGAATGACTGCCGAATACGAATATTATCAGAAAGTTAAGCTCTAAAGTCATTATCGATCTCTGCAGACTTCGCTATCGCTTCCAAAAAAGTGCAAACTATATCGAAGTGTATTTTATTTATTTATTTGTTTTCATTTATTTATTTTTTTTTCTTGATAAGGTATGTATGTATGTAGACAATGAACATACTTTAAGCATCTTCTTAAAGTTTACATGAAATACTTATGCTGGAAAGGCTAAATTCGAAAAACCTATTCAAATAAAAAAAACCGACGAAAAAATGTCGATATATCGATAACCATAATCGTGGACATATCATCGAAATTTCATATATTTTTATTTAATTATCTTTTTTATTTCCTTTAACTTGATGCAAAGACAACTTTACATCGATATACGTTTTACTTTATAAAATATAACATATTTTATTAGGTAAAATGCGATTACATGAAATTAAATTGTACACTGTAGCTGTTCCATGTTTTTCCACAAAGAATTTGTACTATCCCTTATTTGGATAAAAGACTATACCTGTTCAGTCGAGAATAATTTCTTCATTATTTATAAGTTAAATGAAAAGAATGAATGAATACACAAGTTTTGGTCAGTATTATTTAAGAAGTTTTCCCAATATACGGCTTTTTACCTTTTCCTAAAATGTTAGTTTCACCTACTTTGCATGCTGTGAAAGACCACTGTATGGATTTGCCTTTGGCAATAAATTTAAATAATTTCGAGAATTTCAAGTTGATTTATTTTTCTTATTTAATTAATGTTTATACGAAAAGGGTTAAAACCTTCTTTTTTCCCCTGTCTGTGCTGATGAAAATTTGTTTTCAGGGCCAACTTTTATTATTTGTATAACAAATTAATAACACTATATATACATAGTCGTTCTTATCAGGGAAACATCGTACGGTGCGCAATTAATATTCTTTCCGTGAGGAAGACCCTTGAATCTTGCTTACAAAATTCTTTGCCAATGAAAAACCATAAGTGCTACTTCGCCAGAGTCAAGCGATCCTTGTAGACATTGTGTCAATTGACCTTAAAAATGAAAACCTTTTTTTTCTCTATCTGTGCTGATGAAAATTTGTTTTCAAAACCAACTTTTATTATTTGTATAACAAATTAATAACATTATATTTCCGTATACATACGTATACAATTTTATCAAACATTTGTCAAATGTCTCCCAACCGTAGATTTATATCCATAACAATTAACTGAGTTATTTTTTTTCGTTTTGTTCTGAGTTTATTTGAAAAATAAATTTTTTAATGTCACACTTTCTAACACCTTTTCATAAAATTGGTAGAGTTATTTAAATGCAAAACCTGGAATCCATTTGATTGCAATATTACTCACTCACGAAGCGGAAGAAAATGGAATTGCCAGCGCAGTATCCGAAACTAAATTCAACAGAAAATCTGTGGGGAATTTTTGCTTCTACAAGCAACGCACTTTCTTCTTCTTCACGAATATTTAAAAAAAAGTCAAAGTTCGACTTGCTTTAGTTTTGGCCAACACTTTTTATTTGTGGTGATGTTCATATTGTATACATAAATTAATATGAAAACTAACAAAAATAAGCATACAGACTACAATGGTTAGAAGAGTGGCGCACCTTCGATGTCTATCAGTAAAACTTTTGCTATATACTTTCTTTAACAGCTTTACATTAAACTCATGGTTCTCTTGTTCGTATCTAAATATAATATGTGTGCACTTGTGTACATGTATATTTCTTAATCACTTACTATAACTCTTTAGCATATAGTAAAAAAGTGAGTTAGCAATGAGGGCGCGAATGCCACTATATGTTAAATTTCACCGTCTGACATCATTTTCAGCTGTTGATTGCTATTTTTGCAAGTTGAAGAGAATTAGTTCAATACTATGATCTAATTATGGGAGCTCTAAAAGTACAGATGGAAACATAAGAAGTCAACGTGATAATTTTCCATAGCGACTACACGACGTGCACCGATGGGTGTAGCGCCTCTTCTCTTAGTACTCATAATAATACATAAACCCTTTATTATATACGATTATTTTCTAGAAATCCAACGTCTAATAATAATAATTGTTGGCGCTACAGTCAAAAGGGGGACCAGGGCCTAGCTTGCTAATCAACTGCTAGTGTTGTGCGCGCTTCTGTTCTCTCACGAGTAGAAGGGACCTACAATTTTTTGCCGACTCCGAACGGCGAAATTTGAGAAGCTTTCTTAGACATGTATTACTCTTTGAGTGTTGTCAGCAGCTCGAAAGAGTTTTGCCTTGAAAAATTCGAAAAATTGGTGTTGACCTCTGAATCGAACCTACACCCTTCGGTGTGTGAGCGTTCCACTCTACCCAATAAGCCACGGCGGCCAGAAATCCAACGTCTCCAGTAAGATATTATATGTTTGCTACATAGTTACATATCATTGTGAATCAAATTAATCGACAAGTCTTAATCTGAAAACAGATACAGATTCAATATTCCAGCATAAATTTTGACCACTGGAACACTACATGTCAGTAAAAAATGTTTGTAGCATTTCTTGATTGCAAAATACATGACGATTTAATTTGGGATAACCTGTGTACCTGGTCAGGGCTTCTATCGACAAGTGAATCTCTTGACAGCACAATACGACTTGCCATGAGACTCTAGGATGCAGGCTGACCAATTGACTACAGATGACTTGTTGACGTACCTGCGGGACGCTTCACCTTTGATAAGAACTGAAGACACTTCCTCTTCTTGTCCCGCCGCCATTTTTGTACTGATTGGGTTGGAGCTGGGAACTAGGATATTTTTAATTAAGTGCCTGCTGGTATTTCTTCCAAAGGGCAAACAAAATAAATGATCTGTATTATTCAAATATTGTGTAAAAAAAAAAACGAGTGTGTAGTTTCTTTGCACTCTGATGACAACTTTGTCTGATCTTTATGGATTATATTACACATTAGTCTGGAGTTACCACAAAAGACATACATAATAGAAGTGGTTTGTTATTCAAGATTAAGAAGCAACCAAAGTTAAAGTGGTGTGTACAAGAAATAGGTTCTGACATTTTTCACTTGTTCAGTTGGCCAATCAAAATTTGTTCTCTTATTCTTTAACCATTGTTTAAGCTGCAGAAAGACGAAGACGAGGTTCATTAAAAAAAAATAAGGTGAATTTGCTTTTATTCAAAAAAATAAGAAAAAAAATATTCATCTATTTCCATTTTGTTCTACTTTTGTAATACACTTGTACCAGCGTTTGTTCCAATTCTGGAAGCAGTTCTGGTATGCACTTATTAGTACGGCAATTTCATGTCTAAAATTTTCGAAAAAAATTGCATGCCATGAGCCAACTGATATGCATCTTTAGCATGTTATCTAATAGTGATTCTCCATAACAATTTCCCTCACTTTCTTAACATTTTCATCAGTTATTAATGTGCTAGGGCGTCCAGAGGGACTTCTCGACCTTCTTTAAAATGCTTGTAACACTTGTAAAAATCTTTCACTCACAGTACACTCTTCGTCAGGTGTTTTTGAGCACTTAATTCAATTCATACAAAAAATTAAATAAACCATTTTTAACAGCAGGAAATTGCAGAACGCAAAACACGTCTAACTTTGTTTGCCTCTCACAAACATGTATATCAAACGACAATCAGGTGAACGTAGTCTGCGAAATTTAAAAATTCAACTTATTTTTTTAACAGACCTCGTACAGTTACCTGATTTTACTAAAAAAGTCTCTAGATTTATTTTCTGCACCCCAATTTTATACAGAGACAAAAGAACAAGTCCGAAGCAATAATTTTATTGTGCACGTGGTAATTATCGATTAGTTTAACGAAGCCTAGATCTTAAAACGTTGAATTTAGTCCTATATCAAATACAGAAATCTTAGTGTCGGTTTGAATCCACATGTTTTATTTTTTTTTTTTTACTTTAGGGGTCTAGACTTCAAACTGTACTGTAATAGCATACCGAGCCAATGTTCTCTAAATATAATGTTCAACATTACATATAATTTGTATCCTTTAGGCACTGAATTTATTATCCTGATGCGACAAAATATATCGCCTGATTTGAACTTGTGTTAAACTGTATTTGTACGACATAACTTGTAGTTGTCTTATTAGGTAAATAGCACCTTTTGCGAAACAAGCTACTTCCCTCGTAAGGCTTTTTCTAGAAGCTTTTATTATAGTTATTGTGACAAAATATATTCAAAGGATGGATATAAACTGTAAATATTTTCTTTATAATTATGCCAAAAGAAACCTTTGATGATGCCGCAGTGTGATAATCCGAATTTTATTTTATTTACATAGCCACATATTTGACATCGACTTTAAGCATTAAGTATTATTTAATTTTAATTTATTAGGTAGTTCCGACGTGGATAGCATATGTAAATAGGAGATACAAAAACTCGTTCCATTCTTAGCTTTCAGTCTTGAGTAATCTTTCTTCATCCAAATTACGTAGTTTACTTTCAGAACTGAGTTATTTGTTTATCAATTTGCATAATCTTGCATTCCTAATTGTAATCAAACCATCATAAAATTACATTTAAAACAAAAACCGCAAATGGGAAAAAAATAATAGAATTACAATCGTGTACGATGACGTGCCATCAAGTGTTCTCTCACCAGGGACTTACAGTTTTGCCGTGCACCAGGGATGTGTCTTCAACTACTCGTCTTGTGCGGACTAACATTCTCTCATAACGCAGAGGTAGTGCCGTGAAAAAGCAAGGTATTTACGGGATGTTTCATAGTCATTTAAAAAAGATTATTATATATTTAAAATGACATATTTGTTTAAATCCTACTTCATATTAAAAACCGTCCGGAGGTTTGCTATCATTTTTCTTCAGCCAGGGTCTTTACAAATTAAAAAAGAAAATAACAAAACTGCACCATTTACAACAGCGCGTGTTCCACAGAGCAGAGACAGCGATTGTTTGGATTTGGATTTGTTTTTCGAGGCAGACAAAGCCAAAATTAAAATATTTTAGTGAGCGTCTTTAGAAACATCAGCCAGTTCTGCGCTCATGCCTCTACTTATAATTAATGTGACGAAAGCAAAGATGAATTTTAAAATCACAATGATGTGTTGAAACAAAAGAACCCTGTCGTCAACAAGGGTAGTGTGGATTATGTAGCCGATATACAACACTGTGCACAATAATAACACCAGGTTCGACTTTGTCACCAATTTTTAACTATTTTGATCATAACTTTTTTCTTACCGTCACGCAAGCACATTCATATTTACTGCACAACAGCAAATAAACAAGATAAGAAAAAAGTGCATTCTGAGCTTTGAAAAGACCCGTTAATCGGGTCCAAGCACCAAGTGCAAAAATTTATAAATATGTGGAATAGTGAAGTTTTTTGTTTTTATTTTTGTTATTGGGTTAGTACTTGTTGGTATAACCTTCATTTTGAAGCACAGCGTCACAACGTCGTGGAATGGAGTGGATTAATGCATGACATCGCTAAACAAGGATATTCTTCTACGCAATCTGCATAACATCCCATTGCTGTTTTGTGTTTTTGGGTTTCTTCATATGCAGCTTTCTTTACATCTGTCTAAAGGTTTTAAATGGGATTCAGGTCCGACAACTGAGGCGGCCACTCCATAACTTGAACTCCATTGCTTTGGAATGTCGTATGTCTCGGGTCACTTTCTTGCTGTAGAATCCAGCTAAGCAGCATATTCCACTCTGCGTTAGGTAGCATGGTTTTTCTCATTATGCTGACATAAACTCCAGCAGTCATCATCGGTTTTATCCAAAAAATGGGACCAGTACCATAATAAGAAAAGCATCCTCATAAGTAAATTTTTGCTCCAAGGTGCTTAAAAGTCCAACAATTTCACTTATAAATTTGTAATTTTTACGAAGGTTGCCTTTTATATTTCGGGATTGGGCAACCCTAGTGTTGCAATCTGGCAACTGCCAGCTCTATCGTAAAGTTTGACATATTTGAGGTTATACGTACTCAAAACGTACTCAAAAGATTCATCTCGCCCAAAAAATGGAATTAAATCGTGAAAATGTTCGTGCGATTATTTTTTACAGCTTTCGACGTGGAATAACTCAACAACAGTGCATCGATGAACTTAATTCAATTTTTGGCGATGAAGCTCCATCAAGGACCAGTGTTTATCGATGGTATGGTGAATTCAACCGAGGTAGTAGTTCACTCCAAGACAAATTTCGTGAAGGTCGAAAGGTCCAAAATCAGTTGTTGTTCCGGAAACCGTTGATGCTGTGCGCCAACTGATATTGCAAGATCGTCATGTGACCTATTGTGAGATTAAGACAACCTTAGGCATTAGTGGGACCTTGTCGATTGGTCGAAAGAAATGCTCCAAAAATACGATCGCGGTACTTCGAAACACGTCTATGACATCGTGACAGGTGATGAATCGTGAATTTATGCGTATGAGCCCGAAAATAAATAACAGTCGACTGTATGGGTGTTTCAAATTGAGCCAAATTCAACAAAAGTTGCTCGCACAGGAAGCACTTCCAAGCAAATGGTCGCCTGTTTCTTCGGAAAAACTGGACATATCGCAACCGTACCACTAGAACAACGCAGAACAGTCAATTCTGAGTGGTACACAACCATTTGTTTGCCATTTGTCTGGAAAATCAACCGCCGACGACGGATCACTCTTCACGACGGCAACGCGAGCTCTCACACATCGGCTCACGCAACTGCATTTTTGAGCACTCAAAACATCCATTTGATGAGTCATTCGCCGTCCTGACTTGGTACCGAATGACTTCTTCTTTTTATTAAGCCAAGTTTCTCGGGAGTACAATGCACACCACGACCCATTTTACTTTGCTAACAACGCTGCACATTTGAAACATTATCTTTAAGTTACTACATAAATATATGTAGATATACTTTAAAGCCAAAAAGTATTCGAAATACTGGTGTACACTTCGAAAACGCTCTTCAGAATGACGTAGTGCTATTATTTTGCACATTTAAATTCGGCTGCACTTCCAGTCTCGGGACTTTTTCCTATGATTATTTATTATTTTGAAGGACTGATGTAATAAAGATATTGTGCAATAAAAATAAATCGCCTGACTGATCATAGGAAAAAGTTATTGGCATAATAGAGACAAAGTCGAACATGGTGCTATTATTTTGCGAAGTCTTGTATATATTTACGCAGCCGAACTACAATTGCAAAAACTACGTGGTAAGAAATCACTAAAAAACACGACGGTAATATTTTAAAGTTCGTTATCCACTCTGTCATTTAAAATAACTCAAATCTTTGTCTTATTTTTTTATGAACAGAGATATGGCTTGAATAAATGCTCTTATTTAGTGATTAATCACTAACGATTAACTTATTTGAATAACTCATGAATAATGATTGATTTAGTCATGAGTAATTTCTGCGAATAATGAATAATTTATTGGTCAATTGTTATTTTCATGGATAATGAATAAATTAATCTTTAGTCGCTTGAATCCAACAACTAATGAGTAATTTAGTCATTAGTCATTATTCGAATAAACTTTGCCCAACATTGCCGGGGAAATCTACGATGCCCTCAATCTTCACACTACTACGAATTCTGAACAAGACCATAAAACAGCAACTCGACATTCACTATCTGTTCATCGATTTCAGGGCTGCATATGACAGCGTGCACATCATGTCATATTTAAACACTCCTGCCAAATTCGTCAGGTTGTCCAGAATTTCCAGAGAAAAGTATGTACCCGCCTGTTCGATCACAGTGTACCCTCAATAAAGCATTTGCGGGTATTGAAACGGATGAGGCCATAATGAGTTCAACAGTCAACGAAGTATGTATGTATATGCTGTACTCCAGAAAGAACGCCCAACATAGACGATTCGTCTAAACTTGGATAAATTCGTCTACCTTGACTCCCAAGTACGAGTATGAACGATGTTATTACCAAGACCAAACCCAGAATTACTCTTGCTTATGGCTGGTTTTTGGGCTCAAGAGGCTTTACTCAATTGCTCCCTCTTAAACGACCAAGCTAACATTTCAAAAACCCTGATCATATGAATAAGCAATTGGTCTATGGGGGAAAAAAGTTCTGGTCTTAAACATTGCCCTGGCTTTCATTAAAGATTTAGAAAAGGAGAAATGATGCATATTTATTCACGAACTGTATGATCAGCGGTAAGAACCTAGTTAGACGTCTAAAGGTAAAGCATCTAAGATGGTTAGTCCATGTAGAGCGCATTTACCACACTGCTCTAGGCGAGAGCCTTTCACTCCAAACTTGCGAGATGACGAAATAGAGCTTAAAAGCGGACTCGATGACGCACACAGATGAAAAAGTACTTTAGTCAAGTTGGAGTGCGAAATTAGAAGCAGCTGGCAAAGGAATGTGTAGTTTCCTTTATTTTTTTTTTTAATTCTTTCATTGTATGAGCTGTTGTGTTTTTGGCTCAAACTTAATAAGGTTGCACGAAGTATACAACAAATATGACTAAAAACCCAAAAAAAAAAATGTAAGCATAAGAAAATTTAACGATGGCTCAAGACATTTCAAAAGACTGGAAAACTGTGCACATCGCACAGCAATTGCAACCGTGCGGTTACTTTAGAGCAGTATTTAAGTCCTTCATGAAGAACGAGTTTATAAAATGTTCTTTCGCCATTAAAAAATACAGGTTTTCAGCCTAGCTGTACTAAATATATATTTATGTAATAAATTTTAAATTTTAAACAGAAAATAAAGAAAGTTTAACTAAGAAATTCTCTATAAATACGTGGAGCATTGTCGCTTTGTTTTTGTATTTGTGGTTTTGTTCTCTGACGTATTCTAATGCAAAAAATACAATATGAAAGTCAGGGCTGTACATTTTTTTTCTTATAAATATTTTCTAAGAGTAATAACAGAAAATCAGTTAATGGTATACTTTTCGGTCGAGAATAAGATCAAGCTAGTTGCACATTATATCGAGTCGGATGTGAATTGGAAAGAACCGGTTGTATGACAGTAATTTATATTCACATAACATTCACGTAACATTCGTAAATGAGTCTCCCAAAAAATATAAATGCGATGAATGAATATACATATTTCACTATTAAGTTAATTGTGTCACATGCGTATTTTTTATATCATATATCAATTATATAATATCATCTTCTCTAACTGAGAAGAAAAACACAACAATTGAGAATAAAACCCAATGACATTGGGAAGGTCGAAAATGTAGAATCTCCAATGGCTGCTCTCCTAAGAGAGATTTATGTATGAATACACACGAACTTAATTATAAATTCAGTGACGTCATGGTTGGTTAACACTTCTCGTGTCACGTTTTTGTTTAATCTTGCTTTCCTTTTCCAAGAAAACACAAAAGAGAGAACATCTGAACATACATTTAAAACGCATCTGGATACATTCACATGCCAGTCGAATCGAACTAAGAACATGCTATAAAAGAAAAAAAAAAGCTCCATGGCATTCATTAACTACTTGTTGGATACTCTGAGGGACAGAACCGTCAATGTATGCGTAGACGAGCCTCCAAAAGCCCCCATTATCACACGAAAACTTAACTGCTCACGTAGCATTGTTGCCCGGTGTATCTAAACTATTGCATCAGATCGCACAGCAACTGACTACGCACATCGACGACGTCTCCAGAGTGTGTCACTTAACGCTGACAGCGAAACAATTTAATCGGTCATCGTACAAAAATATAGATAAATTGCAAAAATGAAATAGGAAAATGCGTTTGTTTAAGATGTTTTGAAAGAAATTGTTGCGTCAATTGACCGAGCAACAGAATCAATTTCAGCTCGTCGTCGACGCTATAATTGGTGTTTGCTTAATTAGAGATTGTTTTCCGTTGTTTGCTCTGTGAGCCTGTGAGCGTCGATCGTGTTGACGATTTAATATGAAGATTCACGGGCTCAATTGAAATCATGCACACTCCATCAATCGAATTTCCTTTTCTCTGCAAATTGCCTAGGAACTGTTGTGGTTTATTTTTGACTGGATTGATTTCTATTTGGGTAATTATAATTGTACTTCATTATTATGCTTATCCACAGTAACAGATCGCCGCCTTGTAAAACTAGTATTAAACTGTGGATGTAAGACAGTATACCATAGACGCAAATATGTTGATTTGTGCAAGCTGATTAAGTTTTTTCGAGGATATTGATAAAGTTCCCATACATTTTTATATACAAAGATTTTATTTTTATATAATTGAAAATGATTTATAATAGCTTTGAGTACCTATTCACAGAGAAATGTTAATTGTGTTTTCGATGATCATCTGTATTTATGAATAGTAATACAATTTATGTAATTATATAGCGAAACAATTTTCTGATTATACTTGTTTTTGACAAAAATGGTAAACTTTTATGTAATATGCATGTAGACAAAGAGCTTTTGTTGATAATAAGGTTCTTGTTTTATCTTTCGTGACAAACAAAATGAACACCGAAGTTACACTAAATAGAAAAAGGCCAACAGTATTCGATGAAATTTGAAGAAAAGTGTTTTGACTTTACAAGCCAGTGTGTTGTCAAACAAAGCAACAAATTAAATTTCGTAATAAAAATTGTTATATTTTTCTTTTGCAAGTTTGCATGTTTCCTTGACTTATCCTCCTTTTCTGTCATCTTATCACCTCACGAATTTAACCGTATTAGAAGTTATAAAATGTCTATAGGAATCCTCTAAAATTCGGAGAGAAAGACAACAAGTTCCTCGCGATGCAGTGATTCAAGTTTCCAACAGTGCTGTTTCACTATTTCAATGCTTTTTATCTCGATCTTGGCTTATTTGCAATTATGTAACCAATTTGTTCATGCTTTCTCTCATATTTTTCGATGATTCGTATCTTTGTGTCCTACTTAAAAATGGGCCATTAACACCGCAAGTTCTTCGGTTGCATGTTAAATTTTACGGCAGATCCCGAAATTACATTAGGGCAGTAAGAGATTTTTAGAGAAAAAAATACAAATCCAATTAAATTAACTCAATTAAGAAGCATACGAGTAGGCAGTATGCATATCAGTCTGGGTTGGGTTCACAACAAGTCCTGAACAAAGATCGTAACATAATTATGTGTTGAAGAATACATGTTCCAAAGAATGAAATACATATTTGAGGAATATTTAGCCTTACATGAAATATTATTTTCAGCATTAACGTTGTCATTTTTTGTCGCACTATTGCACATATGTATATTAAAATATTACTATCTATCCCATTGTTTATAACAACGAATGTAAAAGTTTTCAAAAAGGAAAAATAAATGAAAGCATTTGTTTTTACTTTTGTCCTTCTTCTACATTCTTGCAGAATATCGTAAATATAAAAGTTTAGTGATTTCCCAGTTAGCAGATTGTCTTTTTTCTTAAAACATTATTGTGCCTACATGTTGCATCTAACACCGAAGAACTTAATCGTATCCGCTAAAGCAAATAAAATTATATTCATTACATTATACTGAGAATAAAAGAAAATTATTCTCACACGCATTGTACGTATTTGTTTACCAAATGCTTAAAAGAAATTTCGACAAACACTTACGATAAATGCTTGCTTGGCGGGAGACGTCTTTATACGGGTAATGAAAAAACATGAAATTGTTAAACAGTCTTCTGCACTTCACTGAAATAAACATTAATCTGAATTGAAATATTATTTTTTCACTTTGTAGCTACAAAAAATGTAGGAAAAATTAAAAAAACTAATCTTGTTTAGTTTTCTACTGCAACCATATGTATAAACACTAAATTATGTTTGACAATAGTCAACAAAACTCGCACTGCGAATCAAAATATTCCCTCAACTGAGTGAAACAAACATATCGTCCTAGGCAAACAGGTTCGATGTTACGCACACGTCGCATCAAGTGGACCCCACAATAACGTTGACTGTTGGCTCCTGTTACGAACGGCTTCATTATTTAACAGTGATTTTACGTTGTACATATGTAGACTTTATGTACAAATACACATACATTGTAATGAAAGAAACGTGCATATAATGTATATTGTATAGTTTATATTCTGTTATACTCGAATTCTACAAAGTTCTTATAGTATATCATATGGGGCTGTTGACGCCTATAATTAGATCCATCAAACAAATGTTAAGTTAGAGACAAGCCCTTAAAAAATGAACAGCGTTCTCATGTAATGTTACTCCAAAAAGTATGCTTTATTTTTTTCCGTAAAGTGAAACATGGTCTTTATCGATTCATAAGTAAGGTATATTATTCCATTCCTTAACTTAACTCCCTTAACTCTTAATCTCTGCAACTGTCATATGAATTTGCAAAACATAACCTTTACAAAACCCCAAAAAAGTTTACTTTACATAAATGTAAGTTTGTAAAAAGCTGCAGTTTCTCAAACAATTAAGTCTTTAAATTACAAACATTGGCAGAACCGAAATATATTTTTTTGGAAATTTCAAAAGTGCCGCTTATATAAATTGATTAGATGTAAAAGTTATTAAACTCTTATATGACAATCAATCAGTCAGTTGTTATTCCTCAACTATTCCATAGTATGTTTATATTATGGTTTAAAACTGCCATTTTCTTCAATTAATCGACATTTCAGTATCTTTTGTGATTCTAATAAACGCAGAATTATGGTTTTTAAAACGATATACTTACTGAAAATGTCTTTTTGTAAAATTTCGTAATGACCAATATAGTTTCTTTCCTTTTTTAAATTATAATGTAAGATAAAATACATTAATTTGAAAGTAAACTTAAAGTGACTACGGATGAGATAACCCATTCGAAAAGTCAATATTTGGACGACTCAAGATCTAGGTGGATAGTTTGCCGTATGAAAACCTAAAGTCAAAAGTTTTGTTGGCAACTCAAACTTGTTAAATCCAGACGTCTCTGAAATAATGTACTTCATTTTTAAAATAAGAGGCTCATTATTTCACCAACCTCCACACTGTTTTTTTTTTAATGGATGCCTTGGTAGCTCCTGGTACTCTTTAACCTAAATGCGACAATTTCCATATTTTCAGAAATAAACAGTGAAGCACCATACTTATGTTGAATTTTTTGAAAACCCATTCACTTAAAATATGAATCTCGCACAAGTTGAATTTTGTTTTCTTTTAGACTAGAATCATCACGTAAATTACGCCAAGCTGTCGAATG
The DNA here is from genome assembly GCA_955652365.1 of Eristalinus aeneus. NCBI lineage: Eukaryota > Metazoa > Arthropoda > Insecta > Diptera > Syrphidae > Eristalinus > Eristalinus aeneus. The sequence continues at coordinate 83,895,049 of OY019131.1, read as the reverse complement.
TGGTAAACCTAGCTTCGGAGAACGATGATAGTCGACTCTTCTATCTTCTATTTAAGCTATAAACCCTAAGTCATAAATGTGTTTCTCGAACTTGGTTTTGGGTTCGACGTTTAAGCGTAGACCATAATCAGTCGTTAGTTTTGCTCAAGAAGTTTTCCTTTTTTTATAAAAATTAGACACTGATTGGTCAAAAATTGTTTCTCTGGCTTTCTATATCTTCTAGGACTTAGAACAAAAATCAAAGCCTTCAATAAAAGGTACGGATATTGTATGTTAGCTAAAATCCTTAGCTAGTTACTCAATCACGAAATGTTGGAATGTTTACCAAGTTAATTGGGAAGAGTAGGACGATTTCCATTATCAACACTATCTGCAATCATCTTTGGAGAAAGAAAACTGATTTTATCAGTTTCTTGTCTCCAGTGAAGAAATTGTTGACTGGTTTCACGGAAACATTGCGTCATCTGGAAACTGTGACGATCCAGTAGAAATAAACATCGCTGATGAAGGTGAAATTGAAACTGAGTTGGTTTCAGTTCGATCCATAAACATTTGTTTGCAATGGGGCGAAGAAAACAACATTTTAATAGAGGGAAACAAAAACCTTAATCTTAACAAAATATCACAACCTTTCGTTTTCGCACTTAATAAAAGTATGCTACAAAAAAATTGTTTGTTTTGGTTTCACTAAAGTTTCTTTCGTAACATTGTCGATATCTATAAGAAAATTAGCTATTTCAACTAACATTTCCATCAAAATAGTACAACCCAGTAAGTGAAACAACTTGTTGCAACTGCCCTAATTAATATTAGTTGCGTATATCGAGTATATACATTACAATTATAGTAGTAATAGCAGAGCATTACCGTTCGTACCATTGGTAGCTTATATGTATGTATCAGATTGACTTAAATGAGCCTGAATCTTCTAACACCCTCCTCCAGCTGAGCAGGTGCTTTCGATTTCGTTACTTTTTGCTTTTGCTTGCTTAACTTACTTTTGATCAAAGTTATATTTCAAATTCCGTAGTTTAAAATTTCGTCTGCGTAAGATAAGTTTTAATGACAGAACTAGTGAATAAGTAAAAAGTAAGGAAACAAAACATAGCAACATTTTATTAAATTCTTGATATAAATAGGTTTGTAATGTATACTGTAATACTTTATTTTTACCCCAAAATTACTTTTCTAATTATTGCTTTAAATGTTTTACTGTAGCACAGCATTTTTTCTCACTCTTTAACACCCCTGCGTCAATGCTTCACCATTCAAGTTCATACAAATTTAACCTCAAATAAGCAGTACCGCTTCCAATAGGCAGCATAACTCTTATTTTAAAATCTGAGCAATTCTATGAGTCATGTTAATTTACTGTTACGTTTTCCGAATCAATCTGTATCCCAATCACATAAGCAAGTCCCGTAAGAAGACTAAAGTAAAGCAAGCAACTCTATTATCGTATGATGACATCATTGCGATTTGAAGCTCACACTGCAGGTAAATATGCACTCCCTATTGAAGCTTTTTTCGAATAGAAGCTTTCTAGAAACGTAAAGTTATAACGATTGCAAGCATAAACATACGGCAATTAAATCACTCATAGGTAGTCTTCTTCCGATTTTGATCGAGTGTGGATTGTTATTTGAGGAAGTTTGAGAGAAGTTTTTATTTTGTTGTTTATAAGTGCCTTTAAAAAAATAACACAAAATGCCAACAGGTGAGTAAAACTTGTAAAAGTAAAAATATGAATATATATGTCTGAGTTTTCTCTACTACAAAGTATTTAGCAAGTGCATGTCATAGCAAAGTAAAAACAAATCTGGAAACTTCCAAATAATAACTATTCTTGACAACATGTTATTTAGTTATATTTCATATAACATGTCAAGTGAAGAGAGTGGAAATAGCGTTATTTGTAAAAAAGAATTGTTCAGAAATAAACGTTTCGTGCTTTGGTAATAATTTTCCACTTCAAAATTAGTAATTTGTATGCTGTTTACTACTCAACTGCAGAGAGCTTCTTACACTTTTGTACAAATACTCGCATCTTTCTTTATATGCTTACTTGGGTCACATGACGTAATTGTATTCTGTCATAGTGAAAAGTTCACACCTTTAATTTAAAGGCAGTATTTGTTGTGGCGTTTCCCATAAACCCGAACTGAAGTCAATAACATGGGTGGATATCGGCAAAACAATGTTCTTGAAATTTTTGAACAGACTACATATTCAAAACGCATTCCATTCAAAGTTTGGTCAAAGTCTTTGGTAGACTTGTTTATGTATATAATGCCGGCTTTTTATTTGTTATTGGTTAGATACGCTTGCTTTCATGGCAACGTTTTGAAGTTCCGACAGGGGAATGCGTGTGTATGTATATGCAAATTAATCAGAATAAGCGTAAAAATAGATTTAAAATTTAAAGATGTCGCTTATCTAAGATGCCGTCAACTAAAAATTAAGAAACAGATCAAAAATATCGTGGTGGGTGTGTATATATTTACGTATGTTCGCACAAGTATTATCTGCTGTAGTAAGTTTCGTATATAAACATATTTCTGTAAACCGTTAAACATTATGTGATTGCATTTCTTCCTGACCCGTCCTTTAGCGAAAACGTATTGAGTTGGTAATATATTAGTCACTTCACGTTTTTCGCATCTCTTGAAACATGATGGAGCAAAAGTCAGAACCCTTGAATGATATTAATTTGACTTCACTGCTTGCTAATTACGTATATAATAAACGTTAATCGAATTTAAGGTTTGCGCGGAAATATTTTATTTTCAGTATAATAATATTTACAAGGCTTGAATTTTACATCATCGAATGAACTCATGCCGAAAAGTGTATCATGCTTTGAACAATTAGAATGCACTTTTTGTACTATGATTTATCCATCGTTTACAAGTATGGTTAATAAACGAGAAATTGTAAAAACATTATCATCTTACTGAAATATGATCACATGATTATTAAATCTTATGTCAGTATTATATACATGTATATCGATCATATTTCGAATAATTAGCATGTTCTGACGTGTCATAAGCAGAAGCAAATTGGTTCATAGCTTTATGTTAATTTTTCCAAACCTTGTTTGCCTTTCAGTTACTTCAAAGCTTATTATCAGTCAGATGTAAGCGTCCTCAAAGCATAAAAAATCTCTTAAGCTCAATGAATGATCTCATCATAGGTTGTAAACCGAAATATTCCAATAGAATCATTTTAATTGTGAATCTAAGAGAGAAAGAGCAAGAGGCACAATAAAATTGTAGATACGTATGTATGAACATATTCTTCTAATGATGTCATCTGGTGACTTATTTTTAAGCCCACAAAATTTTCATTCTTTCGTGTTGCGACTTCTAGTTTAATACGTATATTGATATGTGTATACGTTATTCCATTGCGTTGAAATGGTGGCAGATCGTGTTTTCCAGAATAAACGAAAAGAGTACAAAACGAATTCGAATAAGAGTATACGTCGTGAATACCAATTGTTTGTCTTGCTATTTTCGTTTTAAACGGAGAAGCAAAAAAATAATAGTAATTGGGAAAAAGAATTTCAGGAAAACCTGTACTGTACAGAAATTAATCATTTGAGTCCGAAAACGAATTTCTAGCTTAATGTGAGTTTCAATTTGTCGCATATCGGTGCATTTCTAATGTTTTGAATTCACATAAATGCCAAAAATTGAGGGAAGTAAAAATAAACAATTTGAAATATGACTGAACAAAACAAAAACAAAATAAAAACAATTCTGTAAAATAAGATATATGTATGTACATACATATGTATGGATGTATATTACCCATATATTTGCACAATGTCTGTTCTCTAGTTCAGAGTTTAATCCACCCAGTATAACGATATTGTGCTGGTTACTACAAAGTTCGAATTTCCACTCCATCGATATACATACATATATGTAAATACACTTGATTGATAACAAATTGTAAGTTATTTCTGCCACTACTTAAGATGCTATTGTTTTCATCATTAGACAACTGTTTACTATCATTATAAAGTATTTACATATTTCCAAAATTCCCAGAGTATATGTAAATATACATACATATTATTTTCAAACACTCTAACATTTGGGGATTTCCGCTTTCATTGATTTTTTCCACTGATACTGTTCTAATACATCTTAGCTTCCAATAATTTTTCTTTATACATTTTTTTTAAGGAAATTATTAATAATGACTAGTTCAGAAAATTGATTGTCCTATTTAAATGTGCTAGGAATGAGGGGTGGTATTGTCACATTTTCCTAAGTTTTTCATTGCTGTCTTTAAAAACTCTCGCGTCTACAAGGTAACGACGGCTGGAAGCATAATTTTGATTCCTACTTTTTTGCAATCTTTGATAAAATTTGTTATTATTTAAAACTGGTACGAAAGTAAGATAAAAAGTTCGTGGTTGTTAACAGCTATCAAGCACTTCACGTTTTCCTTACACCATTATTGGCTTGTTTTTGTTGAAGTATTGGGAAAACAAGGCAAATTAAGCAAGTCGCCAAACAAGGTATCCGTTTGTTAACTAAATATATTTTTTTTAATTTCCTTTTATCGGGCTTTGGCAAAAACCGAACAAAAATCCGTATTCTACACGAATAAAAACACAAAATTTTGCCATATATCGAGCAGTTGAGCTCCATAATACGAACATTCAATGCAAAAGAGAAAACGAAATGGCAAAACAATATTAGTCTGGTCGTGTACTACAAGTGAGCATATATTAAAACTGCATTCAAATCCAGCTTTTACTCACAAAGCTAAATTATCTCGAAAAAATAATAAACAAATAAGTTGTGCTTCTTTTCAGCTTAAATGCCATAACCGTTTTCTTGTTGGTCTTCAAAATATCCGTTCATTATACATATCTTTAGTAAGATTATTTTTTACATATCATAAAAAAGTTCAAACGACAATTTTTTTTAAATAATTTGTTTTGATAACGAATGATGCATTATAAACACCACATCTGTAAACAGATTACCATTATTCGATGCTGTTTTTTATTTGAAGTACTCTTTAGTGAATTTTAATCACACACCCTGTGTTTTATTTTGGCATTTTAAACAGAGAACAACGTGGGGTAACACTCGTACTAACAATCTGTTGTTGGATGTAAAAAAAGGAATTGATTTTTTATATATAATATAAAACTATTTACATATTTTTTTGTATTTTCGGTGTTGCTATATAGTGCAACATCTCTACATCGTTGAAGGAATGAAATTTTCTTACACAGTTCAATAAAAATAATAACTGGACAATAATTGCCTAACAATGATATATTCTCCTGGTGCGTCTGCATGCTCTTCGTTGAAGTTATGTATCCGACAAAGAAGCAAATTTCTCTCAACAGTTTTACTCCCTTTTTAATTTTTACGAGGAAATTCGTGTGTTATGATTGTTTGGCAATAACGGAGACTAATGTCAGTGCTTTGGCTCACAGAGCTCTATTAAAAAATAACAAACTTTTATTCTCGATGTCTGCACATCACGATCAAAGACTTCCCCATACATCAGGGCTGCAATTAAAAAGGTTGTGTCGGAAATTTAACTTTCACCGTAAAATACAGCATAATTGAAAATTGAAAAATGCAGTATAATAACTAACGCTCTTTGTTGTAAATACCAAATCATTTTTCAGCTATGCACCCAAAATGAATGTCAAATTCAAAATTTATTTAACTTTAAAGCTTAATATTTCGCGTTTTATTTACGTTTCCAGAAATCAATACACCAGATCAATTGGAATATAGATTTCATCCAGCCCCTGGCGGTTGCTTTTCATTCAAAGTGCGTGCTGCCAATGATGCTCACATAGCTTTATGTTCGGAGAATGGAGAGTCAGGAACCATGTACGAAGTGTTCATTGGTGGCTGGGGCAACACTAAATCTGTAATTCGTAAAAACAAAACCAAACCAGATTGTGTTGAGGTAATGACCCCAAATATTCTGCATTCCGGTGAATTTCGAAAGTTTTGGATACGCTGGCATGCTTCAGTAATTACTGTTGGCAGGGACGGAGAAACTGATGCGTTTCTTACATGGGAGGATACTGAGCCTATACAAGTCAATTATGTTGGTATTTGTACCGGATGGGGCGCTAGTGGAACATGGTTTATTGACGAAGGTATTCCACAATTTATTGCGAATTACGATACTGCGTTCATTTCTCTTGCATTAAATTTTGGTACATCTGTCCTGGGAAGTTAGCTTTCAATCAAATTTTACATTTTTACTTTGGGGAGTGTTGGTATGTTACTTGTTAAATTTTTCTCGATAATCCACTCTAATCTTGCTCGTATATAAAAACAACGCTAATGATAAATGCACTATTTTTCTAACACGTTTCAAAACTACTCTTTTCATGAAAACAAAAATAGTATACAGTAAATCTGTAGTGAACCTCATATGAGCAATCTGTTACTAACATTGTATGTTAAGTTATGACGTAAAAACGTAAAAAGATAATGTGTCTTAATCCAATTTTTGATTCTAAAGGTTTTTTCAATCATTCTCACATTTTTTATTTATATCATGAACGTTATGCTCCTTATCCTCTCACTTTTTATGTTCTACAGAACACATGTGTACATAACGCATACACATACACCCAATTTAAAATGGCTACATGTACATGTATCCACAATCGTGGTAATTTTTTAAAACAAATATGTTTATTAACTCTAATGGTTTTTTAATTAGCCGTATTGTAAAATACGAGCTAATATATAAAATTTGTCCCAAGAAAACGTAACATTTTTTAAATAACGCTCTACGTACGCATTTTACATTTAAATATAAAGATTAAATTTAAATGTATATATAAGAAAACATAAAATAATTTCACGAGCAAATACTTCAGCCCACGATAATGGCAAAAATCAGTTTGTGTATTAGTTTTATACAAAAACAACAGAAAAAATCAAATACATTCAATTAAGCGTGGCCTTGACCAATGTTTTTACAAGAAATCTTTACAGTAAAAGAGGCATGGAAATAAAAAAAAAATAGTTTCTGCAAATGCTTAGAAAACGGACAAAAAACAAAACAACCGATGCTTCTAATGATAAAAATAAAATTTGTATATACATAGATAAATTTTACGTCTGAAAGAAATTCCATTGGAATTATTTATAAAACTTAGACAGAGCGGTGCATTTTTCGTCAGCTTTTAGATTAACCGAACAAATATGTTGTACATTCAACAAGAAACCCTAAAGCTGCCGGAAACAAAATTCTTGACGAGACAATGCCACCATATCTTACATCCAACTAATTGTTCGTTTTAAATAAGATACATTTGCTACAAACGCATTTGATTTTTTTTGATGTTCTGAATTCAACAAAATATTGGTTCATTCAATAAATTGTACGTATATATACATGTGCATATATTTACGTATATATACATATGAATAAGTGGGAGTTGAATAACTATATGGGAACATGCAAAACCACATCCGCGTTAATGTTGTAAATACAGTGTTTCCTGTTGTCCTTTCTTTTTCTCTTGAATAATACAGCTAAATCCTCAAACACAAAATCCACAAGTCAAGCGAAGAAGCACGGCGATCGGATAACTATCTATTCAAATACGCATTTATCATGTATGGTCGTATTGACACTGCATTTTTAGCTTTCAATACGTCTTCGAAAGAAAAATAATAAAAGCTGTATAGACAAAATACAACTATCTTCTAAATCTTAATAAAATATAATGATTCTAACTTTAACGCCGCTTGAAGTTGAAGGAAAATTCTGATATTGTTTTGTTTCCTTCCTATATTAAAATGTAAAATGTTTATGACACACAATTCTAAATAATTTTGTATTCTCTCAATATTTGCAGAAATCAATACCCCAGATCAATTGGAATACAAATTGTACCCGGCTCCAAAGGGATGCTTTACATTCAAAGTAAGAGCAGCCAATGATGCTCACATCGCACTGCTTTCAGAAAATGGAGAGACAGGACCCATGTTCGAAGTCTTTATTGGAGGCTGGGGCAACACCAAATCTGTAATCCGTAAAAACAAAACAAAACCAGATTGTGTTGAGGTAATGACCGCAAATTTTCTGCATCCCGGAGAGTTCCGCGGATTTTGGATTCGCTGGCACGATACAGTGATATTAGCTGGCAAGGAAGGAGAAGATAATCCGTTCATTACATATGAAGATGCAGATTTAATTCGAGTTAATTATGTTGGTATTTGTACCGGATGGGGTGCCACTGGAACTTGGCTAATTGATGAAGGTAGTGTTGCGCATTGTTGAAAATTCATTAAGAACTTATGGGATGTTCTTTCTTTAAGACCAATTCATTCAATCGGGTCCTGTATTAGGATTTGCTCCACCAAGAAGTGATGGTGCCGGTTGTTGGGTTCCAGCTGCGGATGGCGCAATCCCACCTGGAGCCGTGGAAGGTGGCATGGATGGATCCGAACAGCTTTACATCGCTCGTGCTGTGCATGAAGGTTCTCTCATCCCAGGCAAATTACATCCCTCGCACGGAGTAACTTATGTCTCATGGGGCGGTGGTGAACATGGACACAATGAGTACGAAGTTCTGTGTGGTACTGGTGGAATGTGGATCCCATCATCTGATGGACAAGTTCCAGACCAAGCAGTCCCCGCTGGTGAATCCGCCGAAGGAGAACCACTATTCATTGGCCGAGCAAGCCACAACGGTTGTATCGTTATTGGTAAAATCCAACCATCGCATGGTTGTTGCTATATTCCATATAATGGTGAAGAGCTTGCATTTTCTAACTACGAAGTCTTTGTTACTAATTAAAATAAGTAATGTTTCCCGTAAGAGCACAGCACCAATAGTCACGGCAGCATTGACAGATAGTAACAGCTTGAATGGTCAAGTAAGACATCATCAAACCCCACTCATATAAACGTAACAAAAATAAATGAATCTCTAAAAGGTGTTATCTTGAAGTAAAAAAAGCTTTTCAAGAATATAGTATGCAATAGTTTTCTAATTCAGAAATAATGTAAAGAAGAGTATTTAATGTTGCATGATATTTTAAATTTATTAATAAAATGCGCTGTTATACAAACTTTTGATTTAATTGATTTGTTTCCTTATTTTAACTTATGAAAATGCAAGGTAAATTAAACAAAGAATTGGGCGAACGCTTTTAGATGCACAAAAACCGAGGTCTGATCTCACTCTTCTAACAGAATGAAGATTTTTTCACATCCTATTCCAAAATTCGACGGATTAAGGATTCTCTCTATTTGCAACTTTGCGTACTTGTGCTATCGTTGTATCCGCATTATTGGTATCAGATTTCGCTTTTTCGAAATTAGCTTCTTTCATATTTTAAATGCCAGTTAATAGCTGTGTTTTCGTGTGCTAGGTTTAATCTGCTACATTCATTACAATTGCAGCAGAATCCTTTAAGTGTACTGGACATTTTTGGGTGCAAAAACAAAATTGGATTTTTTTAAATAAAAGAGGCGTCTACAGACGGATTTTACACACGATTGATAGAATTAAAGTTTTAGTTTAGTAAAAAGTAATAAGCAAAGCTTACAAACAATTAAAAGGTGTATTCCCGTACCCGAAACAAACAACACAAAACAACACAAACCAACACAAGGTCCGTGCCACTTGCTCTGAAATGCTACAAATGTCTACGTAATTCGCCGAAAAGCTGTCAAAAGGCCTGCCACTTGCTAATTTTTTTTGTAGAAGAGAGAGTAAAATATTTCCCATTGCTACGAATTTCAGCCGAAGATAACTCTGTGGGCAGCAGATGACTGTCAAACAAAAATAAAAAACTTCCGAAACTTCATGTATCTAATAGCTGTTTACATTTCATTTTTTTGACGGTTCGTTTATTCTGCGAATTTCTGCGAAAAGTCATTTCATAAGTTTCGGCAGAGTTACTAGTTCCGTTCCAATTGCTCTGAATTGCTACGAAAAAGCGTTCCATTAGCTGATTTTTCGTAGAAGAGAGAGCTCATGAGAGAGTAAAATATTTCCCATTGCTACGAATTGCTGGCGAAGAAAAATCTGTGGGCAGCAGATGTCTGTCAAAGTGAAAACAAAAAAACATCTGACATTTCATACATCTGACAGAGAGTTTACGAATTTCTACGAAAAGTCGTTTTACAAGTTTTGCTAGAGCTACTCTCTGCAAGAGAGATTTTTAAGCAAACTACTCAATTATGAATTTCTGTACACAGTCAAATGATTTTCTTTTCTTCTGATTTGTTCCACACGACAATTTAAATTGGCTCCACAACAAATTTTATACCAATCTGACATGTATTTCAGAAAAGATAATATTTGATTCCGGTTATTGGCTATATGCGAGTTATTAAATAAGTGGGTGATGTGATTCACTATTGTATTACCATACCGGAGAATCGTTTCTACGTTTTTCTACGTATAATGAAATGAAGGTGCAAATAATGTTTTTCAAAAATGTGTCATGGTCCCTTCCCTTTGCCACATTTTGTTTTTTAAAATTGACGCGTGCAAAAGGGATTGCGAGTACCCTTAAGTGACGGGATCAAGTCACAGCACGGGCCGAAGGTATAGAGGAAGAGAGGGAAAGGAGGTACCGATGCACATTGATTTTAAATGCCTGTGGATTGTAATGAGGAGGAAAAATCGAGCTGGGAAGAGCATTCCAGATTCGTGTAGTGCGGCTAAAGGACGAGTCTCTGAATTTGACTGTACGTCCGAAAGAGGGCTTGAGGGTGAATTGGTGGGCATCTTTAGTGAGGCGTGTATTGCGGGTGAATTCTTGAAGGGGAGGAATGCAATTGGCTAATGCATCTGAGCATTTCTTGTTAAAATAGCGATAAAAGAGTGACAACGACGCGACATTACGTTGGTGTTCTAACGTGTTAATCGACTTCGCAATATTACTGTCACCTACATATAAGTTTTATCGCTCGCTTTTGAATTCTATCCAGCAGGTGCAGGGAAGTCTTAGAAGCACCTGACCAAATAGGAGCGTTATACCCAAGTTTTGGGCGTATGTAGGCCTTGTATATTGTAGCCAGATCAGAGGGGGTGAAGTACTTCTTGCATCGTTTAAGGAAGCCTAGACATTTCGCAGCATTTTTGGCGAGCTCAAATATGTGATCGTTCCAACTAATTGTTGGGTTGATACACATACCGAGGATGGAAAGTCTTTCGGTTTCAACAACGCAAGTGCCGTTCATGAATAACGGCTGATTATTTTGTGATCGCTTTAACGACAGTAGACAGCACTGGGTTTTGGAAGCATTAAATTCCACTCTATTCTTATTTCCCCAATCGATTATGCTGTCAAGGTCGGAATTTAATGTGCTTAACATACGCTGCCGTTCCGAGTCTATGGCCGAAGTGGAGGGACGTTAGCCAAGGAACGAATATGAAATGCTGAGGGTACTGTCATCAGCGAAGGAATGAATAGAATTAGAAGTAGCAGACAAGAGATCACTTATAAAAATGAGGAAGAATGTCGGAGACAAAACAGAATCCTGATGAACACCAGCATTAATATGGTGAATATCAGACTTGAATCCATACAAAACGACTTGTATTGAACGATTCGAAAGGTAATTTCTAATCCATTGAAGAAGAGACTCATCGATCCCAAAAGCACGCATTTTCGACAAGAGAGCCTGATGCCAGACCCTGTCAAATGCCTTTGAAATTTCAAGCGCAACAGTCTTGCCTTTTCCTACATTGTGCAAAGATTGGTTCCATTTTTCAGTGAGATATGCCATCAGATCATTAGTGGAACGGTTGCTTGGGAAGCCGTACTGACTCAAGATATTTCATACGCTGAAGCTAAGAAGGGACGTTAGTGCTATGGGTCGGTAGGAGGTGGGTGACGAACATTTGCCCTTTTTAGGGACGGGCTGGACAAATGCAGTTTTCCACTTACTCGGAAAGAGCCCTGAAGAGTAGAACAGATGGAAAAGCTTACGCAGTGGTTTTGCCAGTGTAGAAGAACACCTCTTCAGAAGAACAGGCTGTATACCAGCCGGGCCTGCAGATTTGAGTATGTTCAGATCTTTAAGTACTCTTGCTACAGTACGAGTGAGAAATTTACGTTCTCAAGTACAGGCGGGGACAAGTGCTATCTGGCAGCGTTGAGCTAGCTGCAAAGTGTGCAGCAAGCAGATTAGCTTCCCTTCCCTTTCTGGATGCTTTGTCGCGGCGGAAGGGCTTAAGAGTCAATGAACCTCGGTTCGACAGATCCCAGGTGAGACGTCGAACTAAAGTCCAGAAACGTCTTGTCTTTGGACGTCCTAAATAAAGACCGTATGGAGGCAAACCCAAAGGATTTAGCTACTCCAGGTGGTACTCGCGACTGCGATAATCCACCCGTTGTCTTTTCGACAGCGGTCGGGGCAAGGATTCTGGAGGCCCCAACCACCATACCCAAAACACCCTCCGCCCGCTGTGGCGCTGAAAATAATGACTCTTGCCACTCACTCTACGATGCCCTCAGAAGAGTTGGAAAACCGGAGAAAGCGGCGGAGAGGCTCAGCCTGATACGCCTAATCTCCCGGCACAGTGTCAGAAAGCTTGCCAGAGTGCCACCTCTAATGGCGCGCCTCAGGAATCCGAAAAGGAGGAACGAGCCCCAAAAGATCTGGCACCTGGGGGGCCCCTGACAAAGAGCCAAAGGAATAGGAGGAGAAGGAAGGTTGCCACCGAGCGGCGCAAAGAGATCACGAAAGTGGTTGAAGGCGCAAGCGTCGAAGGCAGTACCCCTTCAATGGCGAAGGCAAAGAGGGTCAGGTCAGTAGAAGTATCACCAACCGAAACTGGCCAATCCTAAGAAACCAACGCCGCCCCCTCTTCCTCTGGCTCTAAAAGAAAAAAGCGAAAAACATCTTCGCACGCTTCCGTTGGCAGCACTCCCCGCACACAAGGTCCGCAAGACACCGGTGCCGCACCTAACTCTGGCTGCGGCTCGGATAAGCGGAAATTGACTGCTGCGGGAGAGCCTGCCAATAGACTCAAACCCGTGGCAAGCGGAGAACGACATCCGCAGTCCTATAAGAAGGCTGCTATCTCTTCTCTGCTGCTGCGAATAGGGAGAGCTGGCAATGACAGCAGAATGCAAATACTGCGAAGATCAGCTGTGGGAGCTGGCTAAGGCAGAGAACGCTTGCTTCCAAGTGGAGTGCTGTGCTCTGGAAAACGGAACCTTTTTGGTGAAGTGCTCCACACAGCAATCTCTTGAGTGGCTGAGCACCTCCGTGCCGAAAATCCCCCCCTGGGAACCACAAGCTTTGAGGTTCTCAGACCCATAAAACTCACGCGCGCCATCTGCTGGATCCCGGGGCCACTCAGGAACACGGCGGATGTGCTGGCGCGTCTCCGCATCCAGAACCCTGGTCTCGAAAACAGAAGGTGGAAGGTTTTCTCCCACAGGGAGAGCAAGAACCGGGAAAGCAAAGACGGTTCTACTCTCGTTGTGGGCCTGGACCGACCTTTGGTTGAGGTCATCGTCTCCAGATACGGCTCTCGCCCCTATCTGCACCTTGGACGGATTAACTTCCGCCTCATGTCCAAGGTTTGCGAATAAGGGATGTTTTCCACGGTAACTCTGTATGCCACTGTTTACCCAGATCAACCTTCATCATTCTAAGGATGCTACTGCAATCCTATGTAGCAGACTTTCCATGATGAAGACAAAATCACACATCGTGTCTATCCACGAATCATGGGTGTGGAAAAATCGCATCTGTGGCCTTGGTAGTCTACGAGGCTTTTCCCCACACAACGATGAGCGAGGAGATCACAGACTGGAAAGTTCTGTCGGAAGTGTCCATGTCGGACCATAGATACATAGAGTTCCGAATCGAATGCGAAACCAATGTCTCGCAGAGGAGCAGGAACCCTAGGAGAACAAACTGGCCAAAGTTTAGGGAAGAGTTAGGAAATCGCACGGTGCCTCTCCCAAAACTCAGAACGAGGTGCAAGGTTGAGGTGGCAGTTCGGAACCTGAATGACACCCTAACCCAATGCTTCGAACTGACATGCCCAGTCAAAAAACACCCCTGCAGAACCCCTGTTCCGTGGTGGAACTCGGAATTGCAGAGAAAGCGCAAAGAAACCAGAAAACTTCTGAATAGGTCACTTAAGACCAATCTGGAAATGTGGGAAAATCGAAACACTCAGTGAAACCAGCAGACTAGTGAAAGTCCTCAAAAGAGACAAAGCAGTGAGGCTGGACACACTAAGAAAACCAGACGGTACCTACACCGAGTCTAAAGCTGAGACCCTCCAACTCATGCTTGAGACTCACTTCCCTGGGAACCGGATCACAGTTGGTCAAAACCAGTGTCGATTTCCGAAACTGGGGATGAGCAGACAAATTCTACTCGCAGAAGCTGGTATATTTCATCGCTCGTCGTAACTGATGAAGCCATCAAGTACGCTGTAGCGTCTTTTGATGGTTTCAAGTCACCCGGCACCGATGGCATATATGCAGCACTGCTGCAAAAGGGCATAGACCCTATACTGCCGGCTCTGAAAAGAATTTTCACTGCCAGCCACGCGCCAAGTACCTGGCGTACAGCGAGGGTAGCCTTTATACCGAAAACTGGTAAAGGAGACTACTCACTTGCCTAAGACTTCAGGCCTATCAGTCTCACCTCCTTCATGCTAAAATGCTTGGAGAGGCTGGTCGAACTGCACATGCGCAAAAACGCTCTGCGATCACTCCCTCTATCTCAAATGCAACATGCCTACCAGCGCGGAAAATCTTGCGAGACAGCACTTCAAAATCTCGTCGGTAGAATTGAATGTGGACTTGACAGGAAAGATTACGCACTGGGCATTTTCATCGACATAGAGGGCGCTTTCGATAATGCGACTTTTGATGGCATGTGTAACGCGGCCAGGAATCACGGCGTAGAGGAATCATTGGTGTTGTGGATAAGAGCAATGCTAATGAACAGGACTTTAATCGCGGAGGCGGAGCGTGACAAGTTTGTAATGTCGGAGGTTAACAGGAGCTGGTCCCAAGGCGGGGTTCTGTCTCCCCTCCTATGGTGCATGCTGGTTGATTCTCTGCTTTCCGTTTTGAATAGTTCTCTCACCTATGCCCAGGCTTATGCAGACGATGTAGCCGTATTGGTTACCGGACCATGTTTTGCGCCGTCAGCGCACGCGGACAGGCGGCTCTTGACATGATCGATAGCTGGTGTACCAGGAATGGGCTTTCCGTCAACCCTCTTAAAACTGAGGTTGTTCTCTTTACGAGAAGGAAGAATATGACTCAACTGGTACTTAAAGGCGTCAACATCCCACTTTCCAATGAAGCCAAATATCTAGGTGTTATCCTGGACAGTAAACTTCTCTGGAAAAGAGACATTGAGACGAAAACCTCCAAGGCGCTGTCAGTCTTCTGGTAATGCAAGGGAGTTTTCGGCAAAACCTGGGGTCTATCACCCAAAAGATCCGTTTGGATCTATACGGCAATGATAACCCCACTCCTCTCGTATGTATCAGTCGTTTGGTGGAACAAGCTTTTGCGCAAATACGTGACTGCCGCTTTCACCAAGTTTCAAAGAACAGTTTGTCTCGGCTGCACAGGGGCTTTCCCCAGCACGCCTGGCTCTGCTCTCGATGCTCTCATTAATCTCCCCCCCTTTGTTCACCACATCATGGGATGCACACTCAAGGTCATCTCTCGACTAAAAAGGAACGGTCTTTGGTTCCACTCGCATTGGAGCTTTGATGACCTCGGACACCGCATCTCCTATGATACTACTCTCATGGACAAGCCGTCTGATGCGAGGTCGCCAATAATACAGTTGCGACGCTTGTACAAAGTCGACTTTCCACGTGTCCTGGACTGGCTGTGGCCAGAAACTGAATCGGGAAAGGAATGTAGTCGGATTTTCACGGACGGCTCCAAGACAACGGAGGGTTCTGGAGCTGGGGCCTTCGTGCAAAACGACAACATTATACTTCACGCCTCCTTAGGAAACTTCGCGTCGGTCTTCCAGGCGGAAGCCTTCGCGATCCTAATGGCCACCAACTACATTGTGAAGAATAGGTGGAAAGGAAGAAGTATCTGTGTCTGCAGCGACAGTCAAGCTGTGCTCAAGGCCTTACTCCACCCTTTAACCACTTCCAAGACAGTGCAAGAATGCAAGTCTTGCCTTAATTCAGTCAGCAGGCTGAATTCGCTAAGACTTGTCTGGGTCCCTGGTCATCACGGGATCCTGGGAAACGAAACTGCCGATGAACTAGCTAGACTAGGTTCATGAGAGGCATTCGTAGGACCCGAACCCACCTTTGGATTACCCGTGTCCCTGGTCAGGGCCTCCGTCGATGGTTGAGTCTCCCTACAGCTCAACCAGAGATGGCGTGACTCTCCAGGATGCAGGGTGACCAAGAGTATGCTCCCAAACGTCTGCAAGAAATCCGCTTCTTTTCTGCTATCTCTAGACAGAAACGAGTGCAGAAGACTTTACCTTCGCTATGCACCTGAGTCAGCTTGGGCTTAGTGATGTCACACTCTGCGACGCCTGTGGAGAAGGTGAAGACACTTCAGAGCACTTTCACTGTCAGTGTCCTGCTTTCGCTCGTATCAGGTGGCGGCTATTTGGCGCTGATGTGGTGGGAACTGAAAACCTAAGTTCTATATTACAGAAGCGCATCTTGGCTTTTCTTCGGAAAACCAAGAAATTACATTAAATGAAGTGCAAGAATGCAAGTCTTGCCTTAATTCAGTCAGCAGGCTGAATTCGCTAAGACTTGTCTGGGTCCCTGGTCATCACGGGATCCTGGGAAACGAAACTGCCGATGAACTAGCTAGACTAGGTTCATGAGAGGCATTCGTAGGACCCGAACCCACCTTTGGATTACCCGTGTCCCTGGTCAGGGCCTCCGTCGATGGTTGGGTCTCCCTACAGCACAACCAGAGATGGCGTGACTCTCCAGGATGCAGGGTGACCAAGAGTATGCTCCCAAACGTCTGCAAGAAATCCGCTTCTTTTCTGCTATCTCTAGACAGAAACGAGTGCAGAAGACTTTACCTTCGCTATGCACCTGAGTCAGCTTGGGCTTAGTGATGTCACACTCTGCGACGCCTGTGGAGAAGGTGAAGACACTTCAGAGCACTTTCACTGTCAGTGTCCTGCTTTCGCTCGTATCAGGTGGCGGCTATTTGGCGCTGATGTGGTGGGAACTGAAAACCTAAGTTCTATATTACAGAAGCGCATCTTGGCTTTTCTTCGGAAAACCAAGAAATTACATTAAATGAAGGTTACTGCCTGGTAGTACAATGGACCAGTATTTTAGTCTGAGTGCTCCAGTGTAGTTGATCCCAACCTCCAACAAAAAAAAAAAAAATAAAAAAAGCAGATTAGCTTTGTCCAAAGAGCTGACAGCTGGAATGTCATTGCAAATGAGCGTTGGGATCGAAGACGAGGCTGAATTCCTTATGTTTTCTACGAAAGACCAAAAGCTTCTGCTGCCCTTGGGGCATTGTAGAACTTTTTGCCTCAACTTTTGGTCAAAGGAAAATTTAACACGTCTTATTAATGCATTACAGTCATTTCGGATCCGTTTGAACTTTTTCCGGGCTTCTTCAGAAGTGTTGGCTTTATAATACCGGAAACTCAACTCTCTCATCCTGATAGCCTCTTTACAGCTCGAGTCGTACCACGCCTTTGCCCTAGGCTTGATGCTCTTCACTCTGTGAGGAATGAAGGACCTCATGCCCAGCGAGATAATGTTTGTGATCGCATCAGCAGCGGCATCCACGTCACTATCGAGGAAGCATAGTGACCAGTTGATATTCCTAAAGAAGTTGATAAGTCCGCTCCAGTTGGCTTTTTCGTAGAGCCATACTGTTCTTTTCGGAATTTGTTCTCTAACTGTGTGGAAGGAGTACGAGAATTTGGCTGATACGACACAGTGGTCGGACGAGCCTAGAGGCGACAATATATCAATTGAATATTTTTCGGGATGAGAGGTGAGAAACAGATCCAAGGTTTTGGCGGTATGATCTGCAATATTAGGTATTCGTGTTGGCTCATTCACAAGCTGGGTTAAATTATTTACCTCAGCGAAGATTTCAACATACCTTCCTTCGGGTGTTGTCTGGCCTGAATTTCGAAGCCAAGTAGAATTGTGTACATTGAAATCGCTCGCAATAGCGATTTCAGTGCGAGGATACAGGGATACAATTCTTGTGATGGAGTCGGGCAGCAAACTCGTTATAAGTTGAGTTGCTGTCCAGGTTTGGACTTCTATAAATAAAGCAGTAGTGGATTAAATGCTTACGGACAAGGAGTTTTAACCACAGAAAATTAAATTCCGGATTGGAACAGTGGCCATATTGTGGTTGAATTTGGTAAGCAACATCACTACGCACATAAATGGTGAGACCGCGGAATAAGGGCACCAAGCTATATCCAGGCAGGTTCAAATCCGATAAAATCGGTATTCTCACCCACCTGTGTTTCACTCAGTGCCAAGGCAGCTGGTTTATGATGAGAGAGGTGGACGTAAACGGCAAAGATATTAGTTCTCAGTCCGCGAATGTTGCTCACGTCAACACGAAATTGCCCCCTCATGTCAGTCGTAGACATCTGAAAATCAACTCTGAAAATGCAGTTGGTGAAAGTGAGCAGAGTTCAGAAGTGTAAATTCTGCGTTTAGATTCGCAAAACAAATCAATGTAGGTGTTATGCCCGTACATTGACTTGAATTGGTTCACTAACAAAAATTCACACTTCCGAATCGGCTATGTCGGATGTAAGGCAGACTCGGACATCGCCCCAGCCCGTCTGGTAGATCATACGGGAGTTGCGACCGAGAATGCCCAACCGTGTCCTTTGAAGGAGTGGGAGAGGGGGAAGCGGACCGCGTGCGCTCTACCGAAACACTTCACTGCACTACACTCCACTTTTTTTAAGATTTTTATTTTTTGTTTCACTCGCGGAAGTCTTGGGCGGACCGCGTTAATTGTTGTTTGTTTTTTTTTTTTTACTTCGACGCGAGGAATTTTTTTGGTTTTTGTTCTTTTTTTCTTTGCTTTAAGTGCATGCAGCCACGACACGTTTGCATGCGTCGGAGGATGACACGGCACATGAATTTTCAAATTTGTTACCACTAAGGCAAAAGAAAATAATAAATTCATCACTTTAGTGTTTTCGTACTCCAGAAGATTATAGACACGATAAGAACAAATTTCTAAGCAACATTATTAGTTAACGAATTCTGTTGTAGTTGAAATGCTCTTTTACTTAACATTGTTTCTCTTCAATTCCGTTTGTGATTGTTCATTGGCCTTTTACACTTCGTCACGGGCTATAATGAATCATTTCGAAAAAGGCTCCATTCGGTTAAGTTTCAACAGTGTTTTCTTGATGGTTAGTCGGGCAATAACAGTTTTTGCGCGTGTGTAGTACGCAAACATTCAGTTATTTTGAGTAGCCAGCTCGTTTAAGACGATCGTACATCTCAATTTTCACTCATATACGACTCAAAAAAAGAAAATAACCTGATATAACAATATTTCAAACAAAGGTTGTAGTTTAAGATCAGCAGATTTTTTTTAAAATCCACATCTCGTATTACATGCTTTGTATAGATTTTAATCTTAGTAGCAGTCATTTAACTGGGGGCATGGGCCTGTCCACCCGAGGTAACGTTGTTGATTGCGCTTAACAAGGCTACAAGTTAATATACAGCCGTTGTGTGGTGAACAAATGTATGCAGCGAACCCTTCTGTCCAAAGGTTAAATAGTGGGCCTGGCCTTCCAGGCTGTGGGTGGTGCGTGAGGTTAACTTCCTCACCACGTGGAGAAACCTTTAGTTCAGAAAAGCCGATATGCCTCGGATAAGAACGTGGCCGCCGTGGCGTAGTGAGTTGGAGTGCGACGCTCACACGCAGAAGGTGTAGGTTGGATTCCCGGCTGAAAACCTCGAATTTTTCATGGCACCACCTCTTTCGAGCAGCTGACAACACCCAAAGAATAATAACTGTTTAAGAAAGATTCTCAAACTTCCCCGTTCGTAGTCGGCAAAAAACCGTAGGTCCCTTCTACTCGTGATAAAATAGTAGCGCGCACGACACGAGTAAATGATGAGCAAGCTAGGCCCTGGTACTTCTGTGGACTGTCGCGCCAACAATTAATATTATTATCGACTTGGTGAAAGTGTAAAGAAGTGTTGTCAGAGAAGAATTAAATGGGAAAATAGTTGAACGCATTAAAACAAACACAAGGGGCAAACACATATGTACTCGTAAATGAAATTTTTGATATTTTTCATGAGCTGGGTGATGTGGGAACAGGGTAGGCACTGATTGGTATCAACCTGGCTATGCCCAGCTGCTGTAATCTTCCACACACCAATTGTGCTTATTCTACCTCCTCGTTGGTAGCCATTGGGTACTGGTTGTTGTTCACCCGAACTCAACCTGCTAAACCTGGCCTGGTCCTCCAGGTTGGGGGTGTGCGTCGGGGTAACTGCCCGGCCACATAAACATACATTGATACATTATTGATGACCCTCGCAAACGAAAAAAGGATAATGCTCTACGGATATGCACGTGGAATGTGAGGTCCCTAAACAGACCACGTGCAGCCGATGAACTTGCGGAGGCCCTGGACTGCTATAAAGCAGACAGGGCCGGGCAAGAGAAGAGTGAGAAACTGCGACATATATCACGGCGACTGCTACAGGGAGAGAAGGAAACGCTTATTTGGATGCGGTTTTGTTGTTCGAGGCAGACTTAGGCAAAAAGTCTTAAGCTTCCAATACATAAGCTAACGCCTCATGACAATCCGCATCAAGGCTAAATTCGGGAATATAAGCCTCATATGCGCAAACGCCCCGACAGAGGAAAAAGATGACAGCAGTAAAGAGGACTTCTATCACCTCCTAGAAAGGACATATGATCGATGCCCCAGCTACGACACCAAGATAGTTCTAGGAGATTTCAACGCTCAGCTGGGAAGAGAAGAAGTCTTTGCTAAAGTCATCGGAAGACACAGCCTGCACGACAACACCTCCGGAAACGGACTCAGGCTAGTTTACTTCGCCTCGGCGCGAAATCTCTCTGTGGCCAGCACGCGGTTCCTACACCTCAACATTCATAAAGCTACCTGGCGATCCCCTGATCAATCAACCGTCAACCAGATTGATCACGTTGCGATCGACGTCAGACACTCCTCCAGTATTCTCGATGTCCGAACCTTCCGACGTGCAAACATCGACTCGGACCATCACCTTGTTGTAGCCAAGGTTAGAATCCGGATAACGAGAGAGCAGCGGAGTCGAGTCCGGCCAATGCGGTTTGACGTCGGAAAGCTACAATCGCAACTGATCGTTGGGAACTTTGCCGACCGAGTCTCCCTAAAACTTGCTCAAAGTTCGACGCTGTCTGCACTAATCATAGAAGAAGACTGGAAACGCTCTCAAGAAGCCATCTAAGAAGATGCTACTGATGTGCTGGGTTTCACGTCACCACCCAGATGGAACCCATTGTTTGCCGACGAATGCAAGCAAGTGCATGCAGCCAAACAAGACGCCTATAAGGCAACGCTGCATCGAACAATGAGGGCTGTTCGTGAGCTCTACGAACAGAGAAGAAGGGAAGAGCACCGGCTTCTCAGAAGGAAAGAGAAGGAGCATGAGAAGCGCGCGGTCGAGGAAATGGAGAGGTGCTATGGCAGGAATGACGTCCGAAATTTTTACCACAAGATAAAACAGTTATCCGGTAGTTATAAGCCTCGGAAAGAAGCCTGCCGGGACCAAAATGGACAACTAGTGGTAGAGTCGCAGTCGGTGCTGAGAATCTGGAAGGATCATTTCTGCAGATTCCTAAACGGCGATGATGACGCAAATTCCGCTGTTAGGCAGAATGTCCCACTCAATTTGGACGACGATGGACAAGCATTCCGTCCCCCCGACTTCGACGAGGTCAAGATAGCAATATCGAGACTGAAATCGAACAAAGCTGCTGGTGCGGACGGACTATCCGCAGAGCTGTTCAAAGCGGCTGGGGATGAGCTGGTTGGGTGCATGCACCAGCTCATCTGTGAGATATGGTCGGAGGAAAGCATGCCCGACGATTGGAATCTCAGCATCGTTTGTCCGGTCCACAAGAAATGATACCCCTTCGACTGCGTCAACTACCGAGGGATCAGTCTCCTTAACATCGCATATAAGATTTTCTCTGCCGTGCTGTGTGAGCGCCTGAAACCGTTCGTCAACAACCTGATAGGTCCTTATTAGTGTGGTTTCAGGCCAGGGAAATCCACAATAGACCAGATCTTCACACTGCGGCAGATCCTGGGGAAGTCCCAAGAAGTACAAATCGACACCCACCATCTATTTGTTGATTTCAAGGCCGCGTATGACAGCGTGCATAGAGACGAGCTATACAGTGCCATGTCTAGTTTTGGCATCCCTACCAAACTCGTCAGATTGTGTAGGATGACGATGGAGAACTCTCGCTGCTCCGTCAAGGTCGGTAGCGAACTCACCGAGACCTTCGATGTCAAAAAAGGATTTAGACAAGGCGACGCGCTGTCATGCGACTTCTTTAACATCATCCTTGAGGGGATCGTGCGGAACTCACATGTCAACACCAGAGGCACGATTTTCCACAAGTCCGTTCAATTGCTACCTTATGCGGATGACATTGACGTGATCGGCCGAACTCAGCGAGCCGTCAATGAGGCATTTGCTAGCATTGAAGCTGAAGCGGCTAAAGTGGGACTGGTGGTAAACGAGGGCGAAACGAAGTATATGCTGTCATCCAAGAAGGACGAAGAACATCGACGCCTCGGACAGAGCGTCATTTTGGGCAGCAGACACTTCGAGGTAGTGAAGGACTTCGTCTATCTCGGCTCCGCGGTGAATAGGGACAACAACATCAGTACCGAAATCAAGCGCAGAATCACTCTTGCCAATCGCTGTTTTTTGGGCTCAAGAGGCAATTGAGTAATAAAGCCCTCTCCCGAACGACCAAAGTGACTTTGTACAACACCTTGATCATCCCAGTCCTGCTTTACGGCGCAGAAACCTGGACGCTACTAAAAGCGGATGAGGAAGCCATTGATCTCTTCGAGAGAAAAGTTTTGCATGCGATTTTTGGTCCTGTTTGCGTTGATGGCATCTGGAGGAGAAGATTTAATGACGAACTCTATAGGCTGTACAGCGACATGCGCCTGGTCAAGCGTCTACGGATACAATGTACGAATAGTCTGAAAAAATTTTAATTATATTATTTACGCATGATGTCGGTGTACTCCACGGAGTACAGTACCATATATTTGACTAAAGCTTTAATGAATTTGTTTTTTAAACAATTAAAGTGAAAAAACAATAATATGTAGGTTGAAATTATTTATTTATATTTAGCGATCACTGTGGTGTCACTGCGGTTATACAGCCCCCGAACGATTTGGAGGAACTAGAGGAATATGTCCAAACGCATCCTTATAATTATCATAGCCATGTTTTTCTAGAACCTTACTCAGAGAAATAAGTTCAAGTGCAATCAATCCTTCTACGAACAAAAACCTTACGTACTAAGAGGTTGATGGCAATATCAACCGGAACGCTGAGATAGAAGCACTTCACGTGCAAAAAAGTAGACTACTGTCAAGACTAAAACTCTTGTACAGACGGTTTACAGATCCGCGGAATGATGAAGTACGGTCCTTGAAATCGCAGATTAAACTAGTACAGCAATTGCTCCAACTGCAATACAGACTAGCTGTAAATTTGTGCTTGGGCAAAAAGATTCGGGCTGTAAGTTCCAGCAAACCCGAGCATGTTTCAACAAGTAAATAGAATCTTCCGGAGGAAACTATTCGACTCAACATAGCGACAGACAACGCCAACTTACTAAGAGCAGTAGACATCGATCCAGATAGTAGCAGTACTTGATGTCCAGTTCTTTGTAGTTCTTCATCCTCAGGAGAAGGATAAAGTAGTTGTAAAGTAATAGTTGTAAAGTAGTAGTTGGCCAATGAACATCGTTGTCCAAATCACGACTTGGAACATAAAGCTGTTGTGAAAAATAGCAACGTTACATCCACCACAGTATTTCACATAAGAAATGGATTCCAACAAGAGGGAATTGGTTCACCGATCCTTTTCGCTATATTCACTAGCGATCTTATTGGTTCCATGCCGCATCCATGCAGCGTACAGGTCAGGTCCGAAAATTGAAGTGATAAATAACTAGTTGCAGCATGACTTCGACGAAATTCAGCGATTTTGCGACGACTGGATTCTCTTTAGAACTCCGCCATCCAGCGCCTCAAGGGACACGAAGAAAAACTTGCCTAAGTTCGGCATATTTGACCCGCGGGGCCAGCCATAAATAAACTTCCTATTTGGAATAAGAAAAAAGATCTAAAAGATTGTGCAATTAATATTTATAATTCTATTATCCTACCACACATTGAATATTGTTTTTCCATTTTAGTTTTATGTAATGTTAGTAAAATTAACAGTCTTCAAACTTTACAAAATAGGGCAATGAGATGTATACTTAAATGTGGATCAAGTATTGATATGCTAAACGAGTTGAAATGGTTAAATATCGAACAAAGACTGAAAATGAATGTACTAATTTTTATAACTTTAGAAATGTGGGAGATTTCCGGTTACCACTATATAGGAGGGATAGAACACAAAATAATGTTTTATACAAAGGACTGTATTTGTTCAACAACTTAAATACCGATGTTAAAAATCAAACCAATATTATTCGATTTAAAAAGCAAATTGTTCAACATGTTTTAAGATTTTATAAAGAGTGAAATTGAAATTGTAAGAGTTTATTGTTAAACAAATAATCTATCTATCTATCTATCCAACTACCAGGTATACCCGTATGAAGTGAGCTTACAAATGTCTCGATAGGGAACATTTGTTGTGAACGAGCCCTTTTTTTGTTTGTTTACTATGATATCTGTGAAGTCATTGAACATGCATCATATTTTTTCATCGTGTTAAAAATGTCGAATTTTGTTCCAGAAAGTGATGATTTGCGGAAAGCATTAATTTTTTGTTTTCATTTGAAGAAAAGTGCTGCAGAGTCGCATCAAATGCTTGTCGAGTCATATGGTGATCATGCTTTATCAGAAGCAACATGCAAAAGATGGTTTCAACGGTTCAGAAATAATGATTATGATGTGAGAAGTGAAGAACGTGGAAGACCACCAAAAAAGTTTGAAGACGCCGAATTGCAAACGATATTGGATGGAGATGACACTTTGAGCCAAAAGCAAATGGCAGCAATGTTAAATATTGCACAACAAACAATTTTTGACCGTTTAAAAGCTATGGGAAAGATCCAAAAGTATGGAAAATGGGTGCCACATGAATTGAATGAAAGACAGATGAAAAACCGAAAAAATACTTGTGAAATTTTGCTTCAAAGACACGAAATAAATTGTTACTGGCGATGAAAACTGGATTTATTTTAAGAATCCTAAACGGAAAAATCATGGGTTAATCTGGGACAACCATCAAACCATCATTCTGGTGGGACCAGAAAGGTGTGCTGTACCACGAGCTCCTAAAACCTGGTGAAACCGTTAATACTGATCGCTACAACAAATGATCAATTTGAACCATGCATTGATTAAGAAACGACCAGAATGGGCCAGAAGACATGGCAAGGTAATTTTGCTCCATGACAATGCACCTGCACACAAAGCAAAGCCGGTTCAGGATACAATCAAAACACTTGGCTGGGAGCAGCTACCTCACCCGCCGTATTATACCATTTACATTTTATTACTACCATTTGTTTTCATCGATGGGACACGCATTAGCTGGGCAGCACTTTGATTCCTACGAGGAGGTCGAAAATTGGTTATCTGATTGGTTTGCTTTAAAAGACGAACAATTTTATTGGCGTGGTATTCACAAATTGCCAGAAAGGTGGTCAAAATGTGTAGAAAACAATGGCCAATATTTTCAATAAAATGTTTTTAACTTCCCCATTAATAATTAGTGTTTTATTTTCAAAAAACGCACATTCCATACTGGTATACCTGGTATCTATCTAGCCATTAGCTGTGCAAAATGTAGTTAGATATATTGGCTTTGGTTGGACCAGTATTTGTACTGCGGCAAGCATGCAGATACAGCTCTGACAAAAGCTAAGAAAGCCTTTGCTGCGGCAAGGTGGTTGTTTTACAGCAGTCAACTTGATACCAGAGTAAAGGTGATCTGCTACATGGCCCTCATACGGCCAATCCTGGTGTACGGTTGCCCAGTGTGGTTCAATTTGAGTCCTTCCCAAAAGGAGAAGATGAGGGTGTTCGAGAGGCAATGTCTTCGGGGATGCCTTCGGTTGTATCGAACACCTAAATCCGATTACAAGAAATTTTATCCCAACGAGGTCTTGCACAAAGAGGCAAACCTAATCAGGATAGATAATTTTATTATTAAGTTGACTCGAAGACATATTGCACGAGCGATGACTTCGACAAACAGTCTGATCTTTGGGGCTTACTACTCAAACCCTATGTACCACGAGAAGGTGTGGCAAAACGGCTTCATTCCACCCAAAGCATTTGTCTATCCAGACACCAAAGGTCTAACACAGAATACGGAAGGATGTCCTATCATCTTTCATGTCGTGCGCAGAACAGTGGATAGGCGACTCCAATATGAAGCGGACGTCGCTTGTAGCCACGAGGAACTTCTTCGATTTAGTAGGGCGATCTCCGCCCGAGACAGGGCATAGTCCGATACAGAACGTCACTTTTACTGGTGCTTTTACCAGCCCAGCCACAGTTCGTAGTTAACCCCGAAAGTTGACCTTGTGGTCAACTTACATAGTTTAAAAAAAATAATAAAAAAAATAAATATATATATATAAAAACTAAAAAACTGGTGCACCATGTCATATTCAATATATATGTCACGCATATAAATGTTATATACGCCATGGTGCACATGTCTGTATCTAACGGGCATAGTTAAGAAGTTGTTAGTAGTTTAAGTAGTTAGGTAGTTCTACGAATTTTCTTTTCTTATCTTTTTTGTTTAAGTTTTTAGTTTAGTTTTATTTTATGATAGCTTGAGTTTATTTATATAAAAAAACGCACTACCAAGTTTTTGTTTTCTAGTAGTTTTCTTTTAGCAAAGTAACACATATCTGTATAACAATAATTTGACGCTAATTATGTTCAAAGGCAATTCGAATTAGATAAGATATAGATTAACTTGGAGAACATGTTTAGGGTCAGTAAGTTAGATGTAAAACCATTCTTAGATTAAGTTACCTAGTAAATTAAGTATTTTCCTAGGATTTATTTATCAATTATATACAGCCAAATAAAAATGCAAAAAAAACAACATGAGTAGTTGATAAAGCAAGCTAGGCCCTGTGGACTGTCGTGCGATACAATTATTATTAAGGACGGATCAACCGTTGACGACCCCTGCAAACGTTTCAAGGACAACGATTTTCGGTTTTGCACGTGGAATGTGAGGTCCCTTAACAAGCCTTGTGGAACTTGTGGAAGCCCTTGACTGCTACAAGGCAGACATTACCGCCATCCATGAAGTGAGATGGGATGGGCCCGGCAAAAGAACGATGAAGAACTGCTATATTTACTACAGCGATTTCTATAGAGAGAGAAGGCACCGCTTATTCGAATGCGGATTTGTTGTTCGAGGCAGACTTAGGAAAAATGTTTTGAGCTACGACCCCGTCAGCGAACGCCTCATGACAATCCGCATCAAGGCTAAATTCGGGAACATCAGCCTGATTTGCGCTCATGCCCCGACAGAGGAGAAGGATAACAACATGTCGGCTCCAGCTACGATACCAAGATCGTTCTAGGAGATTTCAACGCTCAGCTGGGAAAGAAGGACATCTTTGGTGGAGTCATCGGTAAACACAGCCTGCACGACAACACATCCGGAAACGGACTCAGGCTGTTGGACTTCTCCTCGAGGCGGAACCTTTCTGTGGCTAGCATGCTGTTCCGGGACCTGGCAATCTCCTGATCAATCAACCGTCAACCAGATTGATCACGTTGCGATCGACGTCAGACACTCCTCCAGTATTCTCGATGTCCGAACCTTCCGAGGTGCAAACATCGATTCGGACCATCACCTTGTTGTATCCAAGGTTAGAATCCGGATAACGAGAGATCAGCGGAGTCGAGTCCGGCCAATGTGGTTTGACGTCGGAAAGCTACAATCGCAACTGATCGTTGGGAACTTTGCCGACCGAGTCTCTCTGAAACTTGCTCAAAGTTCGACGCTGCCTGCACTAATCATAGAAGAAGACTGCAAACGCTCTCAAGAAGCCATCAAAGAAGATGCTACTGATGTGCTGGGTTTCACGTCACCACCCAGATGGAACCCATAGTTTGACGACGAATGCAAGCAAGTGCATGCAGCCAAACAAGACGCCTATAAGGCAACGCTGCATCGAACAATGAGGGCTGTTCGTGAGCTCTACGAACAGAGAAGAAGGGAAGAGCACCGGCTTTTCAGAAGGAAAGAGAAGGAGCATGAGAAGCGCGCGGTCGAGGAAATGGAAAGGTGTTATGGCAGGAATAAAGTCCGAAAGTTTTACCGAAAGGTTAAACAGATATCCGGAGGATACAAGGTTCGGATCGAAATCTGCCGGGATCAAAATGGACAACTTGTGGTAGAGTTGCAGTCTGTGCTGAGAATCTGGAAGGATCTTTTTTGCAGACTCCTTAACTACAATGACGGCCCAATTCCGCTGTTAGGCAGAATGTTCTACTCGATTTGGACAATGATAGACAAGAATTCCGTCCTATCAAGTTAGATGAGGTGAAGATAGCAATATCGAAGCTGAAGTCGAATAAAGCAGCTGGAGCGGACGGGCTGCCCGCAGAACTATTTAAAGTAGTTGGAGATGACCTGGTTGGGCGCATGCACCAGCTCATCTGTAAGATATGGTCGGAGGAAAGCATGCCCAATGAGAGGAATCTCAGAAAAGAGATTCCTTTGAGTGCAGCATTACTACGGGATCAGTCTTCTTAACATCGCATACAAGATCCTCTCTGCCGTATTGTGTGAGCGTCTGAAACCGTTTGTCCATAACCTGATAGGTCATTATCAGTGTGGTTTCAGACCAAGGAAGTCGACGATAGACCAGTTTTTCACACTACGGCAGAAAGGACCCAAGAAGTACAAATCGATACTCACCACCTATTCGTCGATTTTAAGGCCGCATATGACAGTGTACATAGAGACGAGCTATACATTGCCATGTCTAGTTTTAGCATTCCTACCAAACTCGTCAGATTGTGTAGGATAACGATGGAGAACTCTCGCTGCTCCGTCAAGGTCGGGAGCGAAGATGTCAAAAAAGGTTTTAGACAAGGCTACGCACTGTCATGTGACTTCGTTAATATCATCGATCGTGCTTAACTCACAAGTCAACAACAGAGGCACGATCTTCTAAAAGTCAGTTCAAATGCTACCTTACGCTGATGACATTGACGCGATTGGACGAACACAGAGAGCCGTCAATGAGGCGTTTACTGGCATTGAAGCGGAAGGGGCTAAAATGGGTCTGGCGGTACATGAGGGCAAAACAAAGTACATGCTGTCATCAATAAAGGACACACAACATCGACGTCTTGGACAGAGCGTCACGCTAGGCAGCAGAAACTTCGAGGTAGTCAAGGACTTCGTCTACCTTGGCACTCAGGTTAACAGGGACACTCACATCAGTACCGACATCAAACGCAGAATCACTCTTGGCAATCGCTGTTTCTTTGGGTTCAAGAGGCAATTGAGTAATAAAGCCCTCTCTCGAAGGACTAAGCTCGCTTTATATAACAGCTCGATTATCCCAGTCCTACTTTATGGCGCGAAAACATGGACGTTACTAAAAGCGGATGAGGAAGCCCTTAGTCTTTTGGAGAGAAAAATTTTGCACGCGATTTTTGGTCCTGTTTGCGTTGATTTCATCTGAAGGAGCTCTATGGGCTGTACAGTGACATGCGCCTGGTCAAGCGTCTTCGGATACAACGCTTAAGATGGCTTAGCCATGTAGAGCGTTTGGACAACACTGCTCCGGCCTGAAAAGTCTTTCAATCAGAGCCATTACAACAACGCAACAGGACTTGGCAACGCCTAGGACTTGGCGAACACAAGTGGGAAGGACCTCAACCAACTTGGAGTGTATATGTAGTATACATATTTATTTTGCTTGTGAGGGGTATACATATTAGACGTGTTTGGGGTGTTCGGCGATTTCCTGATGTCTAAAAAATTAAATTAAAGAACTTCCATTCAATTTTGTGTGAAACATGAAATTAAGTGCTCAAAAATACTTGAATTGTTGACAGTGGTATACGGTGAGTGTAAATTAGCACGACATGAGTAGCAACTACCTGCAGTAATACTAGCCTTGGCTGTAGATTGCACAGGTAAAGCGTGAGAATGCGTTCCAATGAAATTGCATGCGTTGCCGAGCAAGCGAGCCTCGCGAAGAAAGATGATCCACAAGGGGATTGCTTTAGCCAACGGAACACCTCTGTCAGCATGCGACTGGGAACGATGGAAAGCGAGGAGAAAAACCTAAGCAGGTAGTGCAGGTAGTCTTTCGGCGGTTGTACTCGGAATAGAAAATAAATTTATTAAAATAGATATTCGGTTTTCTTATTTTTGTAAGTCGAATAGTTGGGCCAGCCCTGAGGCCCTGTGTTCGCGTGTTTTCTGGAATCCTGGGACTGGCATAAGATCCGTGTCCTTTTCGCCTAAGGATCAGCAGAAGATCAGTACGCTCTATGGAGCGGACGTGTACCCATGGGAACACAGTGACTATTCTGAATCCTCCCTGCTAAATTTTCGCATACCCATAAGAACATGTGGATACCCTAGAAGAAAGGGACATGGTTGTGAAGATCGTTCGTGCCACAAGTAGGTCGCTCGAAAATATAAACGCTTGCGACTAAAAGGAACGACACGACACTTCCTTGCCGGCTCCCAATCGTTATCCTTAAGCATACACGGTCACTTGCTTTTCCATTTTACAGGAAATAATTTTTTCAAACACGTGCAAGGAAGAAACAGAATTAACATAAGAATTATGAGAGGTGCTGTAATGTAAGTGATGTAAAGGAGGAAATGAAAAAGGGTAAAATAATAAAAAAATAACAAAAAAAAGAAGGGAAAAAAGGTGTATGCGGCGAAAAAACAAAAAAAAATAATAATTAATATATGAAGTAAAAAGTTATATTTAATGGTGGGTGTGTAGAAAGTGAGTGTGATAAAATTCAATAAGAAGTAAAAGAATCTTCGGAAAATAAGGGAGCCAATTGCGTGAGTAGGAAAAAAAAGGTAAAAAAATAAAAGAAAAAAGCTGTGAAAAAAGAATTTTGTGAAAAAAAAGTGAGTAGTGTCCCAGAAAATCTCTAGGCCACCATTCTGTAAGTAACCTACATTGTTTTCTTTTTCCCTTTACGAAGCTAGGAAAAATTATGGATGATGTAGCAAAGTCCGTGACTGACCTAACAAGGGCAGTTAACGCTATCCTCGCCAAAGTTAAAGGGCTCGAAAATAGATTAGGTGCGCTAGAGGGTAGGCAAGCGTCCGTAGCCGCTGCCGTTGAGCAAACTGAATTATGCCCGCCGCGAACCGCGTCAGAATTGAAAGACATTTCGAGATTGCGTTAAAGAGTTGCAGGTCTTTGACGGCAATCCTACGCAGTATGTAACATAGGTACATATTGTGGAGAGTATATTGAATGATTTCGAAATCGTCAGGTCGAAGCCTATTTATCGGGCGATTCTTCAAAATATTGGGAAGAAAGTTCGTGGTCCTGCCGATGCTGCTCTGGTATCGTATAATATTTTTGACAACGACTAGACGTCGATTAAACAATGTCTCTCCCTGCAGATAAAAGAGACATGAGAACTTTAGAGCACCAGCTCAATCAACTCTGCCAACGAAACTCGAAGCTTAATGAATTTTACGCTACCGTAAATCATCAATTGTGTCTAATGATCAATAAGATCAAAACAGAGTCCCTTAGCGAGAAAACGGAAAGCGCATTGGTAAAAACCTACCCAATTCGTGCCCTTGACGTATTCATTCGGGGCCTTAACGGCAATCTGTCGAGGATGCTTATAAATCAGAAGCCCAAAACGCTTCCCGAAGCTTCTTCAGCTTGCCTCGAAATTCAAAATCTGAATTACCGTAGCCATTCCATACACTCCTCGACTACCTCGAATACAATAACAGCTCCCGTGAACCAAATATTCAGAAGCGATATGAGGCCAATACTGCCACCAAAGATATTCCCGCAACATTTCTCGAATGGGCCAAGACAACAACCTCGTCCTACGACTCAGCATAAGGCTGGCTCGCCGCCAAGGCCTTCCGCGCCGTGCAATCGAGTCAGGTGAACTACGTGAATTGTCCACCTGGGTTTAACCCGATTAAAAGACAAGCAGGATCCGATAACTTTCAGAACGAGCCCCAACGCTTATGAGAAGTTGCCGAGCAACGAATACGAAGGAGAGGAAAAGGAACTCGTTGATGAAGAAATACATTTTATTACGGGTGCCTCTCCAGCGTTCCATATATAGACTAAGTGACAAGAGATGGTAAAAGGCTCAGTTTCCTCGTGGCCACTGGAGACAACGAAAACTTTAAAGACCTTCACTAACTGACGGTTGCGCATCGATCCCCAAGTCTTTCATGGTGCACTCTGCCGCAGGTAAAATTCCACCAAATATCCGTATTCCTCTAAGAGAAAAAATATTAAAGGAAATAAATATCTTATTGCACGCAGATCTCCTGAAGAGTATAGTATAATAAATATATAAGAACGACTACAGACGAACTGATATACACGAAGAGTTGTCCGCACCCTACCTGCATGCGGGAGGAGATTGAAAGAGAAATTCGGAAACTGTTGGAGGAGGGAATCATTCGTCCCTCAAGAAGCCCATTTAATTCTCCGATTTGGATGGTAACAAAGAAACCGAAACCAACGCGCGATAAGCAGCACCGCATGGTTATATACTATAAGTGGTTAAATGCGGTAACGATCTGAGATGCTTACCCCATACCCGATATTAACTCAACTCTCGCCAGTCTGGGTAAGGCAAAATATTTCATGACCTTGGTCATCCGATTTCCATCAGATACCGATGAAATCATTCGACATACCGAAAACGGCCTTTTCGACCATGAACGGGAAGTATAAATTCCTCAGGCTTCCTTTCGGCCTGAAGAATGCTCGGGCCATATTCCGGCGGATGATGTTTTTAAGGAATACATAGATAAGATCTGCTATGTATACATTGACGATGTTATAGTTTTTGGAAAGGGCGAAGAAGATCATCTGACGAACATCGAAACCATTTTCTCCCGACTCCGTGAAGTTAATCTCAAGGTTAATCTAGAAAAAACCCAGTTCATGAAAACTGAGGTTGAATTGCTTAGATTCATCGTAACTTCTGAAGGCATCAAACCGGGCACTAAAAAGGTTACGGCCATCCATCAGATCCTACCGCCTGAAACACTGAAGGAGCTGAAAAGTTTCTTGTGTGTGACATCTTACCATCGCAATTTTATACGCAACTACGCTAAGGTCGCTAAACCCTTAACCAACTTCACCAGGGGAACGAACGTTCAAATCAGAGTACACAAGTCTAAACGGGTTCCGATCACGCTAGACGAGGATGCACTGCTTGCCTCCAATGATCTGAAGGAACTTTTGACCACGTCTGAAGTTGTAGCCTCTCCTGATTTCGAAAAACACTTCAATCTGACGACCGATGCCTTCAATTAAGCTATAGGCGCAGTGTTATCGCAAGGGGAACCCGGTAAGGATAGGTCCATAGCGTATATATCGCGATTCCTCAACAAGACCTAGGAAAATTGAGTAATGAAAAAGAGATGCTTTAGGGCTTTAGACAACTTGCGGTCATACCTCTACGGGCAAGGAAAATTCACATAAATACCGATCATCAGCCGCTCACATTCGCATTAAGTAACAGAAATTACAATGCGAAACTTAAGCGCTTGCGAGCTTGTATATAAGCCTGGTAAGTCGAACCATATCGCAGACGCCTTGTCACGACTAAAGATACAACTTAATCACTTGTCTGCTTTGGAACGAGCTGAACCATAACGAAGTGTAAATTTGGAGGATAATGCCTCTGCGACCGACACCGCCAGCAAATCGAGCTCATCAACTGCTACAGCCCATAGTGCTGATCAGGATAATACCGACCTGATCTTTTATGTAGAGGCGCCAATCAATGTTTTCCGGAATCAAATTATCATAAGGATTGGGAAAGTTACCGAGATATATGAAGAACCAAATCCCGGCTATGGCCGCCATTACGTAGCCGCGTCAAACCTGGATGAGACGAAGCTAACAAACATCCTTATTCCTCGATTAAGACCAAACGTGGTGAATGGAATTAAAATACCGGATGAAGGGTGGTGGAAGACGTAAAAAACGAGGACAAGAAATGTCAGCTCATTATGGACGAACATCGCAGAGCCCATAGAAACCCCAGAGAACAGGAGCAATTACTTGACAAATATTACTTTTCCAGTATGAACAGCATAATTAAGAAGAACATAAGTTCGTGCCAGATTTGGAAGGTCAATAAATACGACAGACAATCTGTACCATCGAATACATGTGAAATATTGCACATGGATATCATGGAAATCCAAAATGAAAAATTTCTTACATGTTTAGTCAAATGTCCCGCATAAAGAACCGATCGGTCCTTCAAGTAAGGGACGAAATCACTTAAATGTTAAACTATTTTACCGCCACAAAAATCTTATTGATGGATAACGAAAATAGTTTCGTCAGTCCAATCTTTCAAAACTAAGTACAGGCACTAGGAATAAAGCTCTTCCTGATGCCTGTGCATCGTAGCGAGGTTAACGGACAGGTGGAAAGGTTTCATTCGACAGTGATTGAAATCTATGGGTGCCTAAAAATTGAATACAACGGTCTATGTCCGGAAGAGCTACTTAATATAGCAGTTGACAGGTACAATGACACCGTACGCTCTGTCACGAAGAAAAAAACATCGGACTTATTTTTTAACAGATCAGAGAGGATTAAATATCAGAAATTATTAAGCTCCCGGGAAGAGGTGAACAATGATTTGAAGAATGAAATCAAACGTAGGCAGGAAGCGGATAGAAAATAGAAATAAATCAAAACCAAAACAATTTAACCAGGGGGTCCGTGGTCAGTTCCGTAGGAAGAAAAGTCCATAAAACCCATATAAAGAATATTCTTTAAACTAAACTACGATAAATTTCGCACACGCATGGTTAGTGCTAAATACACGCTTTCTAACGCACACTTAGCAAAACTAGCATGTTCACCAATTCGCACACCGCACATACCCTTTATGCATACTATATATGTGATATAATTCATTATTCGTTATGAATCCTATTACACTCAAGCTTATATTAAAAAATTTGTAAATTATGTGTATTTGAAATGTTTTGTTTATAATTTTCACTCATAGCGTGTATTCTTTTATTTACCTACAAGTAAAACACATTTGTATAACTTCTTGCCATATTATATACATTTATAATAACGGTGTTAATTTAAGTCATACATGAAAAACTGAAACTGTATTATATTAACTACTACAATTATATTGTCCGCCACAAGATCAAATAAAAGTTCATATTTACAGACTGACCTGCCTGATCTGGTTAGCAACGACTGAAGTCTTGCAGATATTCGAACACACAGCTCCGATAATCCCAATCAAGAAGGGCAAGGCGTGGATGGTCAGCGGTAATTTTAACCTCGTTCAAATCATCAACCTGAATGAATTCGAGCACCAAGAAGCAGAAATAAGTAATTCAAACGGTGAAACAGTAGTGCCGAGCGGTTCAAGCACGACATTCTGGGTCAAATTCTCATAATGAAAGAGGCAATTATGGAAGTAGTGCGGGCCTGTTAAATGTCGAAAAGTGATGTTGTGAATACAAACCTAGAAATCAGTATGCTGGTCAACGAATACGAAACGCTTCCTTACGAGAATGAGATCGAGGCAATCGAATTCGGGGTGCCTTCAGTGTACACGAACGATTCGGCATTTCTATATGTCTTAGCAATACCCAAGGTGAAGAAAGATGACTACAATCTACTCCTTCTAAGGACACCGATCACCAACAATAAGCAAGTCAACATCGTGTTCGGCAGAGTCTTGATCAACGAGAAGGAAACCTATGGGCGACTGCGTCGCCTGGTTACTAAAAGGAGGTCAAGCAGCTTGTACTTATAGTACAAACACCAACAGGATAGTCGAACTTGTAAACGGAAGTACCATCTTCGTAACCAACTTCAAAGGGCAACTAACGGCGAGGGGTTCAACGCAACAGTTAAATGGAACATACATCCTCCAACTTAACAATGAATCTATCTGCCTCGACAACCAGACATTCACGAGTTCAAGTTTCAACACCCTTCAGGTTTTGCAATCCGTCATGGTAAACATGACTAATCAAGGGCACAAGGAAGATATCCAGTTCGTTTATAACCTCAATCTCCGGAACATCGCACACCTCGGTAGCCTTAGCAGCAGGTTAAGGATATCCACGGCATCTGACATCGTAATCTTTGTTTTACTAGCATCATTCGCCTACATAGCATGGCATGGAATTCATAAGGAAGTAAGCCTTCTAACCCTTAGGCTACCTTAAGGTATATCAACCACAGCCTAAAATCGCCTTTAGCTTTCCTACCGAGAGATGAAACCGCTGATCTACGGGACGTAGATTTTCAGGGAGGAGGAGTTAGCACGACATGAGTAGCAACGACCTGCAGTAATATGATCCACAAGCCTTGACCGTGGATTGCACAGATAAAGCGTGAGAATGCGTTCCAGCGAAATTGCCGAGCAAGCAAGCCACGCGAAGACAGATTATCCACCAGGGGATTGAATCAGCCAACGGAACACCTGTGTCAGCTTGCGACTGGGAACGATGAAAGGCGAGGAGGAAGAGCTAAGCAGGCAGTGCAGGTAGTCTATCGGCGGTGATACTCGGAATAGGAAATAAATTTATTAAAATAGATATTCGGTTCTCTTATATTTGTAAGTCGAACAGTTGAGCCAGCCCCGAGGGCTGGCGTTCGCGTTTTTTTGGTATCCCCTTTAGGGAATCCTTTAACTTGTACTCTGAGTCAAAAAATATTTACAAGTGGTACGCTCGCTCTGGGTGTGGCAGCACATAAACAACCGATGAAAATTTTTATAAAGAGAAGTTGCTAAATATGTCGCCATATTAGTTGGCTCATGCAATGCAATATATTTTGGTAATTTTGTGCATTAAGCGGGTGGCAGCGTAGTATAAGCATCCCTCAGGAATTGTTGAATGACGTCAATGGCGATCCAAAGTTCTCAAAAGTATCATATCTGGTAACAAATCATGTGTCTATGGTTATACAAGAAGATACGAGAAGATACAAACCGAATCGAAGTGGCACAAGTGCATAATATCTGAGGGGTTTGAGGGGGACAACAGAAATTGATGAATAAATAAATATTTTTTGACAAAAATGAAATCTCGCCTTATTTTTTAACAGACCTCGTATTTAGTACAGATGCAATAGAATCGAGAGAGTGCTAGTATCCGGAAACTTCGTTTCTTTTTCTCAAAAAAACTAGATAAATTTCCATTTGGAGCACGAAATGTAAATACAAAAACAATCCTTTATGTTTGTTTCATGTACACAAGCATATAGTTTCTGATACATGCGATAATTTGTTCGCGAAATATACTTCAGCTTATAGGGGAAAGTGGTAAAGTGTGCACATTAGTGTAATTTTTCTAAAAAAAAACAGTGGCGCTATACACTGTAGCAAAGGTGAGATATTAACAGAGAAAGTGCTGTGAAGTGTCTTCATCTTCTACACAGGCTTCGCATAGGGTGCCATCACTAAGCCCAAGCAGGCTTAAGTATTTAACGATAAGTCGTCTGTAGAGATAAAAGAAAAGCCGCGGATTTCTTGCTGATGTTCACGAGCATGTACTTGGTTAACCTGCATCTTGGAAAGTAGTGCCATCTCTGGTTGTGCTGTCCGGAGACACAACCGACGACAGAAGCCCTAACCAAGGACCCAGGTAATCCCAAGGTGGGTTCAGGTCCTACGAATGTCTCTTTTGATCTTTGATTAGCAAGTTCATCGGTAATCTCGTTTTCCATGAGCCCGTGGTGTCCCGGGTCGTACACGTACAACACGTGATCACATAGATGCATTAAAAATCACTAAAAAAAACGTTGCTATATACGAAATCTGAAATCTGTTGCTCATGTACTGAAAGGAAATCATTTAACACACCGTATTTACACCTGCGATTTGTTTAAGAAGCGTAATGGAAATGATCGTGGAGCAAGCTAGGTGAACCAACACAAACAACATTAAAAACTGATGTTCATGCAGAGAAAGTTATGTTATCAGTTTGGTGGGATAACAACTGAATTTTCTATTTTGAACTTTTATCACCCAATCGAACGATCAATTTATATGTCTACATTGAACAAGCGGCCCGAATTGACAAATCGAAAAGATGTTGTATTTCATCATGGCAATGCAAGGTCAAAAACATCTTTGGTTACTTGGTAAAAAATTTGATGCTTGCTTGTACTGATCTTGCACCATCTGATTATTTTTATTTCGATTTTTGAAAAACTCCTTTAATGGTAAACATTTCAATAATGATGATGATGTCAAATCGTACCTGAGTCAGAAGAAGTTTTATGAACGTTAACTTATGATGCTGCCTGAAAAATCATCTTACGTTCTATCGAATTAACACATTGACTGAAATTTTTAATTTTTTCAGGAGATCAATTTTCTTGAAGCATATAGTTATGCTTATACACGGTGATGTGATTTCTAAATTTCTAAATAGGATTTCACTCTTTGATCGGGCATAATTTGTTGATTGCGTTTCGGTCTTTGGGTTTTTAAGTGTTCGTACGGTTGATTTATTGTTGACTGTATTAATTATAGAATTAATTTTTGTTTTTGTCCACTTTGATTAGAATAGTATATGTTGGTAATAATGATTGTTTGACCTTTCATATATAAATATTTAACAGAGTACTTTCTATCATTTCGTGTATACTGGTATATTGTACACTTTGTCTGTCTTGTTGTATTTAGTTAGTGATTCTTTTTAATAATTCATGTATTTTTATGTTAGATTTGTTGTTTCAACAAATAAACCTGTTTCAATCATCAGGATGTCGATGATACTCTTGTTTCTTTTCTGTACTTTCTCATTGCAAAGACAAATTTGATAGACGGAAATCTTTCAAATTTTAATTCCTGATACAAATTTTTTTCGTTGTTGGTCACTTCATTTCAATTGGTCGTTCTGTATGGAATTATGGTCTATGCTTTTTCTGACCCATACATTTTGTCTAATTATTTTTTATTGAATTCTGGAGTATTATATTTATTAACAATAGATGTTAATGACTGCAACTGAAATAAAAAACCTTTTAAAAAAAGATGTATTTACCGCTCAGGGAATTTAACCAATCCTTACCTACTGTAGTGGCGTAGTAGGTAGAGTGCGACGCCCACTCACCGAAGGGTCTAGGTTCGAGTCCCGGCTGAACACCTCGAATTTTTCACTCTTTCGAGCTGCTGACAACACTCAAAGAGTAATAACTGTCTAAGAAAGCTTCTCAAATTTCGCCAAAAAAAACTGTAGGTCCCTCCTACTCGTGAGAGAACAGTAGCGCGCACAACACGAGTAGTTGATGAGCAAGCTAGGTCCTGATCCTCCTGTGGACTGTCGCGCCAACAATTATTATTAACCTATCCTCCTAGAGCATGCGATGGTTGCGAGAGAGAGCTGTTGTACGGAAAGAAATCAAGGGAGGTAAACCAAATGATCAGCTCTGATTAGTGCTTTTGTTTAAGTCAAAAAAAAAAACTATTTAATTCGTTTGACATCTACGCTACTCCCACCGAATATAAACAACATAAGATTATTCCGTGCGGCGGTATTACCGAACTTCTTTGGACTTTTTGGATGTGCCAGACAACTTTTTTCCATAAAATTCCAATCAACGATATACAGTAAGCGAGGGGTGGCAAATTTTGAAGGATAATCCTTCCTTACACCTCCTACCACCACCCACCAATCGTGGACCTAACTTCACTATGGCAGAAATAATGAAAAATCGCGTCCTGGCAAAATATGTAAATAAACAACCCTCACAAAGTCGATTACAACCCACAAATTCCACTCTCTCACCAACAACAAACTGATACACGAACCAAAAGCACATACACACACACCACTCAATTCTCAGAAACCACACAACTCTACAGAAATGTAACCATCGACCAATATCTTGCAAACCAAAATATGACAATAATATAACTCAAATAAGAATACAAATATTCATAATGAAACTAATTCGGAAGAAATAATGCAGTTGGACGTAAATATTTCTACAAGCCAACCGTCTCTTTCAAACATTTCTCTGTCATTAATAAACAGAATATGGTAATTGGAATAAACGCCTATGAACATTCCACAATGACCCTGAAATATAATAATCATCCCATCCTGCAATGGAATCTCCAGGGGTTCGTTAAGAACAAACATACACCTGAGCAACTGATATTTAAACATAACTCAGACATTGTAGCGCTACAAGACCCATATCGACGTATATTGTGTAGCGCTACATGACACATATCATCAAAACATATATACATTTTTTTAGAACAACGTATTTCATCACAATAAAGACCTTCAATATGCCAAATTAGGCATATGCATCTTTATAAAAAAAAACAATATTCCAACATCTGCTCACGTCGCCTCATACAACTAACTATTAATAATTTAATAATACTAATTGTTGGCGTCACAGTCCACAGGGGAACCTGGGCTTAGCTTGCTCATCAACTACTCGTGTTGTGCGTGCTACTGTTCTCTCACGAGTAGAAGGGACCTACAGTTTTTTGTCGACTCCGAACGGCGAAGTTTGAGAAGTTACTCAGACAGTTATTACTCTTTGAGTGTTGTCAGCAGCTCGAAAGAGTGAAAAATTCGAGGTGTTCAGCCGGGTGTTCACTACGCCACGGGGTCACCCAACCAACAATTTCAATTTCTGGAAAAAATGCACTGATGATAAGAAACTTGTATAAGGAAAGAGATGTTAGTTTAACAATCGACGAACTAGAGGAAATTCCCAACAATAACAACTCCTTACATCTAATACTAGGAGACTTCAATGCTGCCAATGTTTTATATGGATCTCAAAGTACCAATCCGCAAGGAATAAGGTTCGAAAGGCAATCTGGTCATACTAAACGATGGTTTTCCTACTACTTTTTCCATCAAAAAACACCTTAATTGCATTTGATGTTTCCCTATGTACACCTGATTTAGCCAACTTCCTTAGTTGGAACATCTGGAGAAAGCAAAGATCACATACTAATTATCATACGGTCATCTCAATCAATGTCAACAAAACAAAATATATGTCGCATTAAAGAAAACCAGGACGACTGTAGCCTATTTGAAAATGTATCACACTCTTTATCTGCCACATCACCAATTTCCGCTAACATCAAGAAAGAAACCTCAAGGACAAGAAAGGTTTTAAGAACCACAGCAGCCAGAAGCATCCCTACAACCAAACCGATTCCTAAGACTAACCCCATGGGCTGAAGTCCTACAACGGCAAATTGTGTGCTATACAGGAAAACATTTGCAAAAGCCAGGAAAGCCTGCATACAAGCCAAGAGGCTGACATGGAACAATTTTGTCAACATAATGGACCATAAACAAGACTCAAGAACTCTAGTGAACCGTATCAGATCACTCAGAACCAGTGGATATACCCCAATCTTTCCATCTATGTTTAATAATGATATTTTGGAAAGTGATCCCCAGACCATAGCGAACAACTTCGCAAATAAATGGAAAAACTACAGCTCTGATTGCTCTTACCCGACTGTAGTCATTCAGGAAAAAGAAATCTTTGACATTAGCCTTACCCCACACAATGACTATCCGAGCTGGTTGACAGACGAAATATCAGATCTCAAATACCTTGATATCGAAATGCCAGAACTGGAAATGACCCTAAACAGAGAATCTGCTCTTTATATGATAAATGACTTAGAACGGGACAGATCCTTCACAAGCGCAACTAAAACTAATGCCAAAAAAAAGCAAAGTTATCATCACTATCATTTCACTTCTTCCTTTTCGCTCTATGATTTTTGAAAAAATCATTGCAAGACTAATAGGTTGGGCAATCAAAAACAAAACAAGCCCGGGTCAACATGCTTTTAGATACAATAGAGGGGTTCATACGTTAGTTCACCTTCTGAAAAATAAAATAGCTGAAAACCTAGCATTATCTTTCGACCAAGTAACGGCATCACCTCTTATCCAAGTTTGTTCCTTTATGTCGATGGCTACAGCTCGCACATTGTAC
Organism: Eristalinus aeneus; assembly: GCA_955652365.1. Classification (NCBI taxonomy): domain Eukaryota; kingdom Metazoa; phylum Arthropoda; class Insecta; order Diptera; family Syrphidae; genus Eristalinus; species Eristalinus aeneus. The sequence continues at coordinate 83,852,552 of OY019131.1, read as the reverse complement.
ATCACTCAGAATACCCGGAAATATGAAGTTATTAATTTTTTCATTGTTCTAATACAAATGTATATATGTAAAAATTAATGTACTTAAATTGTTAAGATTGAAGTATTAACGGCATTACATGGCCTTAATTACCCAAATGCCTTACCTTATAGAGTATATAAATTCACTTAATAGACTTCTACTTGTAAATAAATAAATAAAATAAAATTCCGATCTCACCTAACTTATGTATCAGAAAGGTCAGACTAGACCCCCGTACCTATTTATTCGCAGGATGATCAAAAATTAATTTTAGGGTATTGGCTGGGATTTTTTTTAGAGATGTAGATCCTTTGCCTCTCCGTCACGGTTCATAAGGACATCAGTTATAGAGGAACTTATATTATGGCGTGGAACCAAGAAACCTGTATTGTATTAATACTAAGAAACATTCGTTCGGAAAGGAAAATGCTCTCTATCATCTGGTTGCACCTGTAGTAAACGCCTTTTAATAAATTAAATGCAGTGTTTGTTTCAAGTATTTTAAAATTGTTATAATATATATGAATATATATTACGCTTCTTTTTTATATAATTAATGTTTAATTTATGTATATATATAGAGCATCTAATATATTTTAATAAATATGCAAATATTGTATATTAAAACGTACATATGAATAAATATTCATACCATAACATCATGTTAATAATGTTGCTATTAATCGATCAATAATAATATATGTGTATTCCTTTAACATTTGTTTGCTTTCTTGCTCAAATCTTACTTTTACTTGTAACCAAACGATTTAATTTAATAAGTTCAAATGCTGTATATAATTAGAAATAAATATAATTTATGTAATGGAGGAAACAACATAAAAATGTTTAACATATATGTATTTTTATCTTGAAGCAAATAAATACAAGGAGATATTCCTTTTAAACACGTTGACCCAAGAGATTCGATTAAGCACTAAAGTAAACGAAATTTTATTAGATTAGATTATTTCAGTGTAAGTCTTTTTATTGGTAGTATTCCATTATCTTTAAATTTATTAAAACAATATTCGCTGGTGTCTAATCTCTACGTGTTTCCGTATTATTTAGTGGTAAACTTTTTGCAGCTAATATACTTTATTTTATTTAATTAATATAATTTAATTTCAACTGGCATTCACAATTAAATTATTGCGATTTCATATATGTATTATATTTGTGAACCTTTTTCTTTACCATCCTTAAATTTGTCTTGAAAATCGTATAAGAACTTACACTATTACTTTACCTAGCATTTTATTCTTTTATTTTGTCTGATTGTTAGAAATTTACTATAAAATGCCTGCGTATTCATTTGATTAAGTATTGCAGTATTTAGTGTAATTAATTTGTCAGAAAAAAAAACTTCCTCTAACGACGTCTGTTTTATAAAAAAAAATATATAAGTACTTTATGAACATATGTTAAACAATCTACGGATTCGGAGTGTTCAAATTCCATTGAGCAAACTGTTCTTGCCACTGATTATTCGCATTTGCCTGCAAGAGAAGAGAAACGAAAATATTAAATTAATAATTAAAACAACTTTCAACTAATATTATTGTATGATCACACGATCGCATTAAAAAATAAATTTGATTAACTAAACATGTTTTAAAAAATGTACATATAATTAATTTAATCTACTTAATATTTGAAGTTATTTGTACCAAAAGAAACCTTTTATTTCAGACGTAATATACCTGCATTCATTTACGTCTTAGATACCCCATGGTATTGTAGGGAGCAAAAGCAGAAAAAAAAACAAAAAGCTGACACAATAATATCCTGGTATAACAAAAAGGAAGAAGAAGGGCAGGAGAAGAACAACAGTGTTTGATTAGGACGGTGCATCAGTTCATTTGAAGAATTTTCAAGAACAAAATTATCTCACCGCGAACAACAGCTCAAAATGTATTAAGCAGATTCGCACACACGAGAAAAATTATCTTCTTCTTTACATACACTCTTCATACAGGGCAAACCTGGGCATCAAATAAACAGTTACGTTTGGCCAATACAGTATCACTTAAATAGACTGAAAGGAGTTGTCTGTCCAACATGTGGCAACCACATTTAAATATCCGCTAAAAATCAGATCCATTGGCCAACACCTCTGTACCATGTTATTTAAGCAGCGAACTGCTTGAAGATATTGTGTCGGCATTTCATTTACGGGATAATGCTTTTCGGAGTTTTAACATACAGTGGCTCTATGGCGAACATAGAAACCTATCACAACTGAAAAAAAAACTGATTTACGGAAAGCAACTAAACTAAGCCGTAACAGTTTTTAAATGAAACATGTCTACGAGAATACTTATCATATTTTATACAAATTTTTACAGAAAAAAAAAATTAAATTTGACGGAAATTAATATAATGACAAATCCTTTGTTGGATAAAAAATAAATAAATAAGTAAATAAATAAAATGTATCCCCAGAACGAAAAAAATTTAGGATAATTTTCTGTTTTGAGCTAATGATGCGCTCAAAGAGGGATTGCTTTCAGTTTTCCTTCCACAATGTGATCACTCGCCTAGTCCTTTACCTATCTTGTTTTAATAAAATTGATTGCTAGTCCGAAACTGTTTGGTGGTATTCTGAACCGTTGTTGACAACAATTTTTACTCTTCTCAAGAGTAGTGTGACTACAAATATTACTTTTATATTTTTAATTTATTGAAATTTATTGTGAAATCAAGAGTTTAACGTATGAGCTTCGTTGCATTAGTACTGAAAACGTATATTTTGATTTGTAGTTACGATTTATTCCCAATCGTCCAAATTTATTTTCATTTATATATACATTATATTCAAAAATAGAACATATCATTTTTGAAATGATGAATCATGTATAAAGTATGCATTATTTTGAAATCATTATGAATTTGTACAACTCCTTTTCTTAAGTCAGTCGTTTTTTTCTAATTGTATTACTAAGTACTAGGTCCGAGCCTGGTTGGGAACCTATACAAACATAATTACATTTGCAAATGAAATGCATATATTTGCGAAATAGTATACGGTAAAGCATAAATTTCATTTGTGACCATATAGCGTACGAATTAGGATCATTTTGAGGATTAAAAAACTGTTAGAACGAAGAACAAATAAACAACATCTTAAAGGTATGCACGATTCATGGCTCGATTATAGTATTTTACCTTTTCCTGAAAGTATATACTTAAGGTAATTGCTCGCTTCACTAGATATTAATAGTAATTGTAAAACTATTAGGTTTGAGTAATTGTAAGGTAAATAAATAATTTTTTCATGTAAGCTGTCTTATTCTTGCATACCAAATTTGAAAAAGATGTTGACAAAGTAAATCGAATAACTGGCGGTGAACAACGGTAAAAGAAGGAAATAGTATGTGCCATAATGAACTGCCCTATATCTCAAGGTCTTACACGTGTCTTCATCTGTAAATAGATCACTGTAAAGACATACATCACTCTTGCCATTTAATACACAATTGCACCAATTCCTTTACCAGCTAGGGGTCGCTCTATGGTAAAAATGCAGAAACAATCATTTATAAGTCATTTCAATATTCTGTTCAATGATTTTTTTATTGAATGCTACTTCAACGTAACAAACGTCACTAAACAGCAAATAAAGCAAAGAAGCTCGAAAAGTCATACATGAGCATGACATAAAGCTTTTACACTTAAGATCTTGGAATACTGCATAGAATGTATCCACACCTTCCGCTGGCACACTTCCTTCGAATATAAAGAGACCCTTAAAATTAGTTTGGATGGATCAGTTTCCACATGGCAAGAGAAAAAAATTATAACCATTTCTCAAGGTTATTTCATACTTCAAACTTAATTGTATATCTCTAATCTTTAAATTCTTTAAAAACTTCATTTTTAGTAATATACATCTCTAGACAACCACTTTACCGAACTGAACTTATGAAATTCAATAGATTTAATTTAATATTAATATGTAACAAACTACTCGTAATATATTCAAATGTACATTTAATTATCGGCAGAAATATACAAACAATATATATTTTCACTAGGGAGGGGGATATTTGTATTCATGCACAGTTTACCTTTTCATTCCAGTCGGGATTATATGATTGCGTTTCATCGAAATCTGTAATTGCATATAACGATTTTGAGAGATTGGTAAAACATTTGTTTGGTTTATTTGTACACATCAAAACTAAATCAAACCAAAACAACTTTAATTAGTATATCTATGGTTTGCATGAGTTATAGTTTAATATATTGGTACAGGTTTCACAAGATCACTACATTCATTTGATTTGATGATACTTTCGTAACATACTTTCAAATTGGAAAAATAAGGGCAAGTTATTTTGTTTCCTTTTTCCTGAAAATAAGGTATGTATCCCCTAATCACAAGATTAGAAATTGTGAGAGAAAATTTTAAGTTTGGTGCAAATATCTAGCAGCCAAATTTGAAGAATTTGTATATTCTGTGTCGTCATATAACGACTTGCAAGTACTCCAATAAATTTAAATTAAATCATGTAAGTAGAAGTACGTAAAACATCAGCAGAAATTCATTCGAAAAATTGTGTTCGATCGAATAAAATGGCAATTTGCAACAATAACATCAATAAAGTTAAGTATGTTGTTAATGCATATAATTTGAATTGATTGAGTTAGGGTGAGAGGAAGACTATGCATTGGTGCGGATTCTTGTGAAGGGTGTACCGCATTCGTGTTGTTTGTCTTTAAAATATATCTGTACCTTACTTACGTCTCACTATCATTTTGATGCGATAAAAAAGTTAAAAAGACAAAACATTTTGTATTTTTTTAATGAGAGAGATCTACAGAGCACCAAGTCGAATTGTAGTGAGTCCAGTGAATTCCAATTTAAAAATAACGTAGAAAAGGTTTCATGATTTACTTTTAGACCATTATAAATATCATCGATAAAAAACAGTAAATGTTCAATTAAAAAGTAAAAGTTCATAGGTATAAGGCACACATACAGTACATTACATAAGTATGCCACTGCAAATAATGAGAAAAATGTTTGTAAAGTAGAATGTTGACCACTCTGACAAATGCAAAGCAATTATTTGCAGTTTTTTTTTAATTTGTTATCACCTGTTACTCGGTTATTATCCATTAGCTCACAAATCCTTTTCTGTATAGAATATAAATCATCTGCCTATGTTATAAATAAATTTCAATTAAATTTAACGGGAATAACTTAGAGATGCTGCTCGATCGAAAGCGGCTAAATGAACACTTTCTTTCTACATTGACTAAGTAACATGTGATGTTTTTCCTGAATTTCCAACATACAACTCTATTTAAAAAAATATTTTATGTTGGCTGAATGGAAGATATTTGAGTGTATTGCTTAGTAAGCATTGCTTATGGCGAACTACGAACTTAGCTATAAAGCCAAAATGAATTTGTTCTCATTGGTCTATGCACATTTTACGTGGGGCATACTTACATATACACAAATGTATTTTTTACGTATAAGTTGGGGGAAGTTTTCAATAATGGAATTACAAACGGTGGCTCAAAGAAAAACTAGGACACTCTTTCATATGTAAAGATTGGAATAAAAAAGTAAAACAAGAACTCTATAATTGGTTTGAGTGTACGATATCAAAATATTTCAAAATACTGCTACAATGTTTATTGTCTGAAATTGATTCATATTTTGTTGGAAGCTCGTTCAAACTGAAACAGTAAAACGAGAAAATGGACAAGTGGATTAAAGCTTTCTATACAAATTGTAAATCGAAAATGCTATTTATTTTTTAACTTTTAAATATATGAAGAACGAACACAAGCATGCCCACATTGTACGTTTATGGTGTCTAGATTGCTGTGTATTGTGTAATGTATTAAACTGATTGTCATAAAGCATGTATTTATTTGCGAAATTGATAATTTGTAGGCAAAAATTTATTCTCTAATATATATTCTAATCCATGTTGTGTATTCTTATATATCATTAAAAAGTGTCCTGGTTTTACTTTGAAGTACTAAATAGTATAGAACATTAGAGAAAAAACGATTTTTTTAAGAAAGGACACGATATTTTTCAACAAATTTAGAAAATAATTTTCCATTCGCTCCTTAGTAGAATAGAGTTATATTGAAGTATAATAATAATTGTTTGCGCTACAGTCCAAAGGGGGACAAGGGCCTAGCTTGCTCATCAACTGCTCGTGTTGTGCGCGCTACTGTTCTCTCACGAGTAGAAGGGACCTACAGTTTTTTGCCGACTCCGAACGTCGAAATTTGAGAAGCTTTCTTAGACAGTTATTACTCTTTGAGTGTTGTCAGCAACTCGAAAGATGTGGTGCTGTGAAAAAATCGAAAAATTGGTCTTTTTCAACAATACTTTTATGCACAACCCTAGGTAAAGCGGTATCATAAAAAATTGCTTATATAAGTGGCGGGTTTTTTCTTACATCTTATAGCAAGTTGTTCAAACACATTTCATGATTACATAAAAAAGTTATTTACATTTGCCCTCATTGCTACAAACCAATTTGGGCAAAAAATCAAGGAGTTACAACAAAAATTAAATTGATACTAGAGTAATAAGTTTCTATATTATAGACTTTCATTACTATTGTACTATACATACGTATACATTTAAATATATATGTAGGTACCAGTTCTTTAATTGTGTACGTACCAATTCTTTGCAACAAAAAAAATATATTTCTTAATCTTTATCTAGTTGATTTTATTTGATATTTTTACTTAGAGCAGCTTACAGCTGGTCCACTTATCAGTTATTTTGTTATTTTAATATAGTGGCTAGTCTCGCATTGAGAACACTCTTACATCGAAAACGTATTGTAGTTTTTAAAGCTATTAGGACAATTTTATGCTAAAAATTATTTTTAAAGAATTGAATGACCTATTTTAAAAGTGTCACATATTTATAAAGCAATGTTAAAAAATACACTTGAAATACAACTATTGAAAACAGACGCTGTCAAATTTATTGTTAAAATATTTCGAAATGAAATTTAAGTATTTATGTTGGACCAAACACTTTGATCAAATTTATGATATTTAGTGTCTAGCAAACAACGCGTACTACATAGTTTCTAAAATGTTTTCATACACACATATATTTACTCTTGATGTCAACACAATTAACAAACACGTAAAAAAAAGTATTCAGAATGTCTACCTTTTAAGTATCTCATCCGAACTTATAAGCTATTTAAGAAAAGATCGTTAAACGTATGAAGTTCGGCCAAACCATTCACTCTCATCACTCGACAGTTTTAATTGGCCTGTTGAGGTCAATAATGCACTTTAATTTAAACTTGTCTCCTAGTCATATGAGTTAATGATCGCTTGATAAGCATTTGATTAGTGTAAATACGCACAACTTCGAGCCAACAACAAAATGGTTGCTTATTTCTATTATTATCAATATTTTGGTAATATACATTTTTGAGATAAAACAACATAAAATAAGGAGAAAAACATTTTTAAGGTGAGTAGTGTATGAATAAGATTTGATAGATAGAAAGAATATAACTTCGAAATAGGGGTTGCTGGTGTTTATAAAAAAAAATAACAAACTAATGCATACTAATGCATTTCTAAAATGGGGTTTCTTAATATTTGGCATATTAATGTATGAATGCTGATATTATTTACTTATGAAGACAACAACAAAATTAAAAGAAGATATGCTCAACAAATTGATGGAAAATCGATGAACAAATATTTACTTTTTGGTGCCGTTTGAAATAAATGCCAACTAATTTACTGTGACAAATTTCCAGAGCATACAACAGGTAGCAAGGATTGTCTTAAATAATAACATTGCATTTGAAAAATAACACACGTACATAGATGTATATGTATATTTTAATTAAATATATAATCTAATTTCCATGTAATTTACCTTGTTATTGTGTTAACAGTTTACGCAATACATCATAATGTGCGCGTACATTAACATATGTATTTCATCGATGGCTTCGCCAATTTCATGAATTTTCGGAAAATCATCATCTTTTATTAGATGTGATTACGAATATTTGTGATTCGTTTTTTGTTTTGAACGAGGATAGGATATTGATTCAATATGGAGTGATGGGGGAATGGTAGATAGTCGTGGGGAATATAACCAGATACGAGTACCAATTTTGTGTTGAACATAAAAATAAAAGCAAACTCAGTTTTGTTTTTTATTGTTTTTTCTATTTGGAAAATAATCTAAAACGACGTAAATCGAAAAAAGAAATGAATTAGGAAAAAGGGTGATCAAGTTTGTCTTTGTATGAATGTGTTCTGTTTTTCTTTGTGCAACAAATTAAAGATTTCTTGGAACTTACCTAAGGGTTTAATAAAAGTGGGTTCCAGTTTTTTAGTACTCTCTTCGGGAGTTTTCGAACAATAATCCTCTAAAATTATAATATTTTCTTTTTTTTTTCTATTTTTTTTCTTTTTTGTAAGTACAGGATGTGATTGGTAGATCACAGTCAGAGGGAAAACAGTTAGCATATAAAAGCAAAAAATTTTTAAAAATATATGGCATCCTGTACCTTCCCAAGTGAAAATTGAACGGCCTTATGCGCATACAGAGTCGTTAACAACTCCGAAATGAAAGAAGTACTTTTAATAACATTTTTTTAGTAAATTTATCAGTTTTTAATGTCGATTAAAACAGATAGTTTAATAGAAAAATAAAATCAGCCCCATGTGTCGGAAATAAGTGGGAAGCTGTATTCGCATTAAATATTCAAGCTTTCCAATTTAGAACATACAGCTTCAGCGCAAACCCATATGGAACGTTATTGAACTTATGACTTTCGAAATTTTTACTACATTATAAAAAAAAGTGATTTTGCGAAATAATAATTAAAATATCCTTAAACATTCCTTAAAGAATTAGTGTCCATTTCGGTAATTTCAGTAACACTGTTATCCATCACAGTCTTCTATAATAAAACCAAAAATTATTTTCACCTGAATTGATTCAAACTAAATTGATTAAATGGATATATTAAAAAAAAAAAATAGTAAGATTTCCACTTTACTGTGGACGAGTATGGAAAGAAAAGATCAGTGTTAAAAATTAATGGAAAAAAACTCGAAAGTATAGAAATCAATTTTCGTTTAAAATTCGTATTGCTCACTTTTAGTCGAATGAATACGTCAATAAATAAACCCGCTTTATTTGTAAAAGTGTAAATTGCCACACCATTATCTACAACCAGAACTCACTTTATGATATGCTTTAAGGGTAAGTGGAATAATGGGTCCATACTTCTTTACAAAAATGTACTGGTCAGAATGTTGCGTTCAATAGTGATCGCTATAGACATTTTCGTTTCTTCACTTGAACAACCGTGATGTGCAGGGTGGGCTGCTTTAAACAAGATGGTGGAACTTACCGAAAAAAAAAATTGTCAGCGGAAAATTCAAACCCGTGCAATTTAACGCCGCTTACATTTTTTCTGGAAAAATTTATCGAAAATTGAACTTCCAGATAAGACTACGTCGGAGACAGCCGTGGCGGTCATAAGCCAGAAGGATAGTTAAATTATAACGACAGGAGAATATATTGTGAGGAAAGCGAGTTGTACCCTAAAAGAGCACTCTTTAAATCTGAGTTTGAATTACCATATTATAGGTCAACCGATTAATCGATTATACAAACTAAATTTGCCTCTTAAGACCTGCTAACCATTCACCCTGTACTTTCCTGAATTTATAAAGAATATTTATTATAAACAATTTAAACATTTAACAGAAAACAGAAAATGCAAAGCAATTTTGTAACATACACATAGAATTGGATTTAAGAAAGAATGATTCAAAATGAACTATGCCTAGCGAGTAAATAAATAAGGTAAGTTGAACAAGTAGTCTACCGTAAGGAATACATTAACTTTGTGCAAAGGATACATTGAAATTGAGGAACATGACATTGATAAATTCGTCGAAAATTAAATTTTTAAACAGAAAATATCTTTCGCAATAAAATAAAACTCAATGAAGAATTCGAGAAAAAAACAACAAAGTCAATTTTACCTGAATTTAATTCACGGACTAACGAGGACATTGCCGAAGATATTGTATCAGCTGCATAGTACAGGTCATTGGTAGGATCTCCGTCATCTGGATTTGAATTCAATTGTACTTTGGTTTTGTTTTTGGGAGGTTTTGTATATTTTTTGTTTGTTTTCAAAGTTGGTACATAATATAAAATTAAAATTATACAAAAATTATTTTAACAGGTTTTAAAAAATTATTTAATTAATAGTTTTTGAGGAATCTAAAGGACTTAGGGTTATGGTGGGAGAAGGCCTAGTCAGTTATATCTGTTTATATAGAATTTCTGAGGAATTTGATATTACGGTTAATTTTTTCGATCGTTCCATTCAATCCAACTTATTTTTGCCAAATACCCAAAATATCAAATTCGGCCTCCACGACAGACCAATCGTTCACTTAAAACTCACACAAAACAGACTTTGGAACACATATGTAAGAATCAACACAGGGAACGGACTAACTAAAATTGTACACCTCTTCTTCAAATTTGTGTTTCTATTTATTTTTTGGCTATTTTTTACATACTCCAGCAACCCCTTTCTAAGAACCCCTTAAAGTTATTAATCAAAATCCTCAGTGGTACTTACTTGATGTTCCATTCGTATGGAATGCGGCTCGAACTTCGTTCAACTGATTCATTGTTTGCTGTTCCAATGAATTTGCATTATGCACCGATTGAGTCTGACAATTGGGCGGAATCTGGTGATGCTGTTGTGGTGCTGAAGACCTAAGTAGTTGCTGCTGCTGTTGCTGAACGGAATTTTGTTGGTTTCCTGGCATTGGTGGGGATTTACCCGACCGTGGACTAGAATTTGGTGTGGATCGTGGGCTTGAAGTTTGTTGATTTTTCAACATTCGCATTAATCCCTCTAACTGATCCATTAACTGCCGTCTAGAGTCTTGAAGTGCACCCAAGTGTCCTTCCAACTCACCTTTGCGTTGCCTTAATGCGCGTAACTCATTTATGAGTGCTGGATTTTCGGGTGTCATTTGTTCCGCCTCCTGTTGACGGCGCAGCCGTGCTATTTCACGCATTATTTCTTTATTTTTTGATTCCAGTTGCGCAATCAATTCACGCTGAGCACGAGAATTGTCAGTGGCGATAGTAGAGTTTTCATTCGTCATTCCAGATGGCTAAAAATAAAAAACATTAAAGTTCGAAACATTTTTTTTACTGTTTCATAATAAATACGGCTCGGTTTTCCTGCGCAAGTCGAGCTGCATATCGCGCAATTAATCGGTGCTCTTCATCATTGGCTGATGCGGCCACTACTCGTGATATTGATGTACCACCAGCGCTATCTAAACTTCGTCCGGTGGCTCTGGAGTCTAACGTACTGCTTCTGTCATATCCATGCAACATGCTCGGGTCAGAGAAACCATTATGTGATGGTAATGGCGAAGGCGGCACAATATGCGATAAATTTAAAGTTTTTTCTGGCTGCTCCGGGAATCGTGGCAACACTTGTGCAGTCTTTTCAGGCACACATCGAAAGCTCTTCCTTAACGAATGTCCGATCTGTTTGCTAGGAGACTTATAGCTCGAATATTCCTTGACTTCGTGATCATTTTGGTGATTCAACGATGTCTTGCCATGCCAAAAGCATTCTTGACACAATTGGTAGGCGTGACACCGTTGACATCGATAACGAAATCCTGTAAAATTTTCTTTATGACAAACAGAACAGATAGTCGGATGGACGATTGTCTCGACAGTGGCCAATCGATGTAACAACGGTAACCAAACGAGACACGATGGTCCTGGTTCAGACATAAGTATTGCCATAAAATCATTAACGGTTACTTTATTTTCAGCAGGAAATATCTCTTCCTCAAGTCCTTCTTTATAGTGGAATGTTGGTGATTCGTATACAGCCGCGGGTAATGCAAGTACTTCTCTAAGAAATTCACCGAGTTTCCAATGGACAAGTTGGCCCGCACCATCTGATATTTGTGAAAATATATCTAAACGAAAAATACCATTAATTGTTAAATTATCGACAGCAGAAAGACAAAAGACTACTCACATCGTAACTTATCGACAAGTTTTCCCGAACACATTGTGGCCAGGGCTACTTTTATGGAAAAGACTCGTATTTTCCCTGAGTTATCACTGCGAATGCAAGGATAGTTTAATTGAGTGATTTTTGGATGGAGGAAATAAAAAGCTTACCTAGTATATGCAGCTAAAAGCCAGTTCAACAAAAGTCCAGCTTTTGAGTCGACAGGAACTTGCTGTGCAGTTGGAAGACGCTTGTTTAAATTGTGATACAGTGAAGATACAAGAGTCTCTAAGCGAGCAACACTGACTTCACTTTGTGGCTCCAAAGTGTTGAGACCATTTTCGCGGAATGCTTCTATTACATTCCATATATCGACCAGATGAAGATTTGTTGACTTTTGTATGTAGCGCAGTTTCGATGCTGTGCGGTAGGATGCGAAGCGTATTGAATCAAAAGTCTGCAGCCGCAGATCTTGGAGAATGGCAACTCGAGGTTCTAATTCCATCATATTTGCTTTTTATTGCAGTATTCTCTGAAAGAAAAAAAAAATTACCTGTTTTATGGCATTTTCTAGCGAGGCTTCCTTAAATTTGTAATATTTTCGTTTCATTGTGCATGAAAGACATTAACTGTTTGTATGAACGCAACCAATAATACTTCCTTGATCCGAACACCGGAGAAAAATGGATGTACTGGCTCAAACGATTTTGTCACTTTTATTGTAGAAAAAGTTTATATAATTTAATTTCAACTTGGGCGAGAAAACTATTTTGACAAAGTTGCCTATATCCGAACACAATCTTTTGAATAGAAAACTTGTACAAATATTTTTATACAACTCGTAAAAATAGTAGTAAGCAGTTGTAACTAATCTTCTTGGATTAACTTTGGTTTAATAAAAAATGTTTAATAAGGAAAAAAAATCCGAAGCAAATAAATTTACCTCAGTTTTAAACAACATACACAGTTCCCCACAAAACTTGCAACAGTATTTTTTTTTCTACAAAATGCGTAATGGACAATAACACGTTTAAAATTTTGCATTTACATGAACGGAAAATATAACCGAAAGGGTTAGACTCTACTCTATGATGTTCTTATAAGATAGGGTATTTTTATATTTTCTACTACAACAATATAAGGAGTTCTGTTCATTTGGATTCCGCTTTACCAGCCCAACACACATTTCACATGCAACCATCAAAGAATTAGGTTTCATAAATATTTGGGATATGATGAAGAGAAAATCCATCCAACCAACTCTCAGGAGTGGACCTGGTTTATATTTTTTGCCACCATAAGAATTGTTGCTGCTATGGCAACATCTGAGTTCTTTGCTCTCAAAGTATGCAGAAAGCTTTCATATATGTGGCTACAAAACTATGAAGTGTTGTTGCTGCTGCTGCAAATTTCCAAGCGGCCAAAGAATATTTCGCATCAACAAAAAAAAAGCACGGATATAACTCCATGAGGTGGGTTTGCATGAAACCGATTTTTATCTTTACACTTTTTGTTTGGTTCGTTTGTTATTATTATTTATGTCAGTTTTAAATCACTGTATTGTTGATGTCCTAGAGAGGTGAATGATGAATTGAACCCTTTACGAGTTTGCGGGATGAAATAAGTTACTACCATCATCTTGTGGTACAAAACGTGAAAGAATTCAAATAAGTTCTTAGCATTGAACTGAACTTTCATTTAGGTCAAGATGTCTTCTGCTGCTATTCTGTGATCACTGATCTTTCAACTGTTTTTTTTTGGATTGATGGAGTTGAAACTCAAAGTGTTGACATACATTTTCGTTGCATTATAAAATTAAGGTCATTCACTAGAACCTTATAATCGTTTGTATAATCGAATACAGGCGCCAATATACAACCACCAAAACTTGAACTTTTGTGGCCGCCGTGGCGTAGTGGGTAGAGTGCGACACTCACACGCAGGTCTGGGTTTGACTCCCGGTTGAACACCTCGAATTTTTCACGGCACCCCCTCTTTCGAGCTGCTGACACTCAAAGAGTAATTACTGTCTAAGAAAGCTTCTCAAACTTCGCCGTTCGGAGTGGGCTAAAAACTATAGGTCCCTTCTACTCGTAAGAGAACGATGCGCGACGAGTTGTTGATGACAAGCTAGGCCCTGGTCCCCTGTGGACAGTCGCGCCATACAATTATTAATTATTAAAACTTGAACTTACGTTTTGGATTTATAAAAAGTAATTTAATGTGACTAATTTATATCGGCAAGTTAAAGTAACTTTTTCAGCAAGAAAGAATTATATAGATTAAGAAAAATACATTAAAACAGATATAAATGAATGAAAACTTTCTGGGTCCGTATGGGTCCGGAAGTAAACAGCAGTCGACTGTATAGGTGTTTCAAATTGAGCCAAATCCAACAAAAGTTGCTCACGCACGAAGCACTTCCAAGCAAATGGTCGTCTGTTTTTTTCGGAAAAACTGGACATGTCGTAACCGTACCACCAGAACAACGCAGAACAGTCAATTCTGAGTGGTACACAACCATTTGTTTAAAAGTTGTCTTCCAAGAAATCAGGAAAACTAACCACCGAAGACGGATCACTCTTCACCACGACAGTGCGAGCTCTCACACATCGGCTCAAACAACTGCATTTTTCAGCACTCAAAACATCGATTTGAAGAGTCATCCGCCGTATAGTCCTGACTTGGCATCGAATGGCTTCTTTTTATTCCCGTACGTAAAAAATAAGATTAGAGGTCAACGTTTCAACGCGTTCGGAATGCATGTTTTGGAGATACCTCAATCAGAGTGGCTTCGATAATTGGTTCAAACGCATGCGAAAGTGTATAGATCTTAATGAGGAATATTTCAAAAAACAAAAAAATCTATTTTCGATATTTCGATATTTGTTTTTGTTCTTTAATCCCGAAATATGAAAGGCAACCCTCGTATTCCAAAAATTGATCCGAGTAGTTTTCAATGTCCTGATTTAAACTGAAGATTCTTCTTTTTAAATTTTTTTTTGCAGAGCCCAGAACAAGAAGTAGTCCAAAAGTGCCAAGGCGAACATGGTTGTGGTGATATCACATCCCATTGAAGCTGCGAAAAGTTCTGGCGAATCAACTAGTGAAACATTGCACCTTTTCTATTGATCGACTCTTGTTCTTCTGTTTGAGGGTATCACTTTATTTATCCAGCTAAACATAAAACACTTCAGAATTTTGAAGGTATTGTCCGTCAAAAGCTGAATATACAACTATTTCTTGCAACAATTTGCTTTTTTTAGGACAGACATATTACACATATATACATATTACAAAGCAGATTATTTATATATATGACTGGATTAAGTTTATCCTAATATAAAATCACATCCAAACCAAGACTGTCTGAAGTAATATTGGAACAAGACTGTTTGGTTTGTTTTAGGAACGTGACGATTGTGATTCGATCTTAAATATCAGCCATAGTTGGTGTTTAGTGTACCATGCTGACCAATGTTGTCCAAACTGACAAATGGTTGTAAGGATTCCGATCCGACTCTTTGTAAAGTATATGCCACCTTCTGAATAATAGGACGAATTTCGCAAATGTATTTTTAACGAATTAAAAAAGTTAATTCGACACATTTAACATAAAAAGGGTGTAAATCTCAAAAATGGAAGAAAGTGTACTTTTATACGAATCGAATTCTCTCAATCTTATTAAATACACTCAACTAGCCAATTTCAACAGCCTTGTACCAAATTGATTGCTTTGGGATAAACAGTCAACGGGTGAGTGTAAATTGCTGGAACAATATAATACCGAAGTAATTCTGATTTCGCCGCAGCTTTATATATCACTCTGAGTAGTTTCCAATTATTGTGTTTTCATATCCCCTCGTGAACGATCATAATTGTTTTAATGACATCCTTTCACACATGTAAACTTCCGTGTGTAATGTGCGTATTTTATAAACACTTGTTTAACATTCATCTGATTTGCTCTGATACGGTAAATCTATAAAGAATATATAACCTGAACAATCTTTATAAGCATTATATTGCTTTAAATAATTTAACACAATTTAATATAACTCAAATTTTATGATGAGATTCTATAACTTAAATTATTGTACTGCCTTCAACTGTATATATGCATTTACATACACCCTACTCCGACGTTGAAAAGTTACTATAGATTTAAAATAGTAGTAATTTGACAAAATATTGGCTAAATTTAAGCCACCTGCTTAAGCCACTTGAAATTAAGATTAAAAATATTATCAAAACAATTTTGAGAGTCAGCTTATATTGAAAGAATAAATCCGGCTAATGAATCAATCTATCCATGATTACCTACATCCATTATGACTTTGACAGTTAACAGTTTAACTTTCTAAGAACTAAGACAGACATAATTAAAAATTCGATCCAAATTTCATTCTAAACGCAAGAATCATAAAAAGAAAGGAACAAACGGATTTTTTGTCTAAAGGTTTTTGAATTTTCTTTTCAAGCGTTGTTTGCAAATGTGTAACACACAAAAAGACCTATATTAATTAAGTGTTCCCGCTAATGAAAACCAAACCATGACGTGATAAACCGGACATAAAATTAAATTTCTATAATTTTCGAATTTAACGTCCGTTCCGGCGATCAGATCTGTAGAATACGGTGGGTGCGTTGGGACGGTTTTTTTTGCAATTTCTTCCTTCAAATGCACTAATAATGCCATGTAGTATTTGCTATTGATCCTTTTGCCTTTCTCAAGATAGTCGATGAATAAAATTCCGTGCGCATCCCAAAATACGGATGCCATAACCTAGCCAGCCGACTTTTGTGTTTTTGGACAAAGGCCAATCCGCTGACTGCCGACTTGACTCTGGAGTGTAGTGGTGGACCAATGTTTCATTCTTTGTGACATACCAAAGCAACATATCTCTTGTCGTAATTGTACACACACAACAAAACAATGAATAACTACTGCCCTGATAGTTATTCATTGTTTTGTTGTGTTTAACAGCTCTAAACAGCTTTCAGCATCATCGATACGTTGTTGTTTTTGGTGTATTGCTAACGTGGCACTCATTTCGAAAACAGTTTTCTCATGGACAAATGTTCATGCAAAATAGTGTACACACTGCCTTCTTCTCACGCAATTTCACTTTGCGGTTTTCCAAAACGATTTTGTGTACTTTTATAAGGTTTTCAGTTGTAGCCACCTCAACTGGCCTTCCAGAGCGTTGAGCATCGTTGGAGTCTGTATGGCCACGTTTAAAATTAGCATACCACCGAGAAGAAGTTGCTTTTGATGGAGCAGAGTCCCTGTAACACTATTTAAGCCATTGTTGAGCAGCTTGCAAGGTATTTTTTCCCATCAAAGAGCAGTGTTTAATCAACACACGAACTTTTGTTTTTTCAAATAATTTCATTTAAGGACAAGAACACGGAAATGACCAGACCTAGATTGTTTCAACAAACACTATTTTGATTACAATAATTACAAGCATGTCGAGTGAAAAGCAAAAGCAAAAATAAACCTCTAATGAAACTCTTGGGCAACGAATAAATGTGTCGACCTGAATTCGCTTCTTTTCCTCAGTGTGTTTACATTTAATTTTTCATTTCCTTTCATTAAGCGAAGAAATGAAGAAATAAGCACATAGTCCTTCCCTTAGTCTAATTCCATTACCTAGCATCCCAAGAGATGCCAGAAAATTTTCTCTTCAACTCTTCTTCGCATAATATTTTTAGCGTGTGTGCTTTCAGGATTTAAATGTCTACGACGTCAACGAAAAAAGTTTCACGTTCATGGAAGGACGCTTTAAGCAAGGGGCACTTTCTTTTTAATAGCATAATCCCAAGCTTCCAAAAGGTTTCCACTTGTCGTTCAACAAGATTGACACAAACAATTTCATCTGACGTTAAGTGAGGTTGTTTCTGCGCTAGTTTTTCTTTTCTAAGAAATTAATTGTAACCTGCATATGACCTGTCGTTAATATTGATATTATCAACTCGGAACGGTGTCATGTACTGAAAATTTGCATCGAAGTCCCAAGAGCATACATGGAGAATAATTTTTTGAATTGAGTACGCCCCATGAGTATATATTTAAAAGCACTAACACAGCGTTGGTCTAAACCAAGTACGATAAGTAATGTATTTCTGATAAAAACAAAAGCTTTGAGATTTAATTAAAAAAGTTGACAATGAAGTGGAAAGTAGGTCATTTAATTGACAGACGCCAGTGAGATGAGACGAGAAGACCCTCCGTCGCTGGTAAAGGGTAAATTTAATTATATCAGTGATATCCTATTGCGAAGACATCCAAGTTTGTAGTACGTACACATTGCTCACGTCGACACTAGACAGTGTCATGCGAGTTTGAAATAGAAAACAATTTAAAGGGGATTAAATTGAAAAGTTCTCACCCGTTCTTTCCAGAACATGGGGAAAAGTGTTATAAGGATCTACATACACAAGGACAATGAACACTCGACACTCGCATCTTAGTCTGTCATGATTTCAAAATAAATTAAAATGACAAATGTGGTTCCAAAGCATTTGGAGGAGAAAATTAAATTTCGTGTTGCTGTCTTTAAACTGTTTGGTCGTCTTGGTCAATCTTAATTTGAAATTAATTTTTCATGGGAATATGTATTTTATTTTTGCAGTATATATTTTGCGACGTATCTGTGCCAGAACGAATGTGGGACTAGCATTAGCTCAGAGGTCATACTTATCCATATTAGCTTATCGTGCAATTTATAAAGGAGGATCAGAAGTTAAACTTTATTTAACCTGAATTCAGATCAAATATAAAAACAATTAATAAAAAAACAAAAAAAACTTTTCTTGTGTTATACTCGATCAAATTTACTAGATTATGTTTTTATAGGAAAAATATTGATAGTTGGGTCCTAGATCATTAACTAATTGGACAAGCGGATATAAGTTGTGTGATTGCTTACACGTACCGTGAAGAAGAAGAGATAGACTCATCATTGACCAACCAGAACTTCAATATTGAAAACAGATTTTATTTTTTATGGGTTTTTGAGTAATTAGAGTGTATTATAAGGCTTTTCAATTATTTCGATCTCATGGAAATGGCAATACTTTTTACATTTAAGAAGCCACTACTTACGATAGTTTCATTCAATGTTTTTTTGAACATAGCTATCATTCAATGTTTTTTTGAACATAACTATCATTGTATAATAACAAGTGCACAAGTTAAGTTAGCATCGAACCTCCTGGGGTTGTTCTCGTAACTGCATGCCCGTTATTTGGCGAAGCAATGTTTATAGGGACCACCGCTTGCCCAACGGTTTAAGTAATGAAACAGACCACAAGGTTGCATTATTTCACGACATAAAAAAAGTGACAACGATTCAAGGTTATAGAAGTAAAATGAGACTTCCTTGCCTTACCGGTTATCCAGAAAGTACAATGTAGTAGGTCAGATATAAAATATGGCATCTAGTTTTTATATTTATGCAAAGTTCTCTCGGATTTACAGAGTTAAGCATGTCCATTTTCTCCTGACATGATACAGCAAAAATGACGTACTCCTGCGATCAAATACATCATAATCACCCAGATTATTCAGATTTCAGTTATGATACAAATATCATTCATTCATTCATCATCAGTATCAGTAGGAGAAAGCCTTCAGTGGACAACGAAACGGTCACAACAGGACCTGAGATAGCACATGTATAAAGAAGCCTTAATTCATGAAATTAGTGGCAACAGGAATACGGAATATAAAACTTGTTAAGATCTGATAATTTTCTTTTCAATACCGAATGCCGACAAAACCGTCAGCCACAACTAAATACCATAGATAAAGAAATATTATTTATTAGTTTTATTTAAGAACTTTTCATTGATTTTTCGAGACCATTAATCCATGTCTACAGCTACTGTGTCAACGAAATAAGTCTAAACGCTGTAGATTTAAAACAGGAAATAAATTCAATCGAGAGGGTTGTATATAGATATTCGTTGAAATAATAGACAGTTAACAGTTGTTTCTTTGTGGCCGCCGTGACGTAATCTTTAGAGTGCGTCACTCACACGCCGAAGGTTCAATTTCGACTTCCGGCTGAACACCTCACATTTTTCACGGCACCACCTCTTTCGAGGTGCTGACATCACAAAGAATATTAACTGTCTAAGCAAAAGCTTTTCAAACTTCGCCGTTCGGGGTCGGCAAGAAACTGTAGGTCCCTTCTACTCGTCAGAGAACAGAAGGGCGCACAACACGAGTAGTTGATGAGCAAGCTAGCCCCTGGCGCCCCTGTGAACTGTCGTGTCATCTAATTATTACTAGTTAGTTGTAAATTTATTTCGAAATGTTATTATTCCATAAAAAGTATAAGTGTAAAGAGTAACTTTTCAGATGAATTTAGTGATGTTAAACTTCTTCACTCCAAAACAAATACAATATTGTTTTGAAACCTTTCCCATTCATTCAATATGCTCATCAAATCCATTTATTCCAACTATCCACAGTAAGCTACACCCGAAAAATCGAATTTAAATTCGATTTCATACATTTAGGCAATAAATTGGGAAAACTAGGGACCAGAACGTAACTGAATCCAAAACAATATGAGAGAACGAGTAACTCTTGAATCAAATTGTTTTCGTGTTTACACTGCTAATGCACGTAAATTAAATTTCATTGAAATGTTGTCCTACTTACATATAGGTGTATATGTACATACGTATGTTACAGCAATCGGCAATAGCAAACTTCTGAGGGTTTGACAATGTCATAGATTTTATTCAGTGGCCCAGATTGAGGTGATCTTATGTATTCAAATTTGCATTTAAGTTCTGTAGCAATTACTGCTTCCTTATCTCTGTCTCCATACAATGTATTCTTCATTAGATTATTTACATACTAGAGTTTGTTACCATGTGGCAAACAATAGAACACGAGAACTGTCAACTGAAAGTCAAATTAACTCCAAAACAAATCAGCTTTATATTTGATTTCGTAAGACTATCATTATTTTGATCGACTTTTGTCAACTTTTGTGATTCTATTATAGTAATAAAATGTGTATTTCGGGGCGTATGGAGGAGGGCACTGTTATCATAAATACTAAATGAATATGTTTCAGGAGAGTAAGTGACTCTTCAAAAGGGGATCAATATAAATGCAATTGTTTTGAGAAGTTTTGCTGTTGCGGAGAGTGAATTTTGATCAATTGGACGGAATATTTAAATCTTCTGAATATTTGCTGTTATTCTGTTGTAGGACACCCAATATACTTTCCTCCTCCTCCTTTATTATATTATGTAACTTATCCTCAAAGGTGTTTTAATGCACATATGTCAAATGGAAAATTGAAATGGTGAATTTAATTGTATTTGCATAGCAAATGATTGTTTAAGGCGTAATTTTCATCCATTACGAAATCTTAAATTTCTGCCTTTGGAAGAAGAGTTTTCTATATCATCAAAATTTACTCATTTCCAAAGTCATAAAGATTTTAATATTGTTATCACATGTGCCACAAGTTCGTAAAACTTGGAAATGTAATTAGGTTTCGCATTATTAAACTATATAATTTCAGTAGAAATACAAGGGTTGTTGCTGAGTCGCACCAAATGAAGCAGTAAGTAAAATTATCTAAGCATATTCTTGCACTACAATTAAAAGCATCACATTAAAATATTCAAATATGTATGTAAAGCACCAAACATTTAACCAATATTTTTCCATAGACAATCAAAAACAAGTTATATTATTTATTAAGTTAATAAATATGTGTATATTTACACAAATATTGCTGGAATCGATATTTCCTTTAAATCACTTCCGCATCTGCATTTAAATCAATAATATATGTACATCTTCTTAGAACTTTCAACTTTAGAACCATTTTCACACATCAACAGTATGTATGTTTATCGTACGTTATACAATTTTCAAGCTGCCATGTGGCTGTTAAAAATACCTGTACTCCCAGGACGCCAAGTTTATATGATGGAAAGCATTTTGTTGTTGATGCGACATGCTTTCCATATGCTTAGTCGGTCCATCAAGTTAATGAACATTTTCGTCTGTGGTACCCCGACTGCAGTGAATTAAAATGGTTGGTAGAGGTAACGTGAGGTAAATTCAACCAAATTTCTGCGTTTAAGCAAATTTAATTATATTTTAAATTTATAATTAAGGGTTGAATCAGCTATTCGACAACACTTTGTAGAATAGAATTATTATTTAAATTTTATGGTGTACTCTGGAATCCTCTCTTGTGGGTTATTCACGTACTAGTGGTTCGTTTGTTGCCATCCGATATCGTTCTGATGTGTACTTGAATGAATTGTTTGAATTTTATTTTTTTGCATTGGTTATGCAATTTTGACTTTCATTACACACAATGACTGCATTGTGCTTTTGGAATTGTTTGGAATGTTGCCAAAATTATTTGGTTATCCTTAAAAGAAAAATCGATTTGTTCTTGAAAATTTGCTTTATTTAAAGTATCGTAAATTTATTTATTTTTTATAATGCAACTGTAAAACCCCAAGCCACTTTTCGACAAGATATAGGCATTTAGAAGATATTATATGTGTCCTTTTATTTACAGCATACTATTGTATTCTTTTTTACATTTGTGTGTGAAAGTCTCCACTAGTAATATTATCTGCATCTGCATATTTCATTTTTGCGATTGCATCCTTTGAGAAGATAGATTTCCATATCGAGTTTTTAACATATTCACATCTTTTAAGTTGCTGGCAACTCTTAAAAATTAGTTTTTGATTTTGTCCAAGCTGCTGAGCAAAATCAACGCTGTTAACTCAAAGCAATAGATTTAAGTAGTCTTCCCCAGTACAACAAACAGTTATAATTGAGGTACAAACAGTTATAATTGAAGTACACACAGTCCATAACATAGTATGCGAATGTAGGAGTTCAATGTTTAAAAAGTATTTTTTCTAAAAAACTGAATGATTTTAACTGCATCTTGACAGGTTAATACCCCCTGAATCGTGTCTCTATATGGAAGCGAAACACGTCGTACAGTGAATAAGTCGAACGCCCATCAGACGAAGACCTTTTTCGGTTATGTAAGACCATCTTTGCCGAGGATAGAGCGTAGTCCACCGAGGATTATCATTTTTGCTGTCTGACTACGAGGTATATAGAACCATATAGAGCCTTGACGCTTCAGAATCTGATACACCATTAAGTGCGTTTTTATCTGAGGCTGATGTAGACATTTTAAAAAATCAAAGAATAGGAACAGCAAGTGGGCCTGACAGGAATCTTTAGAATTTACTCAAAACTGGCATCGAATTCCTAGGATTTTCAGTCAATGCCTGTCTAAAAATGCAATACTTTCCAACAGAATGGAAGGAAGCAATAGTTGTCCCTATCCCAAAATCAGGCAAGCCGATCAAGGAGCTTAATAGGTCCTAATAGGCCTATTATTATATTAAGTAGCCTGAGTAAAGTTTTTTAAAAAATATTAAAGAAAAAATTGATAGAAATTATTGACGAAAGGAGGAGACGATACCATAGCACGAGCCACGAAATTAGAATTATATTGTAAAATCGTGCTCCTAGAAAATCTACAGTAATGATACTTCAGGATATGAAGAAAGATTTTGAAACCGTGTGCGACAACGCTCTGTTATTTAAAATGCTTCGATTTAGTTTTCCAACTTTTCTGTCCAAAATTATTCAGAGTTTCTTGTCAAATCGTACGTATAATTTAATTGTATGTCGCGACAGTCCACAGGGGGACGAGGGCCTAACTTGCTGAACGCTACATCTCTCACGAGTAGAAGGGACCTACAGTTTTTTGCCGCATCCTAACGGCGAAGTTTAAGAAGCTTTCTTAGACAGTTATTACTCTTTGAGTGTTGTCAGCAGCTCAAAAGAGGAGTGCCGTGAAAATATCGAGGTGTTAAGCCAAGAATCGAACCTAGATATTCGGCGTGTGAGCGTCGCACTCTAACCACTACGCCATGACGTACGTACGTACAAAGTATTCGTTGATAATTGTCCCTCTAGTGTAATAAATGTTCCACAAGGATCGGTCCTTGAACCAATTTTGTTCAATTTGTAAATGTCTGATATCCCGCACTTACCGGATTGTAAATTTGCTCTTTATGCGGATGATTACATCATATTTTCGTCGGTTTCAACATTGTAACTAATTGACAGTATGCGAAAGAAAAATGCATCGATCATCTAAGCAAATGGAGAACAAAAGTAAATGCGGAAAAGATACAAGAAAAAGAAAGTCATGTTTCTTGCCGCCAAACAAATTAATAATAAGCAGCCAACACATCAAATGGGACCCACATGTAAAGTACCTAGGAGTATATCTTGGTAAAAGACTTACATTTAAGGAACATATTTCACAGACCTGCAACCTTTCAACTCAGTACCTTCATAAAAATGCTAATATTTAATGACCTCTGATAGGATACGCAAGCTCACTGAAGCATTTTTAATCAAATGTAACCTCCCTGAAAATCTCTTAATAAATAAACTGAGTACTATTCACATAGTTCTATTCACATTCACTTTTTTTTTATTTTAATCTTTTCATTTGTACATCTTTAGTATGAATTTTCTTTTTTGTATAAAACTGAAATGTTATTATTTTTAAATGTATACACGTGTATGTATATTTCGTTTACATGTAACTACTATAGTATTGTTAAATTCTATGCACTGAGAATTTGTTTATCTGTGTGTTATTTTTTTGCTGCCTTAATAATAATAATAATAATAATTGTTGGCGCTACAGTCCAAAGGGGGACCAGGGCCTAGCTTGCTCATCAACTACTCGTGTTGTGCGCGCTACTGTTCTCTCGCGAGTAGAAGGGGCCTACAGTTTTTTGCCGACTCCGAACGGCGAAATTTGAGAAGCTTTCTTAGACAGTTATTACTCTTTGAGTGTTGGTGCCGTGAAATATTAGAAAAATTGGTGTTGAACTGGCTGCCTTATAATTTATAAATAAGTGTATTTCAGTTGAAAGATATGTTTTGTAAATACATATCACATTTCTGAACTGTAAATTGTATGTTGACATATCATCGTATTATTAAAGAACGAAAAAATCAATCTATCTATCTTTTGCTGTCGGTTTCAGTGCAACATGTTGGTTAACCATAGCACAACTAACAACTTTTTAAAAATTTATTGAAAAAATAGTATCAATCTTCATAAAAATAATAAAAATTTCATGTAAAAAGCAGAGGAAAAACAAAAGCAATTTTGATTTGATGACTTTTTTCAATTAGGTGAATTGAAAATATCAAAATCAAGTGTTTTTGCTTGGTTTGATTGAAATACTAATAACAATGCTTTCAGAGCCGTAATAGGGCTGACCATATCGCTCACGTATATTTACAAAATTTTGCGCTTGAAAAGCGATTCGAATACACATTCAGCAGCGCAATGACTTATTAATTAAAAGTATATACACATTAAATCAAAGAAATTAAAGAAAAAGAACCTGTTATACAAATGTTATCTCTAAAACAAATTTTCCATGGCAAACCTTTTCCGAGCAAGTGCATAATATTATTATTTTTAGACAGTGAAATGAAATGCTTTAATACAGAATAAAATCCAAAACTTAAAATTGACAGCATACAGTAAGACTATATATAAATATATACATAATATATTTTGCCGATTATTTTTAGCTTCAAACCAAAATGACTGAGCAATTACACACATTAACTGAAACCCTTAGCATAAACTATTGTACTATAAAATGTGAAAGCCACCACCACCGAAACCACGTTCGAGTCCAAAAAGGGCGTACTATAAAGGGATCAAAGGAATTCCTGCCCACACTTAAACGAAGTGAAATGCTAAACTTTTTGCGTGTTGCCTTAGCGCAAGGAGAAAAGAATGAAAAGTGAAATAACATTTGCACAGAACACAAAATAAACAGGAAATGCACCGAACACCGATGTGCATAGTCATGTGAAAGTCGGTTTTTCGTCATTTTTCTCGCATAAGGGCTTTGAGTACTGTGGAGGAAATAGGTTGGTGAAGAAAAATTTGCTTATTTCGTTTTTCGAATCCACCAATGTACCCATCCACGAAAAATGTCTACAAGCTTCTCGTGTTGACGGGAGAAAAAAAAAAAAGAAAAAAAAACGTACATACATGTGTATTCTGGTCTTGCTCGGAAAGAGCGTTTTACTGGCACATTCATGTGCGCTTGATATCAGTTCCTGCAATTTGTGTTTCATTTTTTTACACGGACGGTGACTCCATCGCTTAGCCAATTAAATACCAAAATATCACGCCAACTAACCTTTTGTCCAGCAGGCACTCATCGGCACAATCAACAACCTACTTGTATTGTATGAGATGAGTGGTACTTCCATCGCGAAGAGATGCTAATTTGTGTTTTGCAAGCTAACGAGACTTTTCTGGCATACAAATAGCACATTTGCTAAATCCCAACATGTAGAGTTTGTCACTAATTTGACTAATTACATATAAACAAATATATGATGGTACTTACATAAACTTTGCAGAAACTTCTGGAAAGATAAAAAAATATTATTCTAAATTGCCTACAAAAATTTATATTCAAGTTAAATCAGGGAAAAGGTTAACAAATGTGAAGTGAAGAAGTTCACTGAAAAGAGTTGGTTTTTGCTAGTCGTTGTGTTTGACTTACTTAAAGGCATACTCAATAATCGTTAACTGAACTTTTTCCATAAAATATAATCTAATCTATCAAATCTAAAAATAATTCAAATCTTAACTACTTCAACAAGAATTATGACAAATTTCGTTACATTTCTTTTGCGATTTCTGACTCATAAAGCAGGAAAGTTGGATACACAATTTTCTTCCCAACATCTAAAACCGCCCACAAGTGTACCAGACACGCTGTCGTCGTAAGAGCATTTTAATTTCCTTATGCGCAGACATCAGCCTTCGTACAGAATATTCCCGATGATGACATTACCCGACTGTGCTACTGCTTCATTCCTTATAAACCGAAAACCAATGCGCAAAAAAGCCGAAAAAGAGAAATAATGTCCAAATCATGATGAGAAGAATTGAGGGGGTGAGGGCAAGTGAGTTACACAAAACCAGACTGATGTCAACTATTTTCTTCTGTACCGTGTATGTAAGTTTGCCCCCATAAATGTATTTATGTATACCCCCGAAATGTATACGATATCATCCGGTTGGGTATTATATTTTAGTGAGAATGCCACATTGATGCCATTATTGTAAAAATACATGGTTCCCGTCGTTAGGTCACCGAGCATAGTATAGACGATGGATCCAATTTGCTGGCAGAAAATTCTCACTTTAAGAAATACACTGCAAAGGATTCTAAGAGCGACTCATGTTAGATGCATTGTATCAACCAAATTATTATCGTGCGATTGGGAACTACGCTTGATGTTAATGTAGTATTATATTCCAACTAGCTGAATGGAGCACATAACGTTTGCTAAAAGCAGTACTCGTTCTTTATTCAATTATTCATCAATCAATACAGATTTTGTGTAGAAGTTTTAAACTGAACTGATTTAAGCTTTATAAACATTATGGAAAAACAGTGGATAAATATGGAGCTTTTGTTTTGTCACACACAACTTATAATGACTTCCTGTGTATAAGCTCGATTTCGGGAAAATTCGGGAAACAATTATTACATTAAAATGCGTTAAAAGAAAAACATTATTAATGTTAAGTAAAGAACAAACTACACTTTTACTAAATGCCATAGTGTTCTACGCAAACAACAAACAATAGAAATGCTGACTTTCAAATTGTTATCCTTTTTATTTTATTGTCAAATATGCAGTTTTAAATACTTTCTTGGTCTTGTAACGACTAAAGTTCTTTTGGTATCGCGATGGTGTTCTTTGTTTTCTTTGTATAAAATAGCCAATTTGCGAGTCACTTTAACAACCCTTCAGTTTGGTTGGTATGCTTATGTTATTTTCTATGGCTCATTCTCCATTTTTAGAACTCTTAAAATGTTTTAATTTACCTTTCGGAAAAAAAAAATATTTTTTAAGCGATTCTCCCGGTTTAAAGATTTTAACACGTGGAAAAAAATGATAAGCTCTTGTGGAATTGTGAAGATGTCTGTTGTCAATTAAAGTTTAGTTTAATGAATGTTTAATATTTACAAAAGAAAACGAACGATTTCTGCCAAATTATTGGTTCAACTTACACTGTTTTTCTTAAGAGAATGTGGCGGAATTACTGAACCACTTCTCCTTGAGATTAAGGCTGGGAAAATGGTGGGCATTACAAAACCACGCTAACTATGTATTTGGAAACAAATGGACCTCTGGCAATATGGCGCGCCATAACATGCTGCTCACGACTCAATCGATCTTTTGACATTTTTTTTAATTGCCCTTGGGGTTTCGATTTAAAAGCCTAAACGAATCCGAAACCATTAGCAAAATTATTACAGTTGGTCTTTCTTTTGTAGTTTATCGTTATTTAAACAAAACAAAATCAGTCAATAAAAATAATTTGATGTTTGTTAACAGCTGGTACATATTAAGGTCATCAACGGAGGTGCAAAAATATATTTGTGATCTTCTCCCGTTATTGCAGACCAAGAAATACATTTTGCCAATCTTATAATATTTCTCTTGAAGGTTTTCCAGTTCTATTTTTAATCAGTATGGTACAATTTTCGACCATCATTTCATCAATAATCATCACTTAAACTAAAACAAGTAATAAACCAAAAGCTTGTATATTTTTTTTTTTGAACCTGTAAACACTTATAAAATTCTTTGAATTCAAAAACAGAAAAGTCCTTTATTTCATAGAAACTTGTTTCAGGTGTTACAAAAGCAATTATTTGTGAATTTTTTTGTTCTTAAGCTTGTTTTAGGTCAAATAATTATTCCCATAAGACATCCACTTCGTTCAACACCATTTAACAACACAACGATCAGCGAGACAATCCGCCAACAGGAGTATTCAAGCGTACAAATCGAGTAAGCTTTAAATTCCCGCACTCTAGTTGTTAATTTAAACCTTCAGCTCAACGCCTACACGTAAGGACCCTCAACCTTCTTCTTTTGTTCCCGCTATACAACTCCACCGTTTACACACATAGACATGTTTTTCCTTCAATATATGCATGCACTATGTATAGCAATTAGGAGGCGAGGGCATTCAACTCAGAATAGAATGAGTGCTCAACGTCAGATTTTACGTTTCGCAAGGGCAGAGAGACCGAGTTAATTATGCAAAGTGCCTACTTCATTAATATCCGTACAGCTACACTACATTCTGGACAATAAGCAGACATCTCTCTGTACCCCAAACGAGAATCAATTTTTTAAAGTAAATGAAACGACCGATAAACTCAGCTTGCCGTTAAATGATGTAAATTCTATAAACACATGATCGCAGATACAGATAGGACGAACTCATTTGGCAAATCAAACCGAGAAGTACTCCTTCCAGGAAGAAATTCACAAATTCAATTTGATTCCGAAGCTCAGACTAGTCGTGCCGTGTACCCCATACATCTCAACTAAAATTCCCTGTAAGCCAACCAGGCAAACGCACCGCACAAACTTTCGAGGATGTATTTATGCACGCATATGTGGATGTAAAGTGTATGTAAAAACATCTCTCTTCTGCAGCGAATTCTAATGGCGCGCAATGGGGACAATAGCCGCGAAGCCAAGTCCTTTTGTGTGATTATAAGCAAAACAACGTCTCATAGAACACAAATGCCTCGCACATACACAGTGC
Organism: Eristalinus aeneus; assembly: GCA_955652365.1. Lineage (NCBI taxonomy): Eukaryota > Metazoa > Arthropoda > Insecta > Diptera > Syrphidae > Eristalinus > Eristalinus aeneus. The sequence continues at coordinate 83,822,737 of OY019131.1, read as the reverse complement.
AAAAAAGACAAATCAGAGAAGAAAAAATCTGATGTGAAAATAAACCCGGCATGACACTTAATAAATTTCTTCATTGTCCTAGATTAAACGTCGAGAGGAATTAGTGGAGCAGGCGCGAGGGTTGGAAAGGCACAGAATAGGATAATTGTTTCCTGCCGTGCGAACTGATGTAAAAGAACAGAAAGGAGCTATCAGAGAGACCTTAAATTACTATGTCGGTTGGTTTTCGCTGGGTTGAGCGAATTTCATTTCCTCGCCCAGAGCATCCGCTGAAACAAATCTGACGAGAAATAAAAAATGGATTTTTGCCGTTGACCCATATTTCGCAATAGACTTCCGGGACGGTGTTGGAGAATTTTGTTTTTGTTGTTTTCCCTTTTATATTTTCATGAGAAAATGGAAAATGGATTTAAATTGCACTGGGAAAAACGTGGAGAGAAGGTGTGTGTTTTTACCTGTACACTCTGGAGATCATAGATGTGTGATGAATTGTTAGGTAGATTTGTGAATTATGAACAGTGACATCAATCTTGTCCTGTGAATCTTTGATTACATTAGACTTGTTTTTTGTGTAAACAGAGTAAAGTATGGCAGGCGAATTTTAGATCGACTCACATGCGCGCTTTATGCTTAGAAATTATTAATAAAAATACTCACTCAAATTTATGTTCATATTTGAGACATTGCAAATTGAAAAGAAATATGTGTCAACTTATGTGAGAGATAAGCATCTGTTCGAATAATTTAGTTTGGTGTGCTTTTTTGACAAAACGTAAAATTATAATACGTGTTTAATTTCTGGAGGCTTTAGTAATGCGTTACATAAAATAACATAAAAATATAAGTAAAACATCATCTAAATTATATAAGCTGCGGTTAAATTCCGAACGGAATACTGGCATCTTTTGGTGCAGTTTTAGTTTTTGTCAACATTTGCTCACTTTTTCGGCAATTCTTGCTCCTTGTTTAAGATATTTTTCAGTTTTGAGGCAAGCATAATTTTCGATCTTAAAAAAACATGTTGGCTACAGAAAGGGCGCGCAAAGCACAGCACTTAAAAAGAGCGATCTCTTGTTCGAAAGCTTCTTAACGATAGCAAAACATTAAAAAAAAATACAAAAATCATTGGCTGCTGTACAATCTAGAGGGCGAAAAAGTCTTCCATCTTTAAGACTGATAAAACGTTATGTCAGAAATTTCATGAACTATCCCAGCGTTCCAGCTTCAGAAATAAAAAAGAATTTAATTAAGCAGTTAGTAGTTAAACACTGAGAAGAGTGCTGGTATAAAATAGTCTACATGCTTGCAGTTCTAGGAAAAACAACATCTATAAAAAGAGTGAGTTTGATAAATACCATAGTGACTGTGCTATTGAATATGAGCAAAATCCTAAATACACGAGACTAACTTTAAAACATGAACTGTCCAGTATGCTTCTCATAATATTTTGTATAAAAGGGGCAATGGATTAACATTGCTAGAACATACCTCACTTATGTTACCTTAAGCAATGCATTGAGGTTCCCTTTCAACAGGACAATGATAATAAACACAACTTACAAATTGATAAGTGAAATTATTGGGTGTTCAAATAAAATGGTCGTAAATGCCAAAAAAATCACAGTAAGGTACCACTACTGTCAAAAACCAACCTACTAAAACGAACCAAATTTGCCGATGATGACCACCGGAGTTTATTTCACCATAATGAGAGAAATCATGGAGTGGCTGCTTGAGTCTCCGGACCATAATCCCACTTAAAACCTTTGGAATAATGTACAGAAAGCTGTATATGAAGCAAAACCCGAAAATACAAAACAGATATAGGATGTTGTGCAGCTTGCGTGGAAGAATATTCCTGTTCAGCGATGCCAGGCCTTAATCGACTCCATGCCATGACGTTGGGACACTTTACTTATAAATAAAGGTTATACGACCAAGTGCCAACCCAATAACAAAAATAAAAACAAAAAAACTTCATAATTCTATTGACTTTTCTTTCATATTTATGAGTTTTTGCCCTAGGTACTATTATTTTGCACAATCCGAAATTCGATGTTATTTCAGACAACGGGCCTTTCCTAAGTTCAGAATGCACTTTTTCTAATCTTGTTTATGGGTTTTATTACTGATGGAATAAGGATGTGCAGCAAATATGATGTGTTTTCATGACGGTAGGAAAAAGTTATTAGCAAAACAGTGACAAAGTCGAACATGATGTTATTATTTTGCACAGTGCTGTAAATAATAGTACTTATAATAAAAAAAACTTTTAAGCAAGCTATTCTTACTATAGTGCTTCATTAAGTTTAAATTAATTAAATTTCCATTTATTTTTTTCAAAAAATAAATGGGAAACTTTACAAAATAGGTGGAAATTTGAATAGATAGAATTTTGAATAATTTTTTCTTTTCCCGGTTTTTATTTGGTAATAATGTATATTTAATTTTAGTTATTAAATGTGGATTATAAATTATTTAAGTTTCTAACTTATGGTTATAATACGCAGAAAACTTAACAAAGCTTGTACATATTTAAAAAAAAATCTCAAGACATCAACAACCAACCAAGTCATGAACCAGAAAATAATGGAAATGTTTAATAAATCATGACCGAAGAACTCAACAAATTGAGAATAAATTTTGTCACCCAAAATATTTCAAAAACTTTGATCTTCTTCTTCACCTAAGTCTTGCTTCATTTTCCCGCCCTTGTCCAGGACTAAATTGATACATATCAAGATTCGCTTTGGTATTGGATTCTTTCGAAATCGAAATAACTTGTATTTGGAAATTGATTGAATTTTAAAGGGTTTGTTCTTCATGTTTGTTTACAGTTAAACAACATTATTTTAAAATGTTTTTTGTTTTCATCAATACCTGTGTGAGTCATTTTTCTGTGCCAACATTCACTTCATTCAGAAGAACTGAGCATGCAATAAAATGACTTATGACTCATTGACGGATTCACTCGTCTCGTCTCTCACAACAAAAATATTCCACTTGCTTTGAAACTAACCGCCAACTAGCAGATTTGAAACGTTGCCTGTTGACATTTGCAAATGAAAAATGCAAAGGAAATATTGAAAGGAATAATTGAATTTCCGTGTATATTATGCCCTAGCTACTCCAATAATTGCATTAATCATTTCAGAGTACTTTTTATTTTAAGTCCAGCTTAATTTCTCTCGGGTTGAGCAATAAAGAGAGTATAGTATAGTATAGGAGTCAAAATTCACATAATGAATTTTTCACTATTTACTTCTGTGAAAGAACGCAAAGCAATGCCAATTGATAAAGCTAAGCCAAAGGTCTTTATTAACTATTGAACCTAAGTTTTTAGGACCTATTAAATGAGTATATAAGATGTGCACGGTTTTTAAAATATTTTTACAAAAATCGGATGTTCATTAATAACAATTTATTTTTCGTATTACAACCACCTTCCAAAATGGCTCTGTATAATATAAAACAAACATGCATGTACATTTCTACACCAAACGATAAAAAATATCGATAAATAATTCAAAACATTACCCTGCAGGCTTGAATAAACATTACATATAAATAATTCCCCATTTTAGAAACATGCTTTTGTGCATCAATGAAGCCGATTCGATAAGAAAACAATAAAAAGGTAGGATGTGACCCAATACTTACGGTTCCTTCAAAATCAAAAGAAAAATATTATTAAATTACTCCCCACTGTCCCCTCTTGTACATCTACACACACATCTTAGCATATAATTACGTCAGAACACAGGAACCATACATAACAGTTAAAACAAATTCTTAAAGAAAGTTCATCACCCACAAAAAGTTAGCAAGCTTTAGCTCTATTGGCTTTGTTCTTGAAAAGACACAAAGAGCAAAAGTCGTGTACAGTCGTTCCATATGTACATATTAATCAACGAAACATTCTTGAAAATGTACAGTCGCTTCATATGTATTTATCAACGAAACATTCTTAAGAAGTTTACAAATGTTTTATATCCGCAATAATTTGTTTCATGTGAAGGAGAAGCAGGCATTTGAGGTAGAAACCATTTTCGTTTTTTTCCTTAGCCTATTTTACACACCCTCTGGACAAATTCAAATGCTTGAATGTAGGTTGCTAAAAAGGAAGAAAGAAAAAATTCTTTCCTTTCACTTGTTTGTCGCTTTATCAAATTGCTCAAGATGAATAGATACAAACCGGTGCATGTGCAAACGTCTAAATTGCCTGCCAGCTGCCCCTAACAGTCCACTGCTCTCAACCTTTTCCCTCCAGACCCTTTTTTCTTTTCCGCTTGTGCAGTAATTTTAGTGAATTTTTATCCTTTGTGCGAAGCTCTATTTTTTTCCTAACTTTTCGTTTTGTGGATGTTCAACTTTGACGCTTCCTCTTTTCCATAATAATTGTGCATGATGCTTTGTGATAGTTCTTCTTAGTTTCGATTGTTCTTGTCCCATGTGTGACCCGGATTTTGACTTGTCTTTGCATCTCACGTGACCTACTCCACATTATTGCACATAAGGTTTATAGGTTGATATACTTTTCTTTTTCTACTCCTTCTGTGACAGAAAAAGGTTTTAGCAGAATATTAGAAAAAGTAATTTGTTGAAACATTTTAAAATAATTTCAGTTGGTACGATCCAACTAACTTATTGAATTCTGTATTTCTATAAGAAAATAAACAAGCACGGCTTACGAAAGGAAATCTAAAAAACATAGTGATGTTTTTTTTGTGGGGAATCAGAAATTCTTGGTAACCGATGGACGTTTAACAATAATTTAAATATTATCGGCACATTAAGAAATATGCCTTTAATGTGGTGTTCACTGATAATAATTACGAATTTTGGCATACTTTCGTCTAATTTCCAGAGAAATTTACAAGATAAAGACAACATTTTTATCATCCTGTGTCTCATCCAAATAAAACGCCTCATATGGGATAAAACCGTTAAGGCGCACTTTATTTCATTGTCTTTGAAACCTTGCATTTTTTGGAGAGGGTTGAAACTGAGTCAATGCGTAAAATACATCATGATTTGATGATTTGCCGGTTAGGAGTTAATTTGCTACAATGTACTTTTGATTAGGTACGCATGCATTATGGATATTTTTTATTTTTTTATGTTAATACACTCGCCTCGAACATATATTGTACTTAGAGTTTTAGCTATTAAGCATATTTATTTTATATTTATTTTTTTTAACATTTTTTTGACATAGGGTGCACACCGTATGCCACTTTCAACATTTTAAGTATTTTTGAGCACTTCATTGCATTTTCAAATAAAATTTAATGCAAATACTTGGATCCATTTTTTCGACAACAGATAATCGCCGAACACGCAAAACACGTGTAACTTTCATGTCACTCACAAAAAAATAAAAAAGTTACTACTGTTACCATTGGCCGCGAAATTTGAATCTCATCTTATTTTGTAAACATACCTTTTTAATTTTGATGCTTACCTGCATGTAAGTTAAGACGAAGATAACGGCTTTCTGGTATACTTGTTAGCTGCTTTTCCTTATGTTATGGACCTTAATTTGAAAAGCCAAAAGTGTCATAAAATAATAATGCAACAAAGCAAATCGAAACGTATGTGCCTACCAACCATTGGATTCGAAGAATTAAGAAGCCAATTGCAATTAAGATATACACCCTGATATTCATCAATATGCTTTTAAATGATTAAGGCGAGTCTCATAAAAGACAGTCCTGTCTTTAATTAGTTTTCTGTGGATGGTATCAGTCCGCGAAGTTCAATATCAAATACACTACGTACCAAAGTACGTAGTTTCGTCATGTACATAAATTTCACAATCGTTGCATCCGGAGTTGAGTGTTCAGGAAGTTTGTTACAAACCAAACAGCCTTTAGGTTGGCGGGTAACTGTTGGCGTATGCACTTCTGGGTACTTCTTTGAAGACTACATGCAAATATGGATGCGACCGCCAAACAATGCACTCAACCCTCAAACGTGTGTTCTCGATTTTTCATTGCTTTTGTTCTCAGCTCTTACGCTTTACTTCCGTTTTGGTATCCTGATACGTAGCATTTCTCTTGCTAGCGTTGCTTATCGTCGGTAATTGTTCCCCAAAAGAATGCTCGAAAAAAGAAAACACTTTGCATGCTGCACTTTTTGTTCAACATCAATAAATCTTATGTTTCACGTGTTTCGGTGAGTGTGCATGAATAGACTTGATGAACAAAATATATGCTCCTATTCCTTGAAAGAGGCTATCGATCTCATGCATCAAGGCGGAAGCTACGTATGAAACTGAACTAGTGTTTGATGTCCCAATTTTAAGATAAACGAACATAGAGAAAAAACTCTACTTACTGAGCTTCAAAACTATAATAAGGAAATTATAAAATCTACATACGACAAAATTCCAAACGATTTAACGAGAGAATGGTCAGTAGTAACAATCACTTACTGTTTGCAGATTCACTGAACACGCAGTATAAAACAAGCAGTATGTCATCACCATTCATAGGCCCCCATTTTACGTCAACACATTCCTTTAAAGTTTCTAGTAGTCGCACTCGCTTGACAGCCTGTGAAAAATCTTTCAATCACTAATGTGAAAGGTTCACTCACTCTGGCAATTGAATGAAATGTTTATTTACGCTGCTCATCACTTCACTTGGCATTTAAGTATCAAAGTCATGCACGTAAATAACTGACTAAATTTTCTTGTCATTACAGCAACTTATATAAATAAGTTCCATGTACGACGACGATGATTAATAATTCACATCGAAACTAAGTTTGAACTTTTTTTTTATTGAAATGCGCAAATGCCAACAGAGAAAATAATGCAAAACTATCGCAGTCATTATCCTAATGACCAACATTCGTGTGTCATGTTGAATGGCAATGACGTCTACGGCGCACTTAATTAAAGTTCACTACGTGAGATGGGTCCACAATCCGACAAAGTTTTTTTTTTTTTTTGTTATAAGAAAATGGGAAAATAAAGGTTTTTTTAAGGAAACACATGAAGAAGAACCGCAGACAAAGTTTGGGTGAATGCCAACTAAATTGCGGTCGCATTCGCACACCCTCCCAGGGCTACTTTCATTTCTCGTGTAGGGGGAAATGTCACATAGCCAGTCATGAGTTTTGACATTTTATGTCATAATCTTTAAATCGACATAATTTCATGACCCAGACGTTGGCGTCTCCTCATTTCCCGGAGATGATGCGTCAAGAAAAACTGTAATTTATGCTTGCTATCTTTTTTTTACATAAATATGGGTGCGCTGATAATAATAGTGTCTGTAGTATATCTGCTCATTATATTGATTATTAAATTATCTGAATGTATTGAATGAAAGCCTTTAATACAGCTATCTACAAAAACATAATCCATAATTCCCTGAAGGGATTCTTTGGCTGTCTGAACAGACTTGTATCAGAGACAGACTCGCCAGCGCACGTATTAAGTGAATTTTTCATAGCAATGCATTGAATTTTTTCTTATTTTTTTCATAAACGAAATTGATGTCATAAGAAAATACATGACTTTAATGGAAAAATTAATACTTCACATTCATAAAATAGTGTCTAAGTTGTGATCGCCATGGCGTGGGTAGAATGCGAAGCTCACACGCCGAAAGTCTAGGTTCGATTCCAATCTCAACACGAATTTTTCGAATTTTTCAACTTTTTCGAGCTTCTAACAACACTCAAAGAGTAATAACTGTTTAAGAAAAAGCTTCTCAAATTTCGCCGTTCGGAGTTGGTAAAGAAACTGTAGGTCCCTTGTACTCGTGAGAGAACAGTAGCGCACACAACACGAGTAGTTGATGAGCAAGCTAGGCCCTGGTCCCCCTGTGTACTGTCGCGCCAACAATTATTATTATTATTATTAGTGTCTAAGTTGCTTTTTTATTCTCAATTATGCATTCTGTACACTCAGACTTATCAGAATTTCATCTAATTATGAGAATGCTTTCTTGCGATGTAGAGAAGAACGTTTTTGAAAAATAACTGAATTTGTACACAGTACTATGTTGGTCATATTCACAAAATAATAAGAAATCAACCGAATAGGACAATGTTACTGTCGAAAAATGACATGTCATGGCATTTTAATAAATATGTTTGATGGTCTTACCATCTTCTTTAAAAAGAAAAAAAAAACTTAGAATCCGTTTCAGGGCTTAAGTTAAAAAAATTACAAAATAATAAAGATAAATACACCAAATGAAATTTCTTTAATTTTTTAATTAATTAATTTTTTTTTATTTTTCCCTATGACTTTCTTATCAAAATTTGCGAATCTTGCGGAATAAGATCATATTCGCTCTCGAACATTTACACATACTTATGTGTTGAGGGAAAAACACAAGTCGTACATTTATTCCAAACAAACATTAAGGTTCGTTAATCGATTGTTGACACCACTACTGGAAACGTAGATTTAATCATTTGAAAATAATATACTCAATCATTTCGCCCGATGCTTCACACTTATGCAGTTAATTTATAATTTATTGGCTTGAGTGTAAAATTTATGCAAAATTTTGCAAAAAATTGAGTGAAGTTTTGAAATATTAACTTTAAGATACAAAAGTCATTAACGGAGTTTTTGATAGTTTTTAGATCAATTAATGCTTTAGTTGCCAAAATGAATACAAAATGGACAATTTTCAAAACCAAGGCCACAGAAGTATTCAGCAAAGGGATCAACTCCGTTGCAGCATTATTTTTCCTAGCTGTCGCAGAAGAAAGTACCACCAAATAGAATGATGTAAGCTATAAATCCCGCAAATATCTGATTTTATCCCCCTTGAATGTATTTCAATGTTGCTCCGTAACATAAGTAATGACATTTGCGTGTTCAGACGCCGGAAGCAAGAAGAAATTTCTACAACAAAAGAAAGTACACAAAAAAAACTATGCCAATTGACTACAAAAAGTGGTTCGCCACTAGCTATCACTACCATTCACGGGCCTAGTCATACAGTCGCTGGGCTTTTGGTGCTTCATCACGGGAGAACGATTGCTGCCGGCTGGGAAGATACACTTAAAATTTTGCGATCAGTCCTCATTTTACAAATATTGTTTTACGACTAAATGTTCATAAAAAGAGAGCAAGCACACAGGCGTAAAAAAGGCTATCACTAATTGGTTTCTAAACCTATTTCACATCTGCAAGTGAAAACACTGTCAGCAATTTGCCCCATGAAATTTGATTCATGCATCGTTTCGAAGGCAATTAGCTGTCAATCTCCAATGCAATTTCAACGAAATCAATTTGATTTATTAACTTCAACCAGATCATCATCTGGGCAGTGCCCACATTGAAGTGGGTCGGTCGATCGACAATAATAACAATGACGCCGAGATGCCACAGCAAAGTGCTCGCTCAAAGCCTAAGATATTAAGGCGTACTTGTTCGGTTGCGATGTTTATTTACACTCAATCGGATCCATATGATGCCAAGCAAGAATCTAGTGCGATCACCCTCTATTTAGTGCGGCATATATCTTTCAATCAAGCGATCAAATAATTGGGTATCTTTGGGGAAAGATCTATTTTTAGTTAGCTCTTTTTCCGATATTATCGAATTGAAGCATTCCGACCGTTGATCCCACTTGGTTGTGTAAATATTTTTATTTTTCAAGCAGTTTGAAGTGCGTGCAATGAAATAAGGACTCTGTAGGCAAAATCAGTTAGCAGTGGGCTTAACTCTGGAGTTACATATCAACAGGTGCTATGGGCTCTTATTTTTGATGCATCTCAAGTATATTTTTAGATCTTTTCTTGAATTAGATTTTAAGTAGTTGGCACCAAGAAGTAAGAATACGCCTACATATCGTATAAAAAGTACGAGTTATACTGCAAAATAGCACTTTTGTGTTAGCAGAATGCCGGAAAACAGAAACGCAAAAATGATAACAAAACCGAACGAAAAATGCTTGGCTCAGCAGTTATGTAATATAAAACCAACCGAACTTCAAAAAAAAGCCGTATCACTTCTTCTCCAGCAGTGATACAACTTACCATCGAGGTTGACCCGGAAAACAACCCTCTCTCCCCACCCCCACAAAGGAACATCATCGACACTGGGATCTGAACACCCCGAGGTTAAGACAGGACATCGTTATATTGTAAATAATTCAATTGTCCACACTCAAACTATGTAAGACAGTTGTTCATCCGTCGGGCCCCTATTGTTGAGCCGACACATATATATGTATATTCACTGTAGTCTTAAGCTTAAAAATTTGAAATTGTAAATATTTTTGTTCAATAAAGAAAAATTGAAATTGAAAAAAAAGAACTTCAAAAATCAGTTGAGTTATTTGTTGGATACCCAAGTGTGCAGCCAAGCTATAGAAAGCAGCACTTGTAGCATTAAATAAAATAATAAAAAGCATTTCTTAAGAGTGTGAAGCCTACCTGTAAACAGCGGCACTAAATAAAAGAATTGTAGTCTTATTTCTCTTTTAAAAGTTCTAACAGATAATTTAAGTGGTGCAGTGGTTTCGGATCTCGTTCGATCCACAGTGAATGAAAAAAAAAAACGAGTCGGTACAACAGTCACAGTAGTGTTACTCTAATGAAATTGCCTGAAGTTAGTAGATAGAAGTAAACATAACTGAACGCATAAAACGTAGTGCTGTGAAAAGTGCCGTCTAGTGTGTTTTGTCACGGAAAACACGGAAACCGTAATGCATGAGATAAATACTACAACGGATCAACAATGCCAGACTATACAGGTTACTGCCAAAGCATGAGGAGGAGCTGAAAAGGCAGATAGAAGGTATGGAAAGACAAGGAATCGTGAGGAAATCAAACAGGCGGTATGCTTCAGAAAATGAGCAAATCTGGCATAGAAAAACTCAGGATCATTGTAGACTATCGGAAACTAAATAATTTCACTATAGACGATAAATACCCACTTCCGAATACAGAGTCTATATTAGATAAGTTGGGACGAGCCCAATATTTTACAACACTGTATATGGATATACATATTTTACAACACTGGATGACATTTTAATATTCTCCACAATTGTAGAGAAACATCTTAGTGCAATCAGAACAATCTGAAGATTCAACTCAGCAAGTGTTCATTTTTAAAGACAGATACCGAATTCTTAGGCCACGTTTTGACTAGGGAGGGAATGAAGCCCAGACCAAACAAATTAATTGCATACTCGCCTACAAAATTCCTTAAACGGAAAAACAGTTAAAAGGGTTTTTAGGAGCGACGGGATATTATAGAATATTGGTAAAGGACTATTATAAAATAGCCTATCCAATGATAAAGTACCATACTTGAAAAAGAACATGAAAATTAATCCAAGTGATCCTGAGTACATACAAGCATTTGAAAAACTTAAGCTTTGTATCGTTAACCATCCCATACTCAAGTTTCCTACATTTGATGTAGGATGTAGTTCGCAGATGCCTCCAATTATTCAATAGGTGCAGTTCTTACTTAGGAATGACAACTGATCTGTTATCCATCACGAGCTTTTTACGACTATGAAAAGCAATACTCCGCAACAAATAGGGACATTTTGGAAATAGTATGGTCAGCAAAATATTTTAGAACTTATCTATGGTGTAATAAGTTTAAAATAATCACTGACCATCAACCAATCAAATACCTCAACAAAAGATACAACGGGAAACAGTTCTCCCAAAGATGTTTCTTAAAATTATCTAAGTTTAACTACGAGATAGAGTACCTTAAAAAAGGAAAACAAAGTAGCTGACTTTTTGAATGGAAGAAAAAATATAGACCAATTGGATGACGATATCACATCCAATATCGCTGCGATTCATTCTACAACAAAGCAGTTACTTGACCACTTCCCAAATAAAGACGTAATAGTCAATAAGTATAAAACTCAGGGGTCTAATCACGGATGACGACTATCGTGCGACTATATCGTTGAAACGAGAGTTTTGCATCGCGTAAGCAAAAAAATGGAGGATACAAAGCTCGGACCAATGCCTGCAGGGACCAAAATGGACAACTCGTAGTAGAGTCACAGTCTGTGCTGAGAACCCGGAAGGATCAGTTGTGCAGATTCCTTAACGGCAATGACGGCCCAAATCCCGCTGTTAGGCAGATTGTTTTACTCGATTTGGACGATGATATACAAGAATTTCGTCCCCCGACTTGGATGAGGTGAAGGTAGCAATATCTAAGCTGAAGTCGAACAAAGCTGCTGGGGATTGTCCGCAGAACTATTTAAAGCAGCTGGGGATGACCTGTTTCGGCGCATGCACCAGCTCATCTGCCTGATGAGTGGAATCTCAGCGTCGTTTCGGTTCACAAGAAAGGAGACCCCTTTGGCTGCGCCAACTACCGAGGGATTAGTCTTCTCAACATCGCATACAAGATAATCTCTGCCATATTGTGTGAGCGTCTGAAACCCTTTGTCCATGACCTGATAAGTCCCTATCAGTCTGGTTTCAGACCAGGGAAGACCACAATAGACCAGATCTTCACATTACTGCAGATCCTGGAAAAGAATCAAGAAGTGCAAATCAACTCTCACCACCTATTCGTCGATTTTAAAGCCGCATACGACAGCGTGCATAGAGACAAGCTATACAGTGCCATGTCTAGTTTTGGTATTCCTACCAAACTCGTCAGATTGTGTAGAATGACGTCCAGTTGCCGGTGAACCTTCAATGTCAAAAAGGGTTTAGACAAGGCGACGCACTGTCATGTGACTTCTTTAACATCATCCTTGAGGAGATCGTGCGTAACTCACAAGTCAACACCAGACGCACGATATTCCAGAACTCAGTTCAATTGCTAGCTTACGCTGATGACATTGACTTGATTGGATTGCTGGCATTGAAGCGGAAGCGGCTAAAATGGGTCTGGCGGTAAATGAGGGCAAATCAAAGTACATGCTGTCATCAAGGAAGGACAGACAACATCGACGCCTCGTACAGAGCTTCACACTAGGCAGCAGAAACTTCGAGGTAGTCAAGGACTTTGTCTACCTCGGCTTCGCGGTAAACAGGGACAACAACATCAGTACCGAAATCAAACGCAGAATCACTCTTGCCAATCGCTGTTTTTTTGGGCTCAAGAGGCAATTGAGTAATAAAGCCCTCTCTCGAAGGACTAAGCTCGCTTTATATAACAACCTGATCATTCCGGTCCTACTTTATGGCGCAGAAACTTGGACGTTAGCAAAAGCGGATGAGGAAACCCTTAGTCTTTTCGAGAGAAAAGTTTTGCGTGCGATTTTTGGTCCTGTTTGCGTTGTTGGCATCTGGAGGAGAAGATTTAATGACGAACTCTATTGGCTGTACAGCGACATGCGCCTGGTCAATCGTCTACGGATACAACGCATAAGAGGGCTAGGCCACGTAAAGCGTATGGACACCACTACTCCGGCCCGAAAAGTCTTGGAATCCGAGCCATTGGGACAACGCAACAGAGGACGACCTAGACCCAGGTGGTGCACACAAGGGGAGAAGGACCTCAACCAACTTGGAGTGCGCAACTGTAGACATCTGGCGAAAACTTGTGCTGGCTGCAGAGGCATGTTGGTTGAGGCTCAGGTCCAACCCTGACTGTAGAAGAGAAGAAGAAGCAAAAAAACAATGTCGACAAAACGATATCATTTTGGTTGCTTCATGTACTCTCAAAAGTGCCTATCGCTATCGTCCTGACGGCCGGTTTTTAACGATAGCTATTTCACTATCGCTGCCATGAATGTGGTGAAAATTTTAAGAAAAATATAAAGAAAAAATGTAATTAGTATTTACAAAATGTTTTGGATATAATCCTCAGCTTAGGGGAATATGAATGTATACTCAAAATTATTTAAAAAAAATATTCCCTGAAATAAAACTTCATAAATTTTATGACCTCCACTCGCACAGCCGTTCGTTCATTCGTAATGTGTACACACACAACAAAACAACGAAAACCAGCAGGCAGTCGTTATTCATAATTTTGTGTACAATTATGACAAGAGATAGTTACGGTCAGTAGCGCTCAAACTGTGTATAAAATAGACCGTAGACGTGACGATAGTGGCTGGTTTATGTGTTGCAAATTATCGATGATATCGTTTTGGTGTATCGTCAGGACGATAGTCGTTTGAAAAGTTACATGATTGCAACCCATGTAATTTTTGCCAATATTATTACCGACTAAGTGGAGGTTCTTCAGGGAAGAACGATAATACAAGTCGATTTAACTAAAAGACTTGGAAAGACTTGGTTATCAGAATCCTTAAACCTTACAAAATTAGTACCTTCACCAAATTCGGAATATAATGAAATAAAACAAACTCTCATAAATCGTTTCAATCACGATAAGAAATTTTCGTTTATAAAATGTACTGAAAGGAACCCTATAAAGCCCAAATATTGCATAACAGAAACTCCTGAGTTCCCAAATGAGGTTCTACATATGGATGTATTTACTGTCCATGGGTAACCACTTTGATTAGCAGCCGTTCACAAACCACCGCAGAGTACGTACGTGTTCCGGCTTCTACTAGGTAATATCTCAGTGCTCAATTGGTTGAGCAGCCGTGTATTGAGTTTATACCCTGGGTTCCATCCCGTGGTTGAACATTTAATATTAAAACTGTTTTTTTATTATTATTAAATCAAGCAAACAAAGACACATAGTGTGAGTGACCCGAACTCAGCAAATCGGTTGATTTGAGAACACCAGTGGCTGGGAAGTCACCAGTGACAGTAGTATCCGCGTGGCTAGCCTAACGAGCCAAACTACCAAAGCAAAAGAGAGAGGAAGAGACTGCAGCCGCAACAGATTATCGCACAACAATGACGTCAGACGATGGCGGATCGGTGGCGGCAAAAAGAAGACCGTCAACCAAAGAAGTAATCGACATTGATGCCGTCCAATGTGAAATGGGGGGCAACGAGCAATCTTCGGCGAGGTAGGCTGTCGCAAAACAAAAGGGAGAGAAGAAGAAAATTTTAAAACAAAAAAAGCAGCAAAAGAAACAGGAGAAGGAAATTTTGCATAAAACTGAAGAATCGCTGCCCAATACATCAAAAGCAACGCAATGATTGCAGACAGCTCACCTAGAGCTTAAATCGCAGCAGAAACAGACACAGCAAAAACAGAAACAACAGAAGGCGCAACAACATTAACCACATCAGAAGAAGCTACAGCAGAAACCACAGCACACATAACGGCACCCACAGCAGCAGAATCAGCAGCAGCAGAAGCAACATAAACCACAGCAACAGCAGCAGAACTCCAAGATCTATCAACGTCTTCGTTATGGAAACTGACGAACTGGAGACTTTATGTAAGTTGGCCCACACGATCACACGACATTTTATATTAAGTATAAGACACGACAAGTCCACACCGTCCATTGCCTAAGAATGGAGGGGTTTAGATTCTTAAAAGATAAGTTAGCTGCATCGAACGCTGACTTCCACACGTTCACTCCCAGAGTAGAGGCCACACCCCTTGCTCCTCAAAGATGTAAATCCCTCTATTGGCCCTAAGGTCCTCCTCAACAAGCTGCGCCAAGTTGTAAAAGACGAGGTCCAATTCGTAGGGGTAAAGCCTTTCAACACTGCGGCGGAGAAAGCGAAGAAAAAGGCACTTTCCTTGTTCTTAGTTCAGGTATCCCACGGTATTAAAATTGACAACGTTCGAAAAATCCGAAAAATGAAATAAAACTGACCACATACCTCAATGTGCGAAATGCAGAAGGTTGGGGCACGTCGCGGAGGACTGTAATATGGCGTTCCTTTGCACACGATGCACATTCAGCCACAACAAAGAGGAATGGCCTTTAGGGGCGGAAGAAGTCGAGGATAAGACGCTCCTGAAATGTGTACTCTTCGGAGGAAATTGACATCCTGCAACCTATTTGGGGTGTGCACGAATCAAAGAGCTCCGCCAGAGAGTAAAGAATGTAAGAAACGAAAAAAAACCAGGCCTGTGGCCCGCGCTGTTGTTACTTGGTGAATGGGGTAACACTCTTCCGAATAAGAGAGGAAGAGCTCTCTTAGAGTGGATGAAACTGAACAATATCGAGTTTAGGCTAGATTTGCTTGCAACTGATAGACCATCCTTTCCTAGAAGCGGGTCCTATCTGGATATGATGATAATTGACAGACAAATAACGGTACTAAACATGGAGGAACTGTTTAACTATGGTCGAGTACGACAATGCAATTTCGCCGTAATACAGCTCCCGAACGAACAGGAGGAGCTAGAGTACTATGTCGAAACGCATCCTTATAATAATAAAAAAAAAAAAGGGAAATAAGTTCGAGTACGGTCAATCCTCCTAATAGACCCTTTTTATGCGCTTTTACCTTATCATTATATTACTTTCATTAGTAAAATTGGTTTATTCAAAAGGGACCAACAGAAGTGGAACTAAGTGAATATTTTATTAATTATGAATGTTACAAGTTGTCTTAGTTTAGATTTGTATGTCTTTCTATCTTTTTTGGTTTTATTTTTTTGTTTTTTCAAGTATATACATTTGTAATGTTGTAGCAATGTATGGTGGAAACGCCGAAAAAGTGACGATAACCATTGTTGTAATTAATTAAAGGCATATTATTTCTTTACACATGTATATAATTAACAAGGAAGAATGCTTCACGTAGCCCAAAAGAAAATAATCTTCTGGCGTTAAATCATATGAAGGAAGCTTTCAAACGAGTCTTTTCATGAAATAAGGCGCTCCCCAAATTTTCCATCAGTAAATTCGACTGTGGCAAATGACACAGAGATACGCAAATGTTTAACTCATGCGAATGATTAATTCGGATTTCCCTTCACGGAAGCTAGAGTGGCGGGAATTTCCTTAACTCCACACATTTCCCTTTTTCACTGGTACATGAACGTTGTATAGCGACAATGTATATTCCAAAATTTTTTACTAGATGTATTCTTGATATCGCAGGTAAAAATGAAATAACGGGATAGTTTTCTAAGTAATAATTTTGAATAGCTTGCAACCTTTTTTCAAGTAGACACTTCCTCCATGATAACTTGCAAACTAAATGTGAGTTTAGCAACTGTTTATGTTGTGTGTTGGTATCTTATTGAAAGAAATAACTTAAAAATTTTTGTCAACTTCAAACGGCTAAGTTTTTGCAGGACAGTATTCCTTGTACGAGTATATTGACATCAATTCGACAGTAGGCCTGTCGTGAAAAAATGAGGTATTCTGTCTAAATTGAACATGGAACCTTAGAGAGTCGATTTACATATACATATATTTATTTATTCATACATATTTTACGTAAGTTAGCCAAATTGAAGATTGTGTTATTTCTATCAAACCAGCATTCTTCTTTTCCATTTTTTTCCAAATTCATATTTTATTTTATTTAAACTCTTAGATTTCATAAATACAATTAATTCGTTTGTGAGAGATAAAGAAAATTCCTTTTCAACCAAGATGTTATTTTATATAACATACTTTACCAAAGTACTTTCTTCTGTGCAAGGCAAAACGACAAGCAAAAACTCTTTCATAAATGGAACTTAAAACTAGCGTTGCAATTTTCCGTTTAGTTGTTTGTATAGATATAAATAATAGATGGCTAAGACTTCTTAATATGCAAATCTTTCAATTTGGCATTGGCTTTATAATGCAATCTTTTTGTCGAGTAGTACCATGGAAGATTCAATATCATTTTAAGCAATTTGTTTTGACATCTTTGTAATTTTAATTTATGATTTCTAGCACAATCGCACCACACAGGAGCTGCCTACAACAGTATGACTTGAAAAATTGTTTCGTTTATTATTAGTTTATTATCAACACTAAGATAAAGAAATTTTATTGAATTATTTATTTAATCAACTGTGATGGATACTTTTCTCACATTTTATGTTTTTTTTGGGACATATTGGAGTTCATGGGAATAGTTTTCACAGCCAAGCATTTGACACAAAGTGAAATAAATGCATTCTTAATAGCACTTAGACTCAGTCTTAACCTGATATAATTAATTTTGACGGCATATTATTCTTTGTTGAATGGTAAAATAACCTTAATTTTAGGCGTAACAATTCATTTTGAATTTTATTATAACTTTCCAACGTGGTAGAACTGATTTTGTAAAGTAGTTTTATTTAAATAATTTTCAACATTATATTTTTCAGCATATCCCACACTTTATCGCTAGTGGATTTTTTAATCATTACGGGGCAATACTATTTTTATTGACGTTAAAACATTCATCAGCAGTAAGTTTATCTGATAAATAACTGAATAATCAGTTTATTCATTAAGTATTTGATAATAGTTTTCATCCATTGTGTTGGAATCAGGATGAGCACCATCTCTATTTAAGTGTTATTCGGAAGGAAGAACGTTATCACCCTTAAAATCAAATCATACCCGTTTTCTAGTAATGTTTACTAGTTTGGATTCGCAAGAAACGCACATGTGAACACTGTGACAGTGCCACGCCACATACCAATCCACCACAATAGTGTGAAGCTAAATCCATACGTTGGGATATACGTTTTATAAGAAAAAAAAATAATCTGAAGGTAAGAAGCGACCATAACTAAGCAACTGCTCGCACTGTGCGTTCTATTATTTATTTAAAGAAAATAAGCCTCTATGTGAGTTTGTTTTTGTTTCGACAGTTTAAGGAACATACGTTTTGGGTATAATTACGTTCTTAAGTAATTATTATCTACAGGAAGTCCAAATCATAAGGATATTCATCCATAATTTTTAGCAACTTCTGGGCGAACATTATAAATATCGAAGCACCAAAGACATATTCATTCCATATTTTGAACGAAGCAAGACGCAAAAGTCATTTATCTCGGGAAAGAAACCAAATTCATAAATGAGTTTTATCTGTTAAAGCATAACAGCAATAAAAGTCGACCGATCGTGGCTCTGATTGGTAATATGGTTTCAGTCAATTCTATTAAAGAAGAAAACTATTTATAGTACTTTTCATATTCCAATTGATGCATAGCGAAAAAGATTGAGAGACGTATTGACAAACTAGGCGCAAGCTAAACTAGATATGTATTTTACTTTGCTCAATAAGGTGCAGCTCCTGCAGAAGACGTTGTGAAGAGCAACGAGTTTTGAGGAATGTGCGCCAATAGAAAATAAAAATTGTAGGAAAATAATTTACATTGTGTAAGTGGCGAGCAGAGGCCTCATACCATCATCTTATTTCTCTTTTTCGTTCAATCTGTATGTTTTACGTAGGTATTGTTTGATTGTAGCGATGAGAATAAACCCTTTAAGCCAGATTAAGGGGTAAACAATTTAATCAGTCCTGCAAGTTTTCTAATTTTATTATGTCCCAGCAATCTTTCCAGCTGAATGTTCAAGTACTTTCTATCTCATTAAAAAAAAAGACAGCAATATTATGAGGTGTTTTAATGAAAGTCGTATTCTTTACGGAATTTTATTACACCTAAAATATGATTGATTTTCGAAGATTACTTAAGTACTTAATATAAAAGTAAAGAAAACATAATTAAGTACAAACAAGCATGAGATCAGGTGAAGTTCAAATTAAGCTATAGGACCTAAACAACATCAATAGAATAGAGCTTTAAATAAATCACGGCTCTTTTACCCATACCGCGCACTTAAGCTATTTTATTTTGAATCCAATTAAGAGATTTAGTCTTAGAAAACCATGTTATTCTTCAAATCATGTGCCAATTATTTACACAACCACATACCCATAAAAAGCTGGTTAGCACAAAGCGCATAGCCATTGTGAACAAATTTGTTCACAAAATGTGAACGAAAGGAATTTGGTAACTGGGGAACTTGGTACTTGGGTAAATGTTTAAATACTTCTTTTTTGCAGTCATACTCCCAGTAAAGTCCATTTTTAAAAGGTTGGTGGCGGCAACCTACTTCATTGGAAAGGTGTATATTTAAAAAACAACATCGGTTTTTGCCTCTTCGTAAATGTTTGGACTTGTGTTAAATAAACAGCAATTTCAGGAAGCTTTTTCAGTTCAGTGATAAGTGCAACTGAAGCCAGACTTTGACCAGACCATAGACTAAAGTATGGTCCGAATATAAATGACATTTAAAAAATTATTAGCACGAAAAGTCATTAAATTCTGCCCTCACCTTTTTCGCAGCCTCTTTTCCAATGATTGTATTCATCAGTTGCAATCAAATCTGAAATTACAATAAAACAAAAATGTTTTTAAAAATAGACTAAAAATAATCATCAATTCTTCATTTAAAAAAACTAACAAAGAGTTTAAATCTGTTTCCATTTTTCCTCCGGAAATATGCCAATACGTACAATGCGCCCACACGCGCCATCGAGTTATATAAATAACACAATGGATGCTCACCGGATCAATATGATTTTTTTTTTCAGTTTTTAAGGCTTGTATTCGCATCGCATGAACATGACCCTTTTTCGCCCACATATTGATTATATTACGACTAATCAGAAAGTCTATCCTCGCGCACTCAACTTGAGCAACTATTCGTAATCCGAATCTAATCAACAAAATTTAAATCTCAAAATATTATCATACACTGAATGGATATTCGATTTTGCATATACGTGCGAAGAGTATCTATTATACAAATCCTTAACTGGGTTTCCTTTCCACTCTCAAGGACTCAACAGATTTAGCCCTGTTGTGTGCTGCCATGGTCGTGTTAATGCGATTCAGTCATAATCACCATCGCTTACTCTTGCCTTCCATCAGGCTAAACCTTCGTTTCGGTTTCCATTGACAGTGGTGTTGAATGTGCTTTTAATGGAACGGGAATGAATACACACAGCAGGTCAAAGCGATTCTCCCTCCAAGTGACTGTTAAGGTTCTGGTTTATGTTGTCAATGTTAGACTTATCGACGATTTATAAATCAACTCACCCACATATAATATATACTTTGAAGCATTCGCATCTTACGACTTTTGTTTTCCTTTTGCTCTGAGTGAATACACGCACTTGCGGTAAATATGGCTAAGAAAATCTTGGTGGAAAGTCTACGCTCAAACGTTGAAAGGACAAGAAAGCGTTCAAATGAACACTTGCACAAACACTTAAAACACATGGATGGATGGTTGTATAAGTGATGGGATAAAGAAATAGGCCGCAGCTTGATCCTTGGTCCACAAAACAACCAACTGAATTGTCACATTACTTATGCATTAGCTGCAGAATATGGTGATAATGTTAAGTTAACTGACGGAAATAGACAGGAGCGATTTCAAAGAAACGACATTATAAGGCTTGTCCAAGATATAGGTCCACACATCTGTGAAGGGACGCTAAAAGAGAACGTCGAAGAGATCTTAACATTACGTGGAGGTTTGCATGCATAATACCCACATGTATATATGCGTGTCGTCCCACCACTTTATTGATTCGAATTCATGCAAATAGTCACTGGATCCGGTGTAGAATTTAGCAATCTGTTACAGTTGAAGAACAACGATTTCAATGAAATTTACGGAATTATGGTGTTGGTTATTTTGAACATATTCACATCATACACATATAGGATGGTAAATGTAGAACATTTTCATGACGCACATGCGTAAAACCGGCTTCGAAGAGGAATTTTAATTGATTTATATGATCGGCAGTGGCATTGTAATATAAAAATTACTAATACTCTCGACTTCTTGAAAAAACTCTCTTTGTGCTGATTTTTGTGGAATGATAACATTTGTCTCGACTGCAATAAGGAAACTTATTTTCGCCTGTACATTAAAACAAAGGCATAGTAATAATAGTAAATCAAAACTTGCGTATACTAAATTAATCAGCGACTTGCCATTCTGTTTCTTTTTATTTAAAAAGAAACTTGTCAATTACAATAAATCGCTTAAATACCAATCTTTTGTATATCCTCAAAAACAGTTTTTGCTTTAGTAGCTGTGGCACCCCCAATCGCAGTTACATTCCTAATGCCCTCCATACTTGTTTATATCTTTAGCATGACCCCAATTCCAGATCTGGTCCCAGCTTAGTTTTCGCATTTTTTGACTAAAGATTAATATTTCACACTTTTTGTGCAAGTCTCCCAAACTTACGAAATTCTGAAAAGAAACTTCTTTAGTTGCAGTTGACTGAGCATTATTTATTACACCGTCTGTGTACGATATTTATTTAAGATAACCGAAAGAAATCATCCAATGCAACGGTACAACCATGTAATGATATTCAAAATAATACATCAAGCTCGTTTTCGAAAACTTTATTTGAAAAACACGTTCATACTCAAAAGAACAGTGGGTGGTGTAATATAAAACTATTTTCGCTTTTCTGTTTCCTTTACTTCTGGATCAGTTCTCTTTTAAACCTTGTTTGTCTACATTATTGTCTTAACCGGTTAGATCTCCTTGTATGAGAAGTACTTTTAACTTTCACTAAAGAACTGTGTACATTAACCCTTTGATGTCCGAATTAAGTATGAATTAATTGAAAAAAAAATTCTCTTAACATTGAAAAAGGAGGTGGTTACTATGTAGGAAAAGTAAATAAAACTGGGTTTAGGATGGTAGGTATGGGCGCAAGCACATGTTGCCATATGATAACAATGGACAGTTTAGGTTATACATGTATACATGATATTTTTTTTTTATTGAAAACAATAAATATGAATATTATTAATTATTCCTGTGTGATAGGACATAAAGCAGTTTTTTGTTGATTGAAGCAAAGAAGAACATTGCATTAAGTACACCGCATACCGCTGTACCCCGATTTGCATAGACGACATCTCCCTTTTTGTTCCGAATAAAGTGGAAAATTACCATAGTAGTATCGTGTATCATCTGGTGGATTCGGCCGCCTTAATTTTGACGTTGTTGGTGTTGAAGCATGTGATGAAGTCGACGGTGGTGGTGATAGTTTTTCAGCAGTAGAGGGCGATTCTATATATTGCAAATTACTCAAAAATGAGAGTCGTCCTCTCTTGTTTTCAAAACGGGTAGACTTCTTGTGGTCAAAGTTTTTGCAACAATTAATTGAAAGTTCATTAAACGCATATGCTTCTGATTTCGGTTCAGTGCAGTGAAATTTCTGCGATATAGAAGCCACGAATTGACAAGAGCTGTATTAATGCACCAATAAATAATTCGAAAGTAATATTTTTTAGACTTGTGATTGATCCGATACAATTCAATTAACATATCCGCTAAGTCCACACCTTCCATAAAACGATTGTAGTCTTTAACAATGTTCGGCCTTTCAATGTCAATGTATTTTTTTGCCATTCCATCCCATCTACGGCATGAGTCCATTGGATCTACACAACAGTAAATCGAGAGAAGTTGATCTGCTCGATTGTCATACCACCTTACCAAAGCAACATTGTGATTTTTCTCGACTCTGTAATAAACACTTCCCCGACATGCTGCTTTTAAAGCCTTCTCATCTTGCATGTTCTGTTTACCGATTCGATTATTTCGAACAGTTCCTATGCACCATATTCTCACATCGCGTAAAGCGATGATAGGGGTGAACCAGTTATCGAAATAAACTTTAAAATTTTCGTTTTTTGGCATGGTGGAACACAGATACAAAATAATATCGGATGATATTCCTAAACCGTATTCAGGACAAGTTCCTTTACCTGTGTACGGAATAAAATAAAATAAATTTTACCCGAAGACCCAGTTCTTGTAAAGATTTTGTATCCCCATTTATTTTGTTTTTTCGGTAGATACTGTTTCAATGCTGAATGACCTTTGAATGGTATAATTTGCTCATCTACTGATTGATGCTCATCGTCATTAGGTATTTCATTAATTTTTTTTTAGGTGTTCCAATAGAGATCGAATTTTTTGCAATTTGTCGTGATGTGGAAGTATTGTTTAATTTTTTCAAAACGGTTTCTGCTCATCACATTGGCGATCTCATTATACCGCAAATCATAGCTCCAAAACACGTATAATCGGGCATTCGAATTACACCCATATATAAAAGTATACCAATAAATTGATGAATTTCCTCCGCTTCAACTTTAATCACTTCTCCGTGCTGCTGTAAAGCGTATTTATTGCTTTCCTCTACTATTTTCCTTATGATAACTTCATAAAAAAATTTAAGAAATATTCTGAAGGACGCTTTACGCTTTCAGCAGAAGCGACTTCATGTTTCCATTCAGAATTTACTCCTGAAAAATCTTTTTTTCGCCAGACAAATTCCAAGGTCGAAGCATTAGTATTTTGTGTTAATATACTTGTTGAGGCATCTGATTGCTTATTGCCTTCCTTTTCAGCATCCCCTAAAACAAGCCCTTCGAACGTATCTGACACAGCTTGAGGTAGATTTGTTCAACATTTTCATCCAAAATGTCTTCGTCATCTTTTCCCAGCATATCATCATCCGAATTATCCCAATCGTGTTATAGCCTATGTCTTTATCAGTGATACCTTTTTGATTTTTCTTTTTGTGTTCTAAATACGGTAAGCAAAAAGAAAGTATATGTATATGCACCGTCCGTTGTTGCCAAATGGCAACAGATATTTTCAAAATATTCAAAACACCAAAAATCACAAAATAATGCACTTTTTTTTATTAACAAATAGCACTTACCTTTAACTTTCAAAATAATAAACAATTCTTTTGTCACTATAAATTTTAGTATTTATTTAAACAACTTTTTTAGATTCACTTTCGCAAAGGCAATTTATTCCAAATGCCAACATACAACTTGCAGCAAAAAATATGTCAAGCTGTTAATCCAAATGGGGCAAGGGAACTTCTTTACATAGAGAAAGAACATATAAATGTTTGTGTACTTAACGTTGAGGGACATGTTGCTGAAAGTAATGTTGCAACATGGCAACTCTGGGCATCAAAGGGTTAAAAAAGACTTACACTGCAGTAAATTTTTTGTCGACTCGATTACAAACCAAAAAATGCATTACTGTTTGGGAATGCAATAATTCCCAGTTTTGTTAAATGATGTTGTGATGCAAATGCAAAACAAAAAAGTCGTATCATCATTTTGGAGATAAAAATTAAAAAGAGCCATGTGCTCCTTTATCAGGCGAATGATAAGGGAAACTAAGCTAAATGGAATGTGGTAAAATTTGCTTAATTTTTAATTTGATTGAGATAACCGATAGTAGATAAGTTTAAGTTATCCAATGGAATTTCTCGGATCTTATCTAGTTCACTAAATAAAAATTTCCTCTTTTAATGTAATTTCATTCACGAAGCAATTAAGCATATCTTAGAGGTCCATACACATTCGTTCTATTGTATTACTAAATGTCATCGCCCATAGCCAAACATAAAAGTAAGAGATGTAAGTAAGTGATGAGTTTATTTAAAATTGTGTTTTTAAAAGAACATATACACAATAATATAGGTTGCTACGTTAATATTTAACATGACCGACTAATCGCTCTAAGTAATATGATTTTTTTATGGTCCTACGTCTGTGATTCTCTACGTATTTGACATTGTATGAGCGACCCTAAATCAGTGCGTGTATTCGTTTTTAAAACTATAGTCGTCTTTATCCGTAAGTTTTGAGTTACAACCCAATTATCCACTTGAATTATTCTTATTCTAGTCATAAAGCATTACGTGCAGATTTAAAACGCCTCTAAAAATTAAAAAAAATGAATGGTATATTATAAATGTAAGCCAAATATTACTTTGGCAGTTTATATTTTTTAATGTTTCAGATGAATGAAAAATGTATAAGATTGTTTTCAGATGTTTAATTCAAAAATTGATGTTAGAAAGACAGAAAAATATATTTGATTTGCTCATGTATTTACAATACACATCCAAAAGAACTGTGCTAACCGTTACACGGAACATTGAAACTGTCTCGCAATTTTTGTCATTCCAAGTCGGATGTAATTAAATTACATTGTATTCGTGAGAGAACAATTATATGTTGCTAATGACAAAAACCCTGGTTTATTGTTGATATATGGATGGCTATGTTTAAGTAAAACCATACTAGGGTTTGAAAATAAAATTAAAAACCAAACTGAAAACTATGTCTTTATAAAGACAAAATAAAATACCGTAAAACGACCTTGGTCCAAAAACTGTAATCCTCTTCATCGCTTTCTCAATAACATTCAAACACTCATTATTACCTAAATAGCATATTATCTCACTTTCCATCAGTTTTAATAAATTTCTCCCATAAGCATTATTTTGAGTGTTCAAAAGAACACACAACAAATATTATCAACACAAGAGTAAAATTGGTGGCGCCTTGATAGCGCTAATAGCTATCTTCCTAGGCGAAAGTGATTTATTTTATTGACATATATTTATGTTTACTCTCAGTCTAAAATTAAAAAATAATTAATAAATTTTTACGATTTCTCGCACCAAAAAGACTAATATCGCTAATTCATCCGTGTCTGTCACAGTGATTTGGTTCCAATTAATCCAAACGTTTCTACAAGCTGAGGGTGTATAAATAGTCTATATGCGAAGATATAGCTTACACAGAAGACATGTATAAATAATTCAGACAAAACTGAAACTAATAATCGTCCCTGACTCCGGCTAACTTACGAGAACTTTCCTCAAGGATAATTATATTTATAAAAAATAATTTCCTTGTCTGGTGGTGATGGCGATGATTCAATCGCGCGCCGTTGAAATGTGCTTCAATTCGTATTGTATTGTCTTCGCGTTTTATCTTTTTGTTTAATTTTATTCAAACACCGTCATCGTCAAAATTATACTACTCTCGTGCTTTGCCGTGTCGGCTGGCAAGTTTCGCATGGGAGACGGGTATCATAAGCTAATGTCAGCGGATCGTGAACTCGAAAATTGAACACACCTTGTGATGGCAGCTGGTATTAAATATACATATAAATAAAAATATATTGTTTTTTTATTTTTGTTTTCTGCTCTCGCTATTATTTACTTTTTAGGAGGAAAATTCTACATTTTCCACTGTCATATTCCGACGTATTTAATGGGCGGTTTATTGGTAATAAATACAAAGCGCCGTTTAACATAACGACAGTTGTTATTTATACCTGCCACACAGCTGGGTAACCCGATTAATCCGCTTTAATACGATTAGGTGGATCCATCAGGGGAACAGCTATAAATCAGACTACACAGTGCAGAAGTCATAAAAGTCTCTTAAAGACAACGTATTATATTTTTTTTATCAAAAAAAAAATCTTTTCGTAGCTGACATTGACCGTTGAACCATTTTCAATTTTCATTTATTGTATTATTCGAAGTTTAAAAACCAGATGCACAATCTAAGTTTAGATTAATGAGTCCAATCAAACTTGTTTAAACATGCTAATTAAATAGTAGGAGAAGAACATATTTTCTACCAAAATTACAAGCGTGGGACATAATTATTTGTCGTTAATACTGAATTTCAAAAGACAGAAAAAATTCCATTTTCCATAGTTTTGAATGATGCTGTTTTATAACAGTTCAATATACAAATGCAATATACGCATTTGTTCAAATCAGTAGAATTTCGAATTGACCTTTAAAGTAAAACTGAACTATAGCCCCATAAACTGTTGCAGAAAATAATTCAAGTTGACGTTAATTTACTATTTTTTTATCACTCGTAACTAATATATCATATAATAAAAACAACAGATAATACAAGTAAATGGAAGGACAATGTAGTTTTGCACATAAGCAGTTTTTGAAAAACGTGCTTGGTAGAATAGCGCATACAGCTAGCGCAACGTCATAATTTTGTATAATTTTAAACAGCACAATTCACATTTCAAAAAGAAAAATGTACAAGATGCGTTTGCTAGTCACTGCGTTTGTTCTCGAATATTTTTCAATTGCCATGTGACAAATTCTCCTAACAAAACCACTTTTCTTGATTTAATTAAACTCCAAAGTTTTAAATTGGATAATTAAAATACATGCCTACATTTGGGTGTCTAATAATTATAATTTGGAAAACCACTTCCATTCGTGGTTTTGACTGTGGGTTGAGTTTTGTTCCCGATTTGGGTTTGTTTGTTTTTTTTATTTATTAATTATGTATAGAAACTTACCCAACACTAAATATTGGTATTTTATGATAAAAATGGTAAACAAGTTTTCTTCCGAATGCTTAGATCTCTCTGTCTGTGGGTTGAGTTAATTAATTTAACTTTAATTTTATTTATGAATTTGCTTGAATGAGTTTAGACGCAAACTTAAGAGAAAAAGCAATTAACAACTGTTATAAATTGACAAAAGTAACACTAGAACCACTGAATAAAAATTACAGCGACGAGAATGTTTAAATAAATTAACTCGACTTTCAAACTAAATTTTTTATCTTCATACATCCGTCTGAGGGAAACCAATATCTAATTCAAACTGTATTTCTAGTACTATATTTTGGGAACCAGCTATTGCAAATATGTAAATAAATAAATGTTATTCAATCGAAGAAAACTTCTATGAATTAAAAAACTTGCCCAGTTGTTGATTTGTTTTTTGTATTTTAGGCCTCCGCCTGTTCCCAATATCATTAAACTCTCTTTGTCTTTCTTGACAAATACAATAATAACGCTTTGCAACTCTTTGTGCAGAAGGCGCACTTCGGTAATTAATTTCCAAAAAGTTCCAGAGAAATTTCCAGCATCCTTTTCATAAATTGAAAAGTGAAGGCATATGCCTTACAGTTCAAGTTCTTTACAAAACTCACGGGAATTTTTGCTTGAGTTCTCGTAAAAGCTGTTTCTGCGAATCAGCTGTTAACACATAATGTTTTCATCAAAACTAAATTATAAGGTACGCCAGGATGTCTAGATTTTTCTACACAATTTTACACGAAATTCGGATACCATTTTTCAAGCACTACACATTATAAAGGATTATCATAACATATTTTCCTACTTTAAATGAGATATTTTATGTTCCCTGAAACAACTCCCAAGTAAGACTCCATTTTCTAAAACATTTAATTTGAATAAATCCGTCCGTCAAAAAAACTGGCACCATATGTAGGGAGCAACAAAATATCAACAAATGTCTGGACAACTAACCCGCTACCCTGCAACCCATTTTTACCAGTCATACATATTGGTTATGGATATGGTTGAGCCTTAACACAACCCTTAGGTTTATTAATATACCACTGTCAAGAGCAGCATAACCGCAAGAAAATAATACGATTTCCATACTACTACAATCGTAAATGAAAATCCAGACCAACAGCACAGCGAGTGGCACACATTTAATCGCATTACGCGGTTACAATGTCGTGCAGTATCGATTGTTGGTAATTAGCTAATGGCTTCACTGTTTCCGTTTCGAGGTGTAAATAAATGCACACCACACGCTATTCAGTTACCTTCGACAACGGACTTAGTCTAATCGCCCAAATAAAGACTTTCCCAAAATGTTTCACTGTGAAAGTTGCAGACGAAAAACTTACTTAGAACTGTAGCTTTAGTTCAATAAATAAGGATCGCAACTACGCATCAAAGAGATGGCAGTCACACGGCATGCAGAACGGGAGCTCATATTCCAAATGAACAATATGAAGAGAGTATATCTGTGCTTCCTTAATTTCTGTTAAAAATTAAGATACATATCAGTTAGACTGTCATTCTTATTTTGTTGAATGATATTCTATTAAATTCTATTAAAAATCTTCATGGACTTATTTTTACTGAAAAAATCGTGTGTTGGTATTATCAGATTCTCATTTAACGATTATCTGAATCTCAGTTAACGATTTTCATTACAGGGGAATAGTGCTTGTTTAAAGTGTTTAAATTTTTAGTTCATAGTTCAGATTATAAAAATATCTTTCCCGACAATCCGAATTCCAAAACATTAAAGTTTGTATTTTTATGACCGCCTTTGTTCATAATACAAAGTCAATAATCTAATCTTTTTTGTCAGAATTCATAGCAAATGAATTTTTAAAAAGGAAACAAACTCCTTTTTCAAATGCACATAGCAAATCTCAAAGTTCCTTAAATCGTAGGAGTACTTAAATTCACCACCCAATTTTAGAGAATTTATTTATTGCGTACATAAAATCGGTATGTTTAGCCTGAACTTATGTTGGCTGGAAAATTTAAGAAAGTTTACAACATGCTTCGAAATTCTGAAAGCTAATCAAGAAATATAAGAGGTGTCAGAAAATCTCTTATATTTTTTCTGACACGTCTTATATTTTTTGATTAGCTTTCGGAATTCAGTTGCCGCGGTGTGGGTAGAGTGCGACACTCACACGCCGAAATGTCTAGGTTCGACTCCCAGCTCAACACCAATTTTTTTAATTTTTCATCGCACCACCTCTTTCGAGCTGCTGACAACATTCAAAGAGTAATAACTGTCTAAGAAAGCTTCTCAAATTTCGCCGTTCGGAGTCGGCAAAAAACTGCAGGTCCCTTTTACTCGTGAGAGAACAGTAGCGCACACAACACGAGTAGTTGATGAGCAAGCTTAGCTCCCTTTGGACTGTAGCGCCAACAATTATTATTATTATTATTATTATTAATCAAAAAATATGGCAGGTAATAATTAAATTTTAAAATTTGCAAGTTTTTTATAGAAATGATGTCGGTCATTGACGATTGGGAAGAATTTTCCATGAAGCCCTGGGCTTGACCAATACTGACTATGTCATAGGTCACAAGACCTATCGCATGGCTACGCACAGCTGCGAGAAGTGATTGCTCTATAACAATAAGCCAAGGAAATAAGAGCTTAAAACTTTTACTTAATGTGAAATGACATTTCAGTTTATGCTAAAATTGGGTTCAACGACTGGATTTCTGCAAACGTGCCTGTGGTGGTCAGTCAAAGGAGATTTAATTTCTTGCGATATTGCCACATCCACTACATTGTATATACATATATGTATATAATTTTTTTATTAAATAAATGTTGAAGAGCCAACAGCGATAAGAAAAATTTAATTTCTCTGCCGAACACCGTAAGAAGACACATTTAACAAAGATAATGAGTATGGGTCAATTTGCAATGACCTCCAGTAATATAAAATTGAATAATGTAAACAAACAAGCTATACTATACCTCCTTCTTCTACTGCCTTTGGAGTTCAGCCTTTTTAGATGGTATATATATAATATTTGTTACGATTTCCCTGTTAGTATTGTTTTATCGATATTTTTCACTTTAGAGAAATTTTGCTATCTCAGAATTTTTTATGAGGCACATTGCAGACAAGATAAGTTAATTTAAATTTCAATAATACAACGCCCACACAATAATTTTAGACACATTACTTAATTAATTTTCGTCGATTTCGTGAAAGTACCATACGCTAATAAATAAAGTACAGAACGTCGTAAAAAAGTGTTGAAGCTGATAAAGGGTAATCTTCAACAACAACAATAACCGGTTGCACACAACCAGAAGAACGCTTCACAGAAACTGATATAAGGACTTCTTAAAAGCTTTAATTCACACAAAATTAAGTTTTTATTTATGTCAATAGGTTACATTTAAATTAACGAATTCAATATGTATTTTTAAGGTGTTCAATTCTAGATTGGGACTTTAAATATTCATACTTCTGCTGACTCACCAATAAGTTAGGTTTACTTGTAGAAGAATTTGATGCCTTTATTCCAAATAAAGAAAAGAATAGCATTAAATTTAACCAATAACGAAATTAGCTTCCACTAGCTAAGAACTTTATATGTGGGCTTACACATGTCATAAGGCTAGTCAAACATTCGTGCGTGCCAAATGACTTAATCCTAGACTAAGAAGATAAGGAACATTCCAAAACGCCAGTGCATCGTATATTGCTTTTGACAGGTCTAGCGATGGCGTGTGTCCCCACAATAATTTTTACTGCTAGATATTGGTACAAACGATTAGCGCTGGCTGCTTTAGCAGCGAAACAAATAATTTATTTATTTCAGATGAAATAGCAATCACTGTGACCAGCAGCTGACTTGTTGTTGTCATTTTAATTTTGATTCTGACGCGGCTTTACTGACACGGGAGTCGCGCGGGGAGAAGCAATAATGATGTCACCGAGTTATTTTAATTTCGAAACGAAAATTTTCTGCTTTACTGCTCTGTGTCAAGGTGTTTGCAAGCGTTGTCATCTCGGTATTTTCAATCGTTTAGCATTTCTTTGTCTCTTCATTTTCTCTTGTTTCCTATTTTTCCTCGAATTTTGATTGCACTAGGAGGGATGTAAAGTTTAGAATTCCAATTGATATATTGGATTTACTGTGTTTTACTGTGATCAAGTCTCCTCTTTTTGGATGGACTTTGATTGCCCATTAAAAACTAAGTGGTTTACTTTACGTGAAGGGGCGCTGGAACAAGTAAATGATTTCATTTGTGAATAAGTTTTGCTGAATGTTTTTGAAATTAAAGTTACGCACATGACATTTGTTATGCAGATAACTTGGTAAGATTGTTAGGAATGTGAAAAGGTGCATAGATATTTTTATTTTTGTAAAAAAAGACCATCAGTTATGAAATAGTTTGTGAATCGCCTAATCTTACCAAAAGTTTGCTGATGATTTCATCTTATTGTTCTAATTAACGCCAAATTAACAACTGCTGACGTAGCTAAAAAACTTAAACACAAATGTGAATATTTTTCAACCAAACGTGACTCGACTATATATGACGCATGAGTTTTAAATGTCAACATTCAAAAGATTGTGCTTACTTAGTCAATATAGAAAGGAGCTTCGATGGCAATTATACAAATTGATGTACATCCCGATTCTATATCATCCATTTGCTGGATGATACAAAATCTTCTCAAAACTAGACATCCAGACTAGATTTCAACGCATATAGTGTCTAGGGGTCTGGTCATAGTGCAACCTATTCATATATTATATATATATATTATATTATTATATTATATAAAAAATGTGTGCACACGCGAGGCTTATTATTGAAGCTTAATAAACATCGGAATAATCTCGGTAAAAGAAAGAAGAAAGTCACTCCATCCATTTCCCACGATGATTTTTAATTGCTTTAACAAACTTTATCAAATTGACAAAAGCACATGAAAGAATGTAATATTGCTTTTTATCAAAATTATAAGAACCTAGTTAAGCTAAATTAAGAAACATACTAATCTAAACACATACTAAGTTAATACAGGAAACATTCATTAATCATAAAAAATCGGATCATGATCTAGATCTGAACGAGACATGTGGCACGAAGATGAGACGGAAATTTGACTCGTCAAGTAGAAAAATAAATGTCGGTGACTATTTTCCCAACGCTGCTCTCGCAGCTAAATGTTGCTTAAAAAGGTAATAAGCGTTAAACGTAGAGATTTGAAAGACAAACGTCAATTTTTCGTCTATGTAACTTGGTATAACTCTTTTGCGCAAATTGTTCACATGGAATTTTAGGAAAAACATTACCATTGCATATAAGAACGGTTCTATGTGATGGCCTATGAAACTTATTAATCAACGACAATTTTTGAATCAAATAAAGACTTTGAAATATCTATGAGAAAACCAATTTAACCAAATTTTAAATTTTATGTAGAATTAATAGAAAATTAATTAACAAAGATTAATAAGTATTCCCACAACAAAGTTGTGACATTTAAAGCACTCGATCGAGCACTCGAGTGTCCTATAAAGCATTCAACATACACTCTTTTTATAATGTTGAACGACTGTAAACTGCGCACAGAAGAAACCCCATAAAAATAAAATATCTCTTTCCTCGCCTTCGTGTGATTATTTTCGAGTTTTAAATTTTTCCAAGTGTACTCAACCATTCCACAAAGTAGTAAGCTTAGGAGGGGTCTAATACGAAAATCGATAACCACTCAACCAGTGCGACATTGGATTGGATTACTTTGACATGACAATGAACCATCCTCATTTAATATACTTTAGATGGCAGACTAAAAAATAACATTTGGTAATAGCAATGCGGACAATGTCTTTAGTATGCAAGTACGTTAGATTAAGTTTTAAACAGGGTTTTTTAGGATGTAGCTTAAGCACCCTATTTGTAAACTGTGTACTACCCCCTTTATATCAAATAATTTCAAGGCAGTAAATACTTCATTTATTATTAATGCTCTTTTAGAATGCGATCGAGTTTATTTTCAAGCCTGATATTCGCGTTCTATATTATAAGCAAGGTCTCAATAAAAGATCAGTAGCAAATTTGCGACTTGGACTTGGATTCAATCTAAATATTTTCGCCTTTACAAAAAGTTGGTGATACTACTATACTATAATGATTTTTCGCTTTTGCGCGCTGAAATGACAAATTCCCCGAGAATATTTTTGGTAAGGTAATATTTTCTAATCTAATAAAAATAACTAATACAGTAAGAATCCCATAGTAAACATGTGTCAAATTTATTTTGCATAAAATAATCGAATATTAATAATACAACTCAGGTTG
Source organism: Eristalinus aeneus (assembly GCA_955652365.1). Classification (NCBI taxonomy): domain Eukaryota; kingdom Metazoa; phylum Arthropoda; class Insecta; order Diptera; family Syrphidae; genus Eristalinus; species Eristalinus aeneus. The sequence continues at coordinate 83,788,417 of OY019131.1, read as the reverse complement.
CTTTAGACTACCATTGCACACACAATGTTGTATAGAAAGTCGGAAGTAGCTCGCAATAGATGTCTGTTAATGTGTTAATTATAAAAGTTGTTAAAATCTTGTCAAAAACAAAACAGACTCTAATGCAGTAGACACTAAAGGAAATGTCAGTGGTACACGGGAAAAAGTAAACAGCGATACAAACAGTCCCCTATTTATATTATATTTATTAAAAAATAAATTTGTATTATATTTAAAATTACAAAGCATGTACTTAGGAACCTAGTGCTCTTAGGGGCCAAACAAAAATAGTGGTTATTCATATGCACAAATATATCTTCCTAATTAATTTAAGCGTCTTTTAAATCTCTTTTCAAATGCATAAACAATGAATTATTGCAAGTAACGAAACGTGTCAGTGCATTAAATCTGGGTTTATTGAAGGTTTATTGCCAATCTGTACAAGACATATGAAATACTATATGTATAACTAAAACTTACAAACCAATTTAAAAAAGTCATATCATATATTTCTTCTAACGTCCATTTTAAAGTTTATTTGTTTCAAGTATTCCATAAAAAGTCATAATCTATAAGCTGTGACAACTTCAATACATTTCCATGATCACTCAATAACAAAAATTTAATTAAATTAACACCATTAATATTTCATATATTCCGTAATGCAGTTATGTTCTTAGTTAAATTATTTCATCGGGTTCAATATATGAACACGAGAAAGAAATAAAAATCCAATTATACCTCACAACTTGAAACACTAGTCTATTTCTGTGTGTACCATTCATTCAAATAAGAAGAAATAAGCTTAGATTCTATTAATAGCATGGGTCATATACCGGAACAGCAGTTTCAACTTCCGTCAGTCACTGTAAACCACGCTATTAAAACCAAAAATAATCTGAAAGAGTTTAAGGCGGTGCACACAAGCTAATCTCCGATTTTATTCTTTAATATCAAAAATCCAAGTGATAAATATAAATTTTGTAAAATGAAAATATTGTAAAATTTTATTAATTTTCCGTTTTTTTTGCGTCACATAACAATGTGCGACGATATATTGCAACAATTTCTTGACAATACTAGTTTTTACTCCGATAATAATTTATACAGGGGGCCACATCTTTCGAGCTGCTGACAACACTTAAAGATTAATAACTGTCTAAGCAAAAGCTTCCCAAACTTCGCCATTCGAAGTCGTAAGAGAACAGTAGCACGAACAACACGAGAAGTTTATGAGCAAGCTAGGCCCTAGTCCCCATGTGGACTGTCGGGCCATACAATTATTATTATTATTAATAATTTAAACAAGTACACTTCAACCAGAGGGACAAAATGTACAAAGCAAGTAGATTTCTAAGACATAAACACCAACATCATATATCAAAGATTCTATATGCCGATTTTTATTTCAAAAATTTGACATAAATATCGCACTACAATTTAAAATGACATTTATGTCTCATTTTGAGAAGTAAATGCCAAAAAAAATATTAATAGCTAGAATTCGTGCGCCAAATGAAGTAAAATATGCTGAAAAAAAATAATTTCATTTATTTAGCTTTTGTGTAAGTGTTCATTTTTCTGGAACGTGTAAGTTTGCTGAGATTTTTTTTAAACGGTTAGTATATATTATTTTATTTCACTCATATAGGTCGATTCTAATATTTTATTCTTATTAACGGCAGTATCATATTTGATTATTTCTATTTAAAAAACTTGGGGTATGCTTTTAAAGGCAAAATCTTACTCGTTGATTTGTGTTAAATGTGCACCAGTAAATTTGGATAGTTTAAAGTACTAAGCAATAAGTTTTTTTCAAAACTTTACAAAAGAATTCGTAATTCAATCGATCTTATAGAACAGATCTCCTTCAGAAAAATGTGAATCTAAAATAAAACCAAAAGACACGGAGAAATGTCTCATAAGTTTACTTTTGCATAAAGTATTATGTAAACACTTTTTTAATCGTGCCAAATACTTGAGCATGTACCATGCAATTTCCACATAATTGTTTCATCAACTTTCTTTGTTTACTTCATTTTCCCATCAGCTCTATGCAAACGCATCTCCATTGTAATATCATACCCTTGAGTAACTTTGAAAGTCGGCGTACTTAGTAGAGATTCAAAACGGCTGTCGCAAAAGGGACAGCTTCAATGCGTTAATAAAACTTAATAAAGATAGTATGAACAAATCGAATATTGTAATTTGAAAAACAACTATTGTTGGAATGACAGCACCAAAAAGGAGTAAAATGTTATATCTTTTAAAGACCGTCAGTGCTTAGATAAAAAATATTATAATTCATATTTCTTAACATACACAATGAACGAAAATCTATCTGAGAATGGGATGTGTAACAACGACTTCCGACTTCTTACTGAAGCAAAAGCCTTAGCTGAATACCAAAAACAACATAAGAACAATGTCTAGATAGATGATTACGCAAGAAAATAACTCGTAAAATACTTAACATGTTGAAATCAATGAAAAACCAAAACGTATAAATAAACGATATACTAAAGCAAGCATCTATGGAATAGACAGAATGGAGCTGTTACAACGCATTGTACGAGTGAAACCCTTAATATAAGAACAGAAGACATATGTACTGCAAAGAAAAATATTTTGCAGATCATTATATTAGCCTCATTTTGATACAAAATTTTGTCAAAAAACAAATGATAGAAATATGCTGCCCCTCCAGCCAGCGCGATCTTTTGCCAGCTGCCTCCAGTTTCGTACTCCAAGTTGGTTGAAGTCCTTCTCCACTTGTGTGCGCCACCTTAACCTAGGCCGTCCTCTTTTGCGTTGTCCCAATGGAGCAGTGATGTCCATACGTTCTACGTGGCCTAGCCATCTTAAGCGTTGTGTTCGTAGAAGCTTGAACAGGCGCATGTCGCTGTACAGCCCATAGAGCTCGTCATTAAATCTTCTCCGTTATGAACGCAAACTTTTCTCTTGAAAAGTTTATGGGCTTCTTCATTCGCCTGGTATGATCAAGCTGTTATATAAAGCAAGCTTTGTCCTTCAAGAGAGGGCTTTTTTATTCAATTGCATCTTGAGCCCAAAGAAACAGCGATTGGCAAAAGTGATTCTGCGTTTGATTTCGGTATTGATGTTGTTGTCCCTGTGTTCCGCGGAGCCGAAGTAGACGAAGTCCTTGACTACCTCGAAGTTTCTGCTGCCTAATGTGACGCTCTGTCCGAGACATCGATGTTGTGTGTCCTTTCCTGATAAACGCATGTACTTTGATTTGCACTCATATACCGCCAGATCCATTTTAGCCGCTTCCGCTTCAATGCCAATTAAGGCCTCATTGATGGCTCGTTGTGTTCGTCCAATCACGTCAATGTCATCAGCGTAGGCTAGCAATTGAACTGACTTAAACTTGTGAATTACGCAAGATCTTGTCGAGGATGATATTGAAAAAGTCACATGACAGTGTGTCGCCTTGTCTAAAATCTTTTTGAGGTATAACTGAGTTCGTTACCAACCTTGACAGAGCAGCGAGAATTCTCCATCGTCATCCTTACAATCTGACGAGTTTGGTAGGAATGCCAAAACTAGACATGGCACTGCATAGCTCGTCTCTATGCACACTGTCATATGCGGCCTTAAAATTGACGAATAGGTGGCGAGTGTCGATTTGCACTTTTTGAGTCTTTTCCAGGATATGTGGCAAAGTTAAGATCTGGTATATCGTGGACTTCCCTGGCCTGAAACCACACTGATAGGGACCTATCAGGTTATGGATAAATGGTTTCAGATGCTCACACTATACGGCATAGAGGATCTCATGCTCCTTCTTTTTCATTCTGAGAAGCCGGTGCCCTTCCCTGTTCGTAGAACTCACGATGCAGCGTTCCCTTATACACGTCTTGTTTGGCTGCATGCATATAATTATTATTCACCCAATATTCGCTGTCAATGACTGCTGGAGACTTATGAAGTGCACAAAACCTCGGTTTAACTTAATTGAAGTATCTATATATTTTGCTTAATAAAATATAGGTTGCTTTGTTTAACAGAAACGGAAATAAAATATAGGTTGTTTTTTCGTTTAAATGCACATTCGCTGACGTGGAAAATAATAATGGGTGGGGTATATTTTATACTAATAGCAGAATTCTTCCCAAACTGCACTTCGATTTTGACCCCTTTAGCTCAGCTTCGTTTTCTTCCTGTGTATTTACAAACAACAACGAAAGAAACAGCTAAAAACTTTTCTCTTATGACTGCACGAGTTTTCTATTTTCTTTTTTCGGGCTCGGGCATAGTTCCTACCTAGAACTCACAAACTGAAACAGGAATGAACTACTTACTGATGTTCATTGTGCATTTTCTTTCATTAGTTCCTTTCATGACTTGTGCACTTTGTGTATAACCAAGGCGAACTCCCAGGAGATCAGTGGACACGAAGACAATATCAACTAAGAATTAATTATGTAATCCAGTCGGAAAAGACAAAAGGAATTGAGTTTGGAGTCGATGAAAGAAAATTGATTTTTTGTGATTAGTGATACATTCTTTGATGACAAATTATTGATGTACATTTAAAAATAACGTCTTACCAAAGGAATTACTTTGTATTTGCATTGCATTGTTTCATATATGCTTGGTTGTTAAAAAGCTCGGAAATATTGTAATTCTTGATAAGACTACTCTTAACTAAATCAATACACTAGAAAACATCGACCGATAGATTAATTTAAAATTATGGATTCCACTTGGGGTATGTCATTTCTATAAAAGCACTCACTTATGTCATGTAATTCGCAAAAGCGTCTCTGACTGATAAAGGAACACTTGGTACAAAGGGTAATTGACAGAATAGAAACGAGTCAACTTAGGAATCCAAATTGTTTACCACACGTGGAGGTGGCATAGAATTAAGATATGATTAAAACGCAACAACTGGTTATAATTGTTGCTTTTAAATGCTTGTTTATGTAAAAGAAAATTAAAACAAAATCGCAACACACATTGAATTGTAAACATTCCTGCAAATTCTTTGATCTTGTGAAAAAATCAGTTGTGGTGTGTAATAACAACTAGCTTATGCACACATTATCTTGAAGATTGCTCCTGCAGAATTCAATTCAATAACTCAATAAACTTTTAGAAACAAAAGTCGAGCGGATTATGACAGAAATGACCTCGTGCTCGAATTTTTAGTCTTAGTATTTTAATTTAAGTTTTAGTAATTAATTTTTAGTTTTAGTATTTTAGTCCGAATTTTGGTTTTATGTATCGTTGGTCGTAATTTTAAAATTGTTCGCAATATTTTATTTTTATGAAAAGACAAAAGATCCAACTAATAAAAAATGTATATTTAAACATTTATTTTATAGCGTAAGAGAGCAAACAAAGTCACATTGTAAAACCACAATTTCTTTCATAAAATAACCACACAATGATCCAAAAACACTTGAAGTTCCCAGATTTAAATTAAAGGAACAAATTGTGTAAAATCTGTGGCGAATTTGTTTTGAAAGATTGCGGCACTATGTAACCACCACTATGATTTTAGCGTTGAAGGCAAAGGGCGTCTTACCAATCGAAAAAGATTTAAGATGAGGAATGGGATAGATTACTGAATCAATATAAATCAATCGGGAATGAAACAATTCCCGTTCGGTTATAGAAATTTGGATTTATTGTAAAGCAGTGAAATTATTTGTCATGCGTGTTTAAACCGAGAGACAATAAAAAGACATTTTTCCTTAGAACTGATTTTAAAAGGACTTGAAGGCATTTTTGCATCGGATCGTCGTTGGAGATGAACCCTAAGAAGAAAAATTATTATTCAAAAACCGGTGAACCTTTTACATTACATTTAAAGAAATTGAAAAGGATATTGGCCTTTCCGCAAAAATGATTTTTAATGCCAAACAATATAAAGAAAAGCCCATAAATCGAGGTCGAAAAAGTGTTCTCTCTCCAATAATGTTGAAACGTAATGTCTTATATTCTATGAATAGTCGCAGTATTTCCGCTTTTGAAGTAAAAAAGAATTGAATATAATTGTTAGAAGGATATTGAAAAAATAAAATATAGTGACTGGGCCATTGAATAATGGTAAAATATTCTGTGGACAGACTAGAGCAAAATTGTTTGTATGGCTGTTCTGGGTCCCATGAAAATGCTGAACACAACCGTAGATACACGGGATAACTTTAAAATATGGAGGGTCCAGTATTAAAATCGGGTATGCTTCTCGTACTATGGCGTAGGGCCAGTTGGACTGGGACTGCTATATATATATAGAAATGTACACATCACACACCACGCTCTTAGCAAGAATGTCGGGCCAGGCAACAAATGCCTTCAAAGCATAAAAAATGCTTCGGTAATCAAATATAAGAAAACGAACGAATCGATTTTAAGGACGTTGGATCTGTGAAAACGACAAAGCTGATAGACTACATACAAAAACATTAAGAATGTTTTTGGCCTAAAATCAATTTTACATTTCAACACGCTTTACTAAGATTCCGGATTTGTCATCAGCGTTTTTAAAGTCAATGAATTCATTCATCAGATCAAGCGAAATTTCACTTTCTATCTGAATAATTGATAGACAGCACATAAACCAAAGGAAAACAAAAAACCAACAAATCGCTTCATTATTTCTGCGTACATAAGCAGAAAACAAAACAAATTATAAGACAGGAATGCCATCACCTCTTCAAAACACATGTGCTTTCTCGGGTATATGGCCATATTCAAGCACAGATTTTTTTCACTTTCCCTTATCGCTATCACACTTGCCCAACAACGAAAGTTTACACATCCAATAAAAATTAAATTCAGTGTAGCCAAACTAGAAATAATATTTGCATTTAATCGTAAAAAAAAATTCTGTCAATAGACAACAAATATATGTACAATTCCCACCTCAATAGGGCTGCACCCCGTTCCGGTTAGGGCGGGTGTCTCCACCATTTGTCTCAAATGTCATAACAAACTAAAAAGCAATGGAAAACATTCTCTGCAATTCCAGCTACCAGTCAGTTTCACTTTTGCGCACTGCAGTTAAGATTGAGTTCTGAATTCTTTCATTTACCCTCATACGGGGTGTAAAAGTTATTTTATTGATATATTAAAAAAGCTGAGTGTTGCCAGAATGTTCCTTTTTTTAGCATAATTTGTATTCTTGTGTGTGTGCATTTTTCCCGGTTATTATAAAAGCTTACAATAACAACAGATCAAACATCTACATACTGAAATATTTGTCGATTTTTTTCATTATGTATATTAATATATAGAACACCGTGTACGTTTTTTTTGTAATTCAAATCATGCTATACATGCATATTTCCTGTGACAAGAAAATAACACCTAAAATTGTTTGTCATATACAGTAAAAACCTCTGTGAGTACTCTAGCCATCCCGGAATTTTACTATATATAAGAAGGTTAATGATTAAGAATTTAGATTTCTCAATAACAACGGCATTAAAATAAAAATTTAACAATTATCTTGATAATGATGTTCTGATACTATTTCAATGTAATTTATGTAAATTCACATGACCGGGTTTTGGTTATTGTGCACTGATATTAGATTACAAACAAAATAAGCATTTCGTTTTTCTCAAGATTTTCTCTCTGTCTCTGTTTGTAGTACATATTAGAACCAAAATATAGACTTTTCCCTTTTGAATATTAGAAATACTGTTCAATACGAATAATTTGAAACGCGATTAGGCGGAGTTGTGTAACATTACGATGCATCAGAGTAAAACATGTACATATAATTTATATTTAATATAATTTAATTTATACACACATACATATGGTAAATATGTAATTTAATTAAGATCTTGCTTTTATTGAGACGAAATTAAACAACACCGTGGTAATGATTTACCCCACTACAAATGCTATTATAAAGGCACTATGTAGTAAGTCTTTGTGATAGCTTTAATATAAAAAGCATAAAAGTTTTTAAATGATAAAAATGATATGCTAATAATTTTTGTGTTTGAATTTTTTTTTTTCGGCTGATTAGACCAGAGCTAGGAGAATTAAATTAAGAAATAATTCCACTATTTTACAAATTTTATATTTAGTAAAGCAAATTGTCCTAAAATTTAAAAATGTTTAAATTCAATTTTTCAAATTGGTTCAAATAATATTGAGTGAAACTGAGGCGAAACTAATATGAGCTAGAGCAATAAATTCTAATTCTACCCACTTTAAAAGTCCACCAGAGGGGACTGTTGTCTTCTGATCGGTTGCTCGCCATCAGCAAATAATTTTGGTGATAGTATCAAATCCTAAAAACTACCAAGTCCATTTTATGCTATCAATTCAGTTACAGCACGATTTGATTTTAACTTTGCAAAAATAAAAAAACACAATCTGGCCAGATGTTTAGTCAATGTGTAAGTATTAAGCGCCCGGGTGCTAAAGATTTTGTAAAATTGGGCTTTTGTAAAAAGTACAACCAACTACTGGTTAAAACAAATGACAACAGCGCAGTACTGGTATGAATCAATGGTCCATCATAGAAATAGAAAAATGAGTTTGCGGGTCCAGTACTGGTGTGAACTAGTCCTAACAACATTATAGATGTAAAATTTGTTATGTTAACTGACAATTTGGTTAGAACTATCGTGGGCCATATTATCAATCATAATTCATCGTTAAAGAATGTAAATCTTCATTTACATAAACTTAACTTTATAAGCGCTCAAATATTCTGCATTCTGGGAAACAAACAATAAAAAACAATACAAAAAAACACAAACCAACACAATGTCCGTTCCGTGTTCCGAAAAAATTGGTTTTACGTCAAATGAACCCTCTCTCTCGAGAGTCAAATGTTTCCCCACCTTGCCTATTTTAACATAAGAAATTTTTATTGGTAGGTTGCTCGTTTTTTATCAAATTAATTGATGTGCATACAGAGACAAGTATGTTTCTCAAATTTGGTTGTTGTTTTTGTTTTCTGTATCGAAAAACTGAATTTTACATTTCTTAATGACATACTTTACACATTTGGTTAGGATGCGTTATCGTACTTTACCTCTTTCTGAGACAGGCTTATCCTCACTCCTTAACAAATTATAGACTTCAGAATTTGGTAGAGAAAGTACTGGAACACGACTTATATACAAATGTATCAAATTTAAGCGTATAATCATGGCGACGTGACCATTGGCAATCGGCTCTTACATTTAGTGTTAAAAAATTGTACCCCATACTACCTCTAAAAGGCCGGAGCAGCCAAGAAAAACCATGAAAAAGAAGTATTGAGTGCTGACTTGTGGGAATTTGTTAATAAAAATTTCGATTTGATAGTTGTACCTGCTTTTCAATAGAAACAATTATGTCAATAAACATAACGCACGGAGAATATAATAACCTTCAACACTTGTTATCAACTCAAATGATCAGCCGTATATCATCAAAAACCTTCTTACATAATTCAGTTATGTCTCCTTTTAATAAATAATAAGACCCACAAAATTGTTTTCATAGTACACCGGAAGACTTGACAGATTAACTCCCCAACCAGCTATAATTGCATCTGGTAACTCCCCGGTACATACGTTTGCTAGTTGAAAGAAAAAGAGATATGGAGCAAAAAGAAAAAAATGTTTTCTTCGATTTTTTCTTGCTCCCAGAACCCGGGCAGACGAAAAAATATCCAGAAAACCTTTAACATGAAATTAACTTACACCTAGTACAGCATTCAATCAGATCCCTCAGCAGTACTCCAAATCATTATTAAAGTTTATTTAACTTTTCTTTTGATTATATGCAAAATAGTAGGTCTAAATCCAGTAAATAAAAAAAACAATTCATAAAACACGTATGTGCATATCTATTCCACGCAACGACGCCGAGTGTGGCGAACAGCACTATAATTTCTCGACGACACCTGAATTAATTTGTTTAATATATTCTTTCTGTTTGATCTTTTTGATTCTTTCGCACTTTATAAATTGACTGGCGCTTCAAATCATTCAAAACCACGCTCTACTGCAAAGGAATTTTCTCTTGGGTGTTACACCTGCATCGAGACAACTGATTTATATTCTAAAAACGTAGCCGCCACCGCTTTAATTGCTTCTTAGTGCACCCAATGGAAGAGTCACGAAATGAAATGAACGAAAATAAAAACAAATTAAATAAAACCGGAAGAATAATGCAGTAAGACAATTTTTAATTCTATAGCCACAAAGCACAACACAACGCACACCAAACGACAGCAAACGGAAGATACCGAATGAAAGTACTACCAACCGAATAGTCCTATGTGGTCGACGGCAAATTCTCCTACTGCGGTTGCAATTCGATAAAATGGCCAAGTACGTGATACGGGGCGACTCTGGGCCGACAATGACAACGAACCGAAAAAAAAATCTGAAATTGATTATTTGAAAAGCCGAAGAGACTGAAAAAGTCTACACTTCAATAAAGAGATCCGGTTGATTTTATTGTTAGCAATGCTCTGGTACGGGATACTCTTAAATATACAAAATTTTAAGTGAAACTTAACCGAACAGCAGTGCTCGGAATTAAAATCTCTTTGCACTTGTGGAGATTTCTTGTTTTTTTGTTATAGGCTCATTGACAAGAGATGTGTCAAGTGACATAGGCCATCACCTTCTTTTACTGGCGTCTCATTCATGCGGAGAAAGAGTATGTGAAAGAGATACACGCAGGGTTGACTCCCGCTACACCGCTCTGTAATATTCATTTACATATATTTGGAACATTTTACCTGTAGTCTTGCCAGCATTGTTAAACAATTTGCTACATATTCTACGATTAATGTTGAAAATTTGCACATTAAGTTTTAAATTTTATGTTGAATTTTAAAAAAGCCAAGCCGAACTTTTTTAAAAATTCAAAACACTGAAATCGATATTATAATCTACGCATTTAGAAATAAAGAAATTAGGTTTTGCGTTCATAAAGTACTAACATTAATAGTTTTATGCGTTTGTACATAAAGAGTGTCGAAATAACGAATAGTATTGTTTCCAATTTCGATTAAAACTTTTCATCTGAAATATCAAAATTGTTTTTAAGATGTATTACTACAGAAATTATATAATTTATATACAATGGCGAGAAAAAATGAGTACATGTTTAAAGAAAATTAAGAAAAATGAAAAAAACCCTATGGTTTTTCTAATAAATAGTGAAAAATTAATTCAAATCTTGAAAACTGTGTTCGTAGAGTACAACATAAAAAAAATAAGAAATTTGTACTAAAGATGTATTGTTTTCAATGTCATATAAAAGCTCACCTTTTTACCTTATTAACGATACCAAACATAATGTACTTACTGCGATAAAAACTAAGGAACAATCCTCTTATTTTCCACATAACTCTTGCTCCAAATGGCTCTTGTAGTTTTAATTTTTTAAGTTTATCATACACGAAAAGTGGAATATCCAAACCCCCTGCTTGTCCACAGAGAGGATTTGGTGAGGTGCAAATTTGGTTGTATTCAATGAGTATTTGTTTTAATGTTAAAAAATAAATACAACAAAAAACAAACTTCTTATGTCCAAATGTCATTTTTATGAAAAAAAAAGAAAACTTCAATTATAAGGATTCTTCTGAAAATAAATTTAATAAATTTTGCAGTGTTAAGTTACATTCTGACATAATGATTTAATTTAGTAAAGGAAATGGGAAAAGATTCAAAATATCTAGTATTTATTATAAACTTATACGTCTTTTTTTAAATTTTTTTCATCTTTAAGTACATAGCTTTAAATATGTGTTTTGAAAAATGCAGACAACTTTAATTTGGTGATATTTCGGCTTCTGACTGTACTCACGTGCATACTTAGGTCCTCATACATCTTACGCATACCTTTGCCGTGTATTGCGACATTCGCAGTGTTTAACATGTCATTTACATGGAGCACTAAGTGGCCACATATACAGTGGCCAGCGAAAATGAGTGCATGTTTAAAGAAAATTAAGAAAAATGGAAAATCAAACCAAATGATTTGCTAATAAATGGTGCAAAATTTATCTAAATCTTGGAAATCTGTGTTCTTAGAGTACAACATAAAAAAGAAAACATAAACATTGCTGCCAAGGTAACTGTAAAAATAAATAATATTATTGGTAACCATCATGTATTCAATTTTGGCGGCGGTGTTCAATATTTCATCCACAATCCTTTGTTTTTTCTTACGCTCGTTACTCTTTTAGACATACTCTCTACCAACTTTTCTGTATGAGCAGATAAAATATTGGCCCACTGCTCCACTATTTGCCCTTATAAGTTTTTTGGAGGCTCTTCGAAAGATGCAAACGTCTTTTACGAATTGCCCACAAGTTTTCAATTGGCTATAGATCCGGACTTTGAGCTGGCCACTTCATGGTCTCAAAAACTTGTTCTCCAAGCCAGCTCTGGACAATTCGTGAAGTGTGTTTGGGGTCACCGTCTTGTTGGAAAATGATCTCGTGAGTAGGGGCATTAACAAATTGGGGCAAATTATGTCGTAGAATGGAAAGGTGTTATTCCTTCTTCATTATACCTTTATTCTGATTAGTGGGCCAATTTCCACCAGGTAAAACATCCCCACACCATTAAGCTGCCACCTCCATGCTTCATGGTTTTTTTTAACCTGATGCTTTTGGAGAGTATCATTTTGCCGATGCCAAAAGTATTCCTTGCCATCGGAGGAAAAGCGATTCATTTTAGTCTCCTCCGACCAAACAACGGAACTTAATCTCCTTAAAGAACTTAAGGCGCGTTTTTAAATTTTTTTCAAACAGTGCTGGTTTTCTCCGTTTATTAGATGCTACCAATCCGATTTTTTGCAGAGCTCTTATAGCTATCCATTCACTCACTTTCTTATTGATAGTTAATCGTTCCATTAAACGTGCGTCACTATCAATAAGCATGTTTGGTTGCCCTGGTCGATTGTTTTCACAAAGCACATGTTTTCTTTTTTGACCAAAAGAACAGTACATTGACAGACTTTGATCCTCTCAGCAAGATTTGTTGAAGATAACCCTTCTTCAAGTAGCCAAGTAGCGATATAATACTATTTTCTACTTCGGCTCATTTTTCATTTTCAATTTATATTTAAATTTTCTTCTGTAAAACTCCGAATATTATTTTTTAAATATTTATAACAACTATTAAAACAGTACCTCTTTCCAACACGAAATTTTGATTTGAAAGAAACAAACCAATAAATAAGGCAAAGTAATAGATATCGGTTAAACATGCAAAATTGAATACATGATGGTTAACAATAATATTATTTATTTTTACAGTTATCTTTTCAGCAATGTTGGGTGGAGTTCCGAATAGTACTCACCCCCGATTTCCTTGAATTTTTTTTATAGGTAGCACTGCACAGAGGAAGCCAAAATCCGAATGGTTTTTTTCCCGCAAATTACGGGAAAGGACGAAAAGAACATTTTTTTTTGGTATTCAGAACTTAATATCTTCGAAACGACAAGTCGCATAAATGGGTATCAAGTTAAAGCTAGAAGAAAGTACTATTTTTACCGTTACAATCCATCAACAACTTTTGAAGTTTTAGCGAATTTCGTGAAAAAATTTTTTTTCAATAATATAATTTAATTTTCTTTAAAAAATTTGTACCAAATGTGTATTGTTTTCAATGTCATATAAAAGCTCACCTTTTTACCAATGGCTCTTGTAGTTTTAATTTTTAAGTTTATCATACACAAAAAGTGGAATATGTAACCCCCCTGCAACACCTGCTTGGTCACAGATAGGATTTGGGGTAGGTGCAAATTTGGTTGTATTCAATGAGTACTTGTTTTAATGTTGAAAAATAAATACTTAAAAAAACAAGAAATTTCACAAATATATACAAGTTTGTGACAATGTTGGTTATAATACATAGCTTTGAAACAGAGTTATAGAAACATATGTACCTAGCCTTCCATTATTCCTCCCACGTCTTACAAAACATAATTTCCTTACATTTTCAACGATAGCTTTCAATTTCTCACGCTTGACGCATTTGCATCAACAATAAAATGCCCGTTACCAAACAATAACGGGTGCAAGTAAAGATAACAACTCTCGCTGAGTAATCTATGCAAAGCGTTGTTACATTTCTGGACAAGCGTGCGTTGCCCATCGTTGACTATCGGTAAAAATTAAATAAATTGTGCGGAATCATAGAAACTAAATTCAACTTATTTAAACTCGCGATTATTTTAAATAACCATTCAACCACATTGGAATGGTTAAAAAGTGCTGGACTGATTCCAAAAATTAAGTACTGTAAAACACATAAAAAATGTATGGTGCCTAACGACTCAAAGTTAATTTTCTTGTTTTTTAAGTATTTATTTTTCAACATTAAAACAAGTACTCATTGAATACAACCAAACTTGCACCTACCCCAAATCCTATCTGTGGCCAAGCAGGGGGGTTGCAGGGGGGCAGCATACCTCCCTCCCATACATATTCCACTTTTTGTGTATGATAAACTTAAAAATTTAAAACTACAAGAGCCATTTGGAGTATTAGCAAGAGTTATGTGGAAGAAAATAAGAGGTTTGTTCTTTAGATTTTATCGCAGTAAGTAAGTGTGTTTGGTATCGTTAAAAAGGTAAAAAGGTGAGCTTCTATATGACATTGAAAACAATACACATTTGGTACAATTTTTTTAAAGAAAATTAAATTATATTATTGGAATTTTTTTTTTTCACCTAACGGTAAAAAAGTACTTTCGTCTAGCCTTAACTTGATACCCATTTACATGCGACTTGTCGTTTCGAAGATATTAAGTCCTGAATACCAAAAATAAAAATGTCCTTTTCGTCCGCTCCCGTTATTTGCGGGAAAAAACCATTCGGATTTTGGCTTCCTATGTGCAGGGCTACCTATAAAAAAAATTCAAGGAAATCGGGGGTGAGTACTATTCGGAACTCCACCCAACATTGCTGCAAAGATAACTGTAAAAATAAATAATATTATTGTTAACCATCATGTATTCAATTTTGCATGTTTAACCGATATCTATTACTTTGCCTTATTTATTGGTTTGTTTCTTTCAAATCAAAATTTCGTGTTGGAAAGAGGTACTGTTTTAATAGTTGTTATAAATATTTAAAAAATAATATTCGGAGTTTTACAGAAGAAAATTTAAATATAAATTGAAAATGAAAAATGAGCCGAAGTAGAAAATAGTATTATATCGCTACTTGGCTACTTGAAGAAGGGTTATCTTCAACAAATCTTGCTGAGAGGATCAAAGTCTGTCAATGTACTGTTCTTTTGGTCAAAAAAGAAAACATGTGCTTTGTGAAAACAATCGACCAGGACAACCAATTCGTAGAGACTGCAAGACACCAAAGACAGCAGAAAAATTAATCAATAAGAAAGTGAGTGAATGGATAGCTATAAGAGCTCTGCAAAAAATCGGATTGGTAGCATCTAATAAACGGAGAAAACCAGCACTGTTTGAAAAAAATTTAAAAACGCGCCTTAAGTTCTGTAATTTGGTCGGAGGAGACTAAAATGAATCGCTTTTCCTCAGATGGCAAGGAATACTTTTGGCATCGGCAAAATGATACTCTCCAAAAGCATCAGCTTAAAAAAAAACCATGGATGGAGGTGGCAGCTTAATGGTGTGGTGATGTTTTACCTGGTGGAAATTGGCCCACTAATCAGAATAAAGGTATAATGAAGAAGGAACAACACCTTTCCATTCTACGACATAATTTGCCCCAATTTGTTAATGCCCCTACTCAACTGACGAGATCAAAACATTTGGTTTGATTTTCCATTTTTCTTAATTTTCTTTAAACATGCACTCATTTTCGCTGGCCACTGTATATGTGGCCACTTAGTGCTCCATGTAAATGACATGTTAAACACTGCGAATGTCGCAATACACGGCAAAGGTATGCGTAAGATGTATGAGGACCTAAGTATGCACGTGAGTACAGTCAGAAGCCGAAATATCACCAAATTAAAGTTGTCTGCATTTTTCATAAGACATATTTAAAGCTATGTACTTAAAGATGAAACAAATTTAAAAAAAAGACGTATAAGTTTATAATAAATACTAGATATTCTGAATCTTTTCCCATTTCCTTTGCTAAATTAAATCATTATGTCAGAATGTAACTTAACACTGCAAAATTTATTAAATTTATTTTCAGAAGAATCTTTATGATTGAAGTTTTCTTTTTATTTCATAAAATTGATATTTGGACATAAGAAGTTTATGAACAAATACAGATAAATATATTTATAATATATTATAAAGATCTGTCTGGAATCCTCTTTAACAACGACTGAATGGTATCCTTTGCGTTCTGTACAACAATAAGTGTAATTCTACCATCTGGTGTTACTAGAGTTTCGTCGTATTTCGTGCGTACTCTAAGACCTAGTAGCTCATCATCCGGATCAATTTGCTGCAACATATAGCGAACTTTTTGAGACAACATTTCATAGTATCCACTATATTCAACTGCAGCCTGTTTGTCCATAGTACTCCGGACTGGATTTGCTGCATTATTAAGTACGATAACATGCTTAACTCCAGGTTGCTCCTGTAACATATCAAAGACTTCATTTACATACGTTTTCGTCCTTTTTTCGATCTAGAAACAAAATCAAATCAAATTTGAATCAGTATTTAAATAAGATGAATCAAAGGAACCTTTGGTTTAGCCATATTTTAAAGTTAGATTTGAAAGAAGTTAGATTTGAAAGAATTAATTTAAATTAATTTTGGTATCATTAAATAAACGCTATATTTTGTTTTTTCAGGCTTAAACGAAAGGGTTATTGCCTTTTAACTTCAAGTTTAACCAATTCAAGTGCCGATTCCAAATTCTGACATGTATGTGCGTTCAATTCAAAAATTATAATTTTTATTTTGTGTAGACTTGATACATGGGTCACGGGTAGTAAGCAAGTGAGAATTGCTTTCCAGAGAACACTGGGGGTTAAACACGACGAATGTAAAATCAATCTTTGTTTGTTTAGACAATGTCATGGCTACCAGAGCTGTAAAAGTTTGAAATTTTTTGTAATGCAATTCCTAAATTCTTGGAAACTATTTCATAGCTTGTGATGAATTTGATTAAAATTACTTGATGATCTCAACTTCAGCATTAAAATCTCTCAGTCTTTATCACTTAGAGATATCCACGTTTATGTTAAGTCTTTGGGATTTCAAAAATTTTCGTTTAACAAATTTTCATTCGTTTTTTTTTTTTGTTGCAGTCTTTGGAAAATAAGCACGTGGACAGGATTGAACAAGTAAGAAAGAATTTATGTTTTGAGGAAGAGGAGTACGCTGTTGTCATGCCGTGGGGAATGTGGATGGGAATGAAGTCTCACTACTAACAAATATATTAATTAGTACAATGAGTCTTATAAAGAATTAACATATTTAAAATAACATATTTTACAATTTTCAAACAATTTACTAGCAGTAATTATTTTTAAAAAAAATTGATTCTGAAAAGGCTCCTTGACAAGGCGTATTGAACAGATCAGCAACTGAAAACAGCTTCTCCACAGCTGCTGACGCAGGTAGTAGAGTGATCTCTCCGCCCTTTCTTCAGGGCTAGATTTTAGTAAAAGGAGGTCTATAGGTTTTGATAAATGGGCGTTATCTACAGAAAAACTTTAGTAATAAGATGATTTTTGCCTGACTTCCTTTCGACTACTGGCTTTTTCGAACCGTCGTATTTACAAATCTTGTCAGTGAGTCAACTTTGAAACTACATTCAGTTCTAAGTTAAGGTCAGTGTATGTGCAGTTTTAAATAACCCAACAAGCACTTTTCAGACAACTTTTTCTACTCTTTTAAACTGTCACTTAATACTCTTATTACTGTATATTAATACAAAATTATACAATATTAGATGTTAAAGATGATAGTTTCTTTTAAGTTTTTAGCAGTAAAATATTCTAGTATTATTCATGGGAATTCTCTGACTAATTTTAAATACGTTATAAAGCGCGTTCTGGTTTATAGTCTGTAATTAATTTCGTTGTAAGAAAAACACATTTTTTTGCACGTTGCCAGACTTCTAGCAATTATGTCGCTAATTTAATTTTAGTTTTAATACTACACACAAAATTTGCTGTGAACTATGATTGCAGTGATAGATATTTATTTAGATTGGTGAACACATAATTATGTCAAGTCAAGACGAAACAGATTTTAAGAACAAGTATAACACATATGAATAAAGATGTCAAGTATGATGGCTTTGTTGAACAATAATCGTAAAATCACGTTCGGGAGCAATTAGATACTCAAATTTTTTTGTCATCATTCTCATGAAAAGCAAATCATCGCTCGGATCAACATCCCGAACAGCACTTCTTGCACCAGATACCATAACACCAGCCACATTCTTGATTAATCCTTGTGTAAGTGTGTTGTCGTATGATGTCTTGAGAGAATATCCTCCAAAATTATTATTGATAATTATACAATGAGACGCGTTTTCCATTATTCTATCTGCAGTTGCCTCATTTGCCAACACGATGTCCATCATCTAAAGTTGTATGTCTTAAAAATGTATATTTGGGGAGGAAGTATGATGTTACCTTCTAGGTCTTTTTTCAATTTTCAAAAGGAAAGTATTAAAGAAAAGACTATTTAAAATAAGCTCAAACGTAAAATGTTCGAAAAAGCAAAAAGTCGTCGTATTCTATGATTAAAGTGTTTGTATGATTAAAAGTTGTTCAAATCATTTTTAAAATTTTTGAAAACAATAAAAAATAAACACAAATAAATGTTTTTATCAACCTGGTGTGGCTGCGGTGGCGTAGTGGGTAGAGTGCGACACTCACACGCCGAAGGGTCTAGGTTTGATTCCGAACTGAACGCCACGAATTTTTCATTTTCCGAGTCGGCAGAAAACTGTAGGTCCCTTCTACTCGTGACAGAACAGTAGCGCGCACAACACGAGTAGTTGATGAGCAAGCTAGGCCCTGGTCCCGCTGTGGACTGTCGCGCCAACAATTATTATATTTATCGACTTGGTGAAAGTGTAAAAAAGTGTTGTCAGAGAAGAATTAAATGGGAAAATAGTGAAATGCATTAAAACAAACACATATGTATTCGTAAATGAAGTTTTTGATAATTTTCATGAGCAACCTGGTGTTAAACATGTTATCGTACTTAGTAATGCAGCAAACCCAGTCCGGAGTACTATGGACAAACAGGCTGCAGTGGAACATAGTGGATACTATAAAATGTCTCAGTTCGCTACATGCTGCATACACGACATACACAACAGAAGTTAATAGGTGTGTTCCTGTACATGAAACAAACAACACAAAACAGTACAAAACAACACAAACCAACACACTGTCCGTTCCTGTACACCGAAAAAATGGGTTTTGGTTATCTGATCGGCTTAGTTTAGGCGGTATTTGAGATTAAAAACTGATAAAACTCCATTCATAAAAAATGGGTCAATTATAAGAAATTCAGATTTCTGCTTACTATTTTTTTGTTTATATTGCATATATTTCGGCGCAGAAATGATATAGGCGTGGTTCATGTTTTTTAAATGGTTTGTGTATTCGCATAACCTTGCCAATAAAAATATCGAAATGCACATTTTCGCTACGACCTTATAAAATGTTCCATTTTCTGATTATATTTCCGAGCTAATTTGGTAGAAATATTTTTATTATTCCTTTATGGACTGGCGTACCACGAATAAATTTTTAGCAGTATGGTGGCCGAAGTGTTTCGCCATTGCTTCGGCGATTGAAATATCGTTCGACGACGAGGAACTGTTTAACTACGATTGAGTATGACAGCGATCACTGTGGTCTCACTACAGTAATACAGCTCCCGCACGAGCTGGAGGAACTAGAGGAATATGTCCAAACGCATCCTTATAATTATAATAGCCACGTTTTTCTAGAACCTTACTCAGAGAAATAAGTTCAAGTGCGATCAATCCTCCTATGAACAAAAACCTTGCTTACGACGAGGTTGATGGGTACCTTATACAAATGGAACACCATTAAACGAACGATGAAAAGGACTATCCCTGACACTAATGGATGCTGGCGGCATCAACCGGAACGCAGAAATAGAAGCACTTGTAAAAACGTAGACTACTGTCAAGACTAAAACTCTTGTACAGACGGTTTACAGATCCGCGGAATGATGAAGTACGGTCGCTGAAGTCGCAGATTAAACTAGTACAGCAATTACTCCAACTGCAATACAGACTAGCTGTAAACTAGATCTGGGGCAAAAAGATTCGGGCTGAATCTTCCGGAGGAAAGGTTTAAACGACATCCAAACTATTCGACTCAACAGAACGACAGACAGCGCCAACTTACTAAGAGCAGTAGACATCGATCCAGATGGGGCAGTACTTGACGTCCACATTTTTGCAGTTGAAGATCCTCCGGAGAAGGTAAAAGTAGTTGGAGCGAGTTGGCGATCCGAAATTCCTGGTTTCAGGTTCAGTGACGATCTTCTGGCAAATAATGCCGTCGCCGATGATGGAAACAATTCCATCCTTATTTCGGAAAATAAGCTCCAGTTTTTTTTTAATTCACTGAAGAAGAAGTCAGTAGGAATCGATGGGATAACGAATATTGTTCTGCGCCATCTACCCTCCGAGGATATAGATGTACATATATTCAACCCTGGAAAAGGGACAAAGATACTTCCATCCCGACAAATCTCCGGTCTATAAGTTTTCTTCCGTGCATAAGCAAGGTTTTCAAAAAAAATTGTCATTCGCGCCCTGAAAGAATGGGTCGAGGAACGTGAAATTATAATGGACAACCAATTCGGCTTAAGGACGGGGTATGATATGATATATGGTATCCGACATTCATTGGAACAAGAACAAGAACCAATGCACAGGCGCTTACTTGATAGACATGGTAAAGGCGTTCGACACCGTGTAGTTAGAAGGCCTCTTCCTCAAGTTAGTCAGACTAGGCATAGATAATACATTGCTGTATATAATATGACCTATGATATGGTTACAGGTAGGAAGTTTGTTGTGAAAAATGTCAACGTTAGATCCACCACAGTATTTCACATAAAAAATGGGTTGCAACAATGGGGTATTGGTTTACCGATCCTTTTCGCTATATTCAGTATCGATCTTATTGGTTCCATGCCGCATTTAATCGCGTACGCCGATGATCTTATAGCGTACAGGTCATGTCCGAAAATTTAAGTGATTAATAACTTGTTGCAGCATGACTTCGACGACATTCAGCGATTTTGCGACGACTAGAAGTTGAAAATCAACTTCCTTAAGTGCGAAACTATTCTCTTTAGAACTCCGCTATCCAGGGCCTCAAGAGACACGAAGAAAAACTTTCTCAAGTTCGGCATATTCGACCCGCGGGGCCAGCCGTTAGCTGTGCAGAATGTAGTTAGATATCTTGGTGTTTGGTTTGACCAGTATTTGTACTGTGGTATGCATGCAGCTACTGCTCTGACAAAAGCTAAGAAAGCCTTTGCTGCGGCAAGTTGGTTGTTTTACAGCAGACAACTTGATACCTGAGTAAAGGTAATCTGCTACATGGCCCTTATACGGTAAATCATGGCTTACGGTTGCCCGGTGTGGTTCAATCTGAGTCCTTCCCAGATGGAAAAGATGAGGGTGTTCGAGAGGCAATGTCTTCGGGCCTGCCTCCGGTTGTATCGAACACCTGAATCCGATTACAAGAAATTCTATTCCAATGAGGTTTTGTATAACAAAGGCAAAACTAGATAGATAATTTCGTTATTAAGCTGACTCGAGGGCACATTGCACGAGCGATGACTTCATCCTACAGTTTGATCTTTGGGGCGTATTACCCCAACTTCATGTACCATGAACCGTCTGAACGGATTTATACCTCCTGAAGCATTTCTCTATCTAGACTCCAAAGGGCTGATTCAGAAAAGGGAAGGATGTCCTATCATATTCCATGTCGTACGCCGAACAGTGAATAGGCGACTCCAATATGAACCGGACGTCGATCGTAGCCACGATGAACTTCTTCGGTTCAGTAGGACGATTTCCGCCCGAGATAGGGCACAGTCCGCCAAAGAACGTCACTTCTACCGGCCCCGCCACCGCTCGAAAGAGTACAATTTTGAATTTTAAGTTTTCCTTGTGGCCAACTGACATAGTTTATAAGGTAGGTATAAACCGTAGTTTAACTAAAAACAAAAAAACAAACAACAAAAAAAACAATATAACAAACAAAAAAAAATTAAAAACATAAATAAGGCCACGAGCTCCCAAACAAAGGTGCATCATGGCATATTAACTATATACGTTAATATTTAATAATTGTTGGCGCGACAGACCATAGGGGGACCAGGGCCTAGCTTGCTCATCAACTACTTGTGTTGTGCGCGCTACTGTTCTCTCACGAGTAGAAGGGACCTACAGTTTTTTTTGTAATTGGCAGTTAGAGATATGAGTACAGAGACCTCAATTGGGTTAATTTAATTAAATATATGAAAAGTAATGTTCATATATGATTCTATGCATTCATTCACAAATAAACTATCTGAAGCCAAGATTCCGTTTCGATAGACTTTTTTCTTCTTCTTGTGACTCTACATCCGCGGTGGACCTGGGCCTCAACCAACATGCCGCTCCAGCCAGCACGATCTCCCGCCAGCTGTTGGCTGAGGTCCTTCTCTACATGTGTGCGCCACCTTAGTCTACGCCGTCTTCTGTTGCGTTGTCCCAATGGCTCGGATTCAAAGACTTTTCGATCCGGAGGAGTGATGTCCATACTCCTAGCCATCCGTAGACGCTTGACCAAGCGCATGTCGCTGTACACCCCATAGAGTTCGTATTTAAATCTCCTCCAGATGCCATCAATGCAAACTGGATCAAAAATTGCACGCAAAATTTTTCTCTCGAAAAGACTAAGGGCTTTCTCATCCGCCTTTGGTACCGTCCAGGTTTCCGTGCCATAAAGTAGGACTGGGATGATCAAGCTGTTATATAAAGCGAGCTTAGTCCTTCGAGAGAGGGCTTTATTACTCAATTGCCTCTTGAGCCCAAAGAAACAGCGAGTGGCAATTCGCTGATTTCGGTACTGATGTTGTTGTCCCTATTTACCGCGGAGCAGAGGTAGACAAATTCCTTGACTAGCTCAAAATTTCTGCTGCATAGTGTGACGCTCTGTCCGAGACGTCGATGTTGTGTGTCCTTTGTTGATGACTACATGTACTTCATTTTGCCCAGCAAACGCCTCATTGATGGCTCGCTGTGTTCGTCCAATCACGTCAATGTCATCAGCGTAATCAAGCAATTGAGCTGACTTCTGGAAGATCGTGCCTCTGGTGTTGACTTGTGAGTAACGCACGATCTTCTCGAGGATGATGTTATTGAAGGTCTCGATGAGTTCGTTACCGACCTTGACGGAGCAGCAAAAGTTTTCCATCGTCATCCTACACAATCTAACGCTTTTGGTAAAAATGCCAAAACTAGACATGGCTCTGTATAGCTCGTCTCTTTGCACACTGTCATATGCGGCCTTAAAATCGACCTATAGGTGGTTGGTGTCGATTTGCATTTCTTGGATCTTTTCCAAGATCTGCAGTAATGTGAAGATCTGGTTTATTGTGGACTACCCTGGTCTGAAACCACACTGATAGTGACTTATCAGGTCATGGACAAACGGTTTCAGGCGCTCACACAATACAGCAGAAAATCTTGTATGCGATGTTAAGGAGACTGATCCTTCGATAATTGGCTCAGTCAAAGGGGTCTCCTTTCTTGTGGACCGGGCAAACGACATTGAAATTCCATTCATCGGGCATGCTTTCCTCCGACCATATCTTACAGATGTGCCGGTGCATGCGCCAAGCCAACACATCTTCAGCTTGGATATTACTCTCTTCACCTCGTCTAAGTCGGGGGGACGGAATTTATGTCTACCATCGTCCAAATTTAGTGGGACATTCTGCCTAACAGCGGAATTGATGCCGTCATCGCCGTTAAGGAGTCTGCAGAAATGATCCTTCCAGACAGGCTGCGACTCTACCACGAGTTGTCCATTTTGATCGTGGCAGGCTTCGGTCCGAACTTTGTATGCTCCGGATAGTTGTTTTACCTTTCGGTAAAACTTTCGGACTTCATTTCTACCATAACACCTTTCCATTTCTTCGATCGCGCGCTTCTCATGCTCCTTCTTTTTCTTTCTGAGAAGCCGGTGCTCTTCCCTTCTTCTCTGTTCGTAGAGCTCACGAACAGCCCTCGTTGTTCGATGCAGCGTCGCCTTATAGGCGTCTTGTTTAGCTAAGCAAAATTGGTATGATTCTGATTGCGCGAAAGCAGGAAACAAGTCCTTTAAATTCCTCAAACTTCTAAGATCGAACAACTCCAATATTTTTAAAGCTCTCTATCAAGATGCCAACATGGAATATAAGCGCATTTGTTACTTAAAAAAAGTAGCCTTTGAGCAACAAAACATTGCGCTCATAAACACCTCTAAATCTCCTGCTCAGTTCTGGAAAGCTGTCAAATACCTTAATATTTACACGTCTAACATCTCTGTAACACTTAAAGCCACGCAACTCAGGAATTATTTTAATAAACTTCGTAATGCTCCATTAACCTCTCCGCTATTTCAATATGCAGCCCCTATGCTCTTAGACGAAAAGTTAGATTCTGCATTTACCCTAGAAGAAATCAAAGAAGTAATAAGCAACTCGCATCCCGTTTGAGTTCTATATAAATTGCACTTATGGATTTATGAATTTTCTCACAATTGAATTTAACCGAATATTTGACTCTGCTAATATCCCCGATATATTCAGAAAAGCAATAATTTTTCCTCTACACAAAAAAGGTGATTACAGGGACCCGAAGAACTACAGAGGAATCACATTTTTAAACACCTCTGCCAAGCTGTTTGCCTCATTAATTTACAAAAGATTGCATGATTGGGTTCAAGAACATAACATCCTTAAAGAATTTCAAGCTGGATTTAGAAAAAGTTATTCTACAATCGACCAGATATTCTGCTTAACAAACATTGCCGAAACATATAAGAGAAAAAAAAAAAAGTTGTACGCCTTTTTCGTAGATTTTCAAGCAGCGTTTGATTCAATACCACGTGAAGCACTCTTTTTCAAGCTTTCGAAAATCGGCGTATCAAGCAAAGTTATAAGAATTCTGAGAGCCTTGTATGAGAATAATACTGCACATGTATGGGATGGAGACTTAATTTCCGACGAGTTTGAAACTTCAATGGGTGTTAAACAAGGCTGTACTCTAAGTGCACTACTTTTTATACTATACATCACATCTGTGTGACACTATCCAAGGTATGCAATTAATGATAGACAGGATTAACGATTTCTGTAAAAATTGGAATCTGACTATAAACCTTGGTAAATCGAAAATGATGATATTCAGAAACGCAGGGGGACGCGTCTCACCTTTGGAAAAGTGGAAGTTGGACGGGGAAGAAATTGAGGTAGTATCCAGATACAAATACCTAGGTATCCTAATATCGTCCTCTTTAAATTTGAAACCACACTTTGAGGAAAAATTAGCTGTTGCTAAAAGAGCTATCTGTTCGATTTGGGAACGTTGCTTCAAAAATAAATATGTATCGAAAAGTGCAAAACAAACTTTATTCCACTCAACTGCAGCTTCAATAATGCTCTACGGAGCTCAGGTATTTGGCTATAAAGGCTATGATGGTGTGGAAAAATTCATTCGCTACTTTTTGAAGAAGATCTTTCGGTTACCAAAAAATACCCCCAACTATATGCTACATATTGAAACAGGAACTCCTCCGTTGCTCTTGTATACCATCAAAATGCACTTCAACTATGTTTTAAAAATACTACAGATGAGCGAATGCAGATTACCAAACGTAGTTTTAAGAAGTATAATTAGAACAAACGGATACATTTGAGAGGAATGGAAAAAAACAGCTTCTGAATGCGGTCTAAATCTGTCTATTGAGGCGGACAAGCCTCCTCATCTTTTAAGAAAATTTAACTCTGTTTTGGAGAATTTTGGTAGACACACATATGACAAATATGTCGAAGAAGCTGAATCTTCACCGTTTAGGAACTACTACAGCAAACTAAACCATTTTTTAAATGAAAAAACATACTTCCTTGACAGTCACTCAATCGAAAAAATAAGCACAATTTTTAAACTGAGAGGAGAACTCGTTCAGTTAAACTTTATCCCCCACAGACCAGATTTACCAATTCTTTGTAACCTATGTAACATGAGGAAGAGAGAAGACATCTTACATTTTATTGGTGTTTGTCCGATTCCAAAAGAATTTCGACTAGCAATTTTCGAAAAACTTGTTTTAGACGAATATGAAGTAACGTGCATCTTAAATGGAGAAAAGGGATGGAAGGCCTTACACGATTATTCAGTAGCAGCACTTTGTTATAGAAAACGTATCATAGATGGAGATTTTTAATGTAAGACGTATGTATGTATTTTGTCAACCTGGTGACTTAGGTTAAACTTTACATTGTAAAACATTTATTGAAAATAAAAGTCAAACTAACTAACTAACTAACTTATGGTCAGTGTAGTCAACGTCGAACTCTGAGCCAGTTTCAGGGAGACTCGGTCGGCGAAGTTCCTAACAACCTGTTTCGATTGTAGCCTGTTTGTAAACCGTTTTGGCCTGTCTCGACTCCGTTGATCTTTCGATATACGGGCTCATACCCTGGCTACAACAAGGTTCGATCATCGAGAATACTGGAGGAGTGTCTGACGTCGATCGCAACGTGATCAATCTGGTTGACGGTGGATTGATCATGGGATCGCAAGGTCCGTTTATCGAAGTGCTTTTTGCGTTTCCACACCACCCATGGGGTATGCATATGGTGCGTTAACCGATTTTTTGCTAACCGGGTGTTCGGTTTCCCCAGGAGGCACTATTGCACTCGTACTAAAAGAAAAACTAAAATAAATTATGGATCGAATTTAACATAAAAAATTAACAGACAAATAAAAAATATTAACGACATGCATAAATAAAAGACAAATTTTTGATTTAAATATTTTTACAAATGTCTAACGCGAAGCATCTTATTTTTGAAATTAAGGTCACACTTTAAATCGCTTTTAAAGAATTTAAAGAGGAAATTACTAATAATTATCAGAGAGCAATTCACTTTAACTATAACTGCTTATGTGTAACCGTACCCAGACACTTTTACGGCACATTTTCTTTTCGTACGCAAAAACGCATAGGAAATAAGCAAATTTGTGGCAAAATTTTGCAAAATTAACCAGTGCGCGAACACTTATGCGATTTCACCACGAAAAGTTGGTGGTTCGAAGTTCATAAATTATGCTTGATGTGTTAATAATATATTTTATTTATACCATTGATGAACACATTTGTGTTCGTACAAAATTTAGATATTTATTTTGTATTTTGTACAAAACATCAATGTGTAACATCTGTTTTTTAAAAAGAATCATTTTCACACATAAAGGAGGTGAGTACGGGTCTTAGAACGAAATCACTTTCTGTGATAAATTGGGCAAATCGCCGAATCTGCCGCCATGTTTTGAAAAAATCATAGATTTTTGACCCTCACGAGGTGAATCTACGGATTGGCCGAGATTATGGTGGTGGATCCACCGATCTGCCGCCATTATCCACCAATTTAGTCTATAATCTAAGGATGTTGTAAAAGTATGGGCGAATCTCAAGTGATTTCTCACACAACTTCAAAATGCCTGTATTGTACAGGCATATAACCAGGGGCAAAAACTGGTCTAAGATGAGTATCTTCTTGATTCCTTTATCTCTGACAGCAATATTGTACGGCAGTATTTATATCAGGTCTGTTCCAATTCATTTGTATACAGAAAGTAGTTGAGCAGTTTGAGTGAAAATCTCTCTTGCAAAGACTTTATCAAAACTTCTGAAACGACTTTTCGTAGAAATTCGTAAAAAGCTATCGGATGTATGAAATGTCAGAGGTTTTTTTGTTTTCACTTTGACAGCCATCTGCCGCCCACAGATTTTTCCTCGCAGCGATTCGTAGGGAGGGATATGTTTTGCTCTCCCATGAGCTCTCTCTTCTACGAAAAAATCAGCTAATGGAACGGTTTTTCGTAGATTTTCGGGAAAATTCGTCCACATTCGAAGCCATTCATAGCCATAGCCTATCATTATGTCCTGCAGAGGCTAACCTGCCCAAACAAAATAACACTAATTTGACACCAGATGACTCAGCCGCTGACAGGAAGATAAGTATCATCCGCAGTTATGAATTCTGATTGGAAATAATCGCATGCATTCGGTTTTTCTGACTTGTTTTTCGAATAATGTATCACCAAATTTGTAAACAAACTTTACAAAAACCGAGCAGGAAACCAAAGCAAAGATAAGATCAATTTTATTTAAAAAATTGATTTAGACATCCTAACGTTTCACGTAGCTGATGATCAACTATTAATATATTTTTTATTGACATGGTAACTATCGTATGCATGGATGTTCTCCTATTGTGAATATCAGTTACACTTTTTCATGTTCTGAATATTCTTAAATGAAAAATATATGTACACCCATTGAATAGATATAATTTTTAAAGGTATTAAAAGTATTTATCCCTTGAATTCATGTTGAAAGCGTGTTTTTAAACTTTAAACCTCTTTCAACAGCTGATTCACAAACAGGGTTATTTTTGTTTTTAAATGAGAATGCGTGTGAGATGCCTATACGGTGGTCTTCCTCACTCTTTAAACTGTTAGAAGGAGGGGGCATATAAATCACACTATTGAAAGAGAGAATGAAAGAGGAATACCACAAAGTAATGGCTGCCGATAGCCGCGTTCAGAAATAATGTTTGTAACGCAGTAGTAGCATCAGAAAAGCAATATTCTTAAAACTTTATGATTAATTCAAAAACATAATGAGGACATAAACTTAGTTTGAACGCAATAATTTACTAAATAGTACTTATGAACTAATAAATAATACAAATCACTGAATAACTGCTACTGATTTTAAATTCTAAATCTTGTTTTCTATAAATGTATATCTTTTTCCCGATGTTTCTCCTTCCTTAATGGTTTCTGGTATTGATTAAGTGACTTATTTCATTCACAGTATAAAGACATTTGTTTTTAATTAAACCTTCCTGTCCCTTGAGAAATTGTCCGAGGTAATCTTCGGATTTGCTTTTTATTACATCGTTCCTTAAGTTCCACATTTGTTTTTCAATTATATACATTTCATTCGCGCTTTCTAATTTTTAAAGACGTATACCGTATACGGTAAAGTGTATACAATTGCGGGTTAATATTGAATAAACATATAAAATTTATTCTCTTGGAATTGTGTTATACTTTTAAATTAGTCTAATTTAAACAAAAACTCAGTTGATACATTTTGCAGAAGTTCATTCAGCTTGGTCGTTACTTTTTCTTTTCTCCTCCACTTTTTGAATTTCTTCCTGTCAGCTGTGACATTGGTGGTTATCTTGCCGAACATGATGGAGACATGCTAGGTAAAAACAAATTCCGCAGTATATGATGTCGCCACAGTACCCCCTTACCAGTGCAAACGATACTAATCAAACAACCGACTAGTGATGTGCACTCACCTTCCCGACCTTGCTGTTCGTGACATCTTGGGTGACGGTGCAAATGGATCATCCAACTGAGAACCTTGTGAAGTAGAATTGGAATCTGTTGATAGTTTTCGTTCCGGTACAGAAGCAGTATGTCTTCGATGTGGGCTGATTGGTATAGTGTTCTCGTCCTGACCGGCCAAAATGTACGCTGGCTTGACTCTGTCGATTGAGACTGTAACGTTACGTCCATTAATATTGAGCACCATGGTTTTATCAGTCCTAGTCAATATAGCATAAGGACCTTCGTAGGGTTGCTGAAGAAGCGCTTTCGGTACGTCACGTCGTACGAATACATGGCTCAATGTAGAAAGACCCTTGAAAACAAACGTTGATTTACATCCATGCCGAGAACCGGAACACTGTACGTCGAAATTTCCTCGGAACAAACGGTCAGGCTGTAGTTGTAGATACATCGCAGTACAACGAAATATTCGCTTCGGGCTTCCGTTTTAACTTAATTTGCAAAGACGTTGATCCAGACATCCCTATTTTAGAAAGTTCTGCGTCGGTCTTCTGTGCATCGGCAAGGGCAGATAGGTCAAACACGTCATTGACTTCTTCAATTTGGGAGAGGGCATCAGCAACAAT
The DNA here is from genome assembly GCA_955652365.1 of Eristalinus aeneus. Classification (NCBI taxonomy): domain Eukaryota; kingdom Metazoa; phylum Arthropoda; class Insecta; order Diptera; family Syrphidae; genus Eristalinus; species Eristalinus aeneus. Next base: position 83,758,222 of record OY019131.1, on the reverse strand, counting down.
GTTGTTTTCCCCAGATATGTGTCGTATATCGGTTGAGAACTGTCTGATAAAATCCAAGTAACGAAATTGACGAGGATTGATGATTCTTCTTACGAAACGCATATATTATAGGTTTATGATCAGTAAAGATAGAACACGTCTTTGCTTCGACCATAAAACGAAAATGTTTGATTGCTGCATAAATCGCAAGAAGCTCTCAGTCATATGCTGGGTACTTCTTCTCTGTAGGACTCAATTTCCTAGAAAAGAAGCCTAACGGTTCCCACGCTGAATTAACGCACTGTTGAAGTGCTGCTCATATAGTAAAATCGGAAGCATCACAAAATATTTCCAATTTAGCGATGATCTTTGGATGTGCCAACAGTGCTACTTGAGCCAAACTCTCTTAACAAGCATCAAACGCGGTACTCTCCCTTTTTCATTGCCTTGCAGAAGAGCGTGCAGCGGGGTTTGCGTCCATGCGGCTTTAGGAATGAATCTCCTATAAAAATTCAGCATGCCCAAGAATTGCCGAAGTTTCTTGACAGTATCTGGACTCGGAAATGAACGGATGACATCAAACTTAGCTGGGAGTGGTTGTGTACCTTTGCTGCTAACGAGATAACGAAGGAATTGAACTGACGTCTGGCCAAAAACGCATTTTACTGAGTTAATTTTAACGCCGTAATAGTGCAGGTGGGTAAATAGGAGTTTTAGAAGACGTAGATGCTCCTCCAGAGACGGTGATCCCACAAGGATGTCATCAATATATGCGTAACAAAAATCCAGGCCTCTAATTACCTCGTCTATTAATTGTTGAAATGTTCGTTCCGCATTTCTTAGACCAAAAGTCATACACGGGAACTCAAACATCCCAAATGGCACTGAGATGGCAGTCTTCGGTATATCATTCAAGCAATCGGGATGTGGTTGAATTCTTTGACAAGATCATTGGTAGAAAAAATCGTCTTACCTGTCAATGACTGAGCAAAATCCTGAAGGTGACGTACAGGATAATGATTTGGCTCTTTCCTTGCATGCAATCCACGATAATCTCTGCATGGAGATTTTGTCGGTACCATGTGGAGTGGTGAAGACCAGCAGCTTTGCGATGGTCTAGCTGTTTAGCATTGGTTCGAACACTTTCTTCACTGCCTTAAGTTTTTTCGGAGCTAACCTTCACGACTTCTGAGATACTGGAGGACCGGGAGGACATGTGATGCTGCGTTTAATGTTTTGGAGACTCAATCGCTTGTCCTCTAGGTCGAGTTATATCTGGAAAAGTACATAGCAGCTCATGATAAGGTGTTGAACCACGACGCAATCCGAAATTAAGCGTAAGTGTAGTTGTCCCATAAATCACGATCGGTGTTCCGTTTGCTGCTGCTAGTTCTTATTTCGATTTTTGCCTACGCTCCTGCAGATACTGATGAGGATAAATACAGAAGTCAGCTCCGGTGTCGATTAGAAATTGATAAGAAAAAATGCGGCGAGAGGTTGTATGGAATACGCTAACTACCGCTTGTAACGAATGCCTTAGTTGTTTCCCTGATCAAAAGTGTAAAGGTGTTTGCATTTCTTTGCCTTCTCTGCAAACCTTGCATGATACCAAAAGAGACACTCTGATTTTGAGCCTGATCGCGATTAAAAACTCTCTCGAGTACGAGATATACTGCCCTGTCTGTGGCCCATCTGCAACTCCTGATGAATTGTTACAATGTCTTGACGTAAAGTTTTTTCTAGTAACTTAAACGGTTGAAACTTCAGATATGGTTGAACGGTTAGTTGTGATATCAGCAATAGAGACACTCAGGTCTTTGTGAGCAGCAAAAATTGGTTGCATCCTACTTGGAAGACGCGCTAGCCAAAGTGTACGTAGCATTTTTTCTGGACCAGTCGTACCTGCAAGTCACCCATTTCTTCACGTTTTAGAAGACGACGTGTCTTCTCCCCTCGCGAAGAACTAAGGCATTTGATGAGTTCTGTGTTTAAAACTGCATAGGCGTCTTTCAATGGTTTCTGCACTATAACATCACGGACTTCCAGAGCAAAGCGTGGTTCAAGCACTCCTGAACTGTGACTTTTTTGGTTCTCTTGCCGAACATGCTGGAGACATGCTAGGAAAAACAAATTCCACAGTATATGATGTCGCCACAACGGATATACATGAATTGATTTTAGTGTGACATTTATTACAATTCTATCGTGTGTGGTACACTTTTGAGCAGAAAAAGCACGGAGGCACTTGTTCTAACGAAATTTTAATGCGTTTCTATAATTACGCATTAGTGAAAATTAAGCGGCCATTTTGAGCCACTTATTAACTTTTGATAGCGGTTAAAAAACATTAAAAGTCATGGGAGAGATTTAAGTTCTTTTCGCTCTTGTGATGCAGTACTTACTCTGCTGGCAACACCATTTAACTGAACGACTGTTTTTCAGGCAATCGATGACATCATATTTGACGTTTCTTGCATCTGACACATGCTAAGCGACTGTTAATTTTCTCAAGAGAAACAAAATTTATATTTTTAATTTCCTCCATAATGGTAAAATAAAAATAATTCGTTTGCAATAAAGTCAAGAAATTATTTTCCTTTCACAGTCTCAAGAGGTAGAAGAAACCCTTAAACGTCTGCAATCTCATAAAGGTGTTGTTGGTACAATTGTTGTTAATAATGAAGGTACCTATATACATGAATATATGTTTCTATTTGCAAAAAGAATATTTTTCGTGTGCAATCTTTACTGTTATTTTGCAAACTCAAATTTTAGCAAGTTATTAATGTATTTCTTTTCTTCATGATCGATATAACAATTGTATAAAATACACCTTTATTTATTTCGCTTGCAGGCATTCCGGTCAAGAGTACCCTAGACAACACAACAACTGTTCAATATGCTGGGCTTATGAGTCAACTAGCTGACAAGGCACGCAGTGTTGTTCGTGATTTGGATCCATCTAATGACTTAACATTCCTACGTGTTCGATCCAAGAAGCATGAAATCATGGTTGCGCCTGATAAGGATTTCATTTTGATTGTCATACAAAATCCAACTGATTAGATGTATATTCTTCACAATTCATGAGTTATGATAAATTATTTTTTTTTATTAAAATTTCAACATAACTGCAAGGGCTTCTTACTTACCGAAAATGAGTAAGTTTTGGTTTGAGGATTCGATTTTGATTTCATCCAAATGCGATATGAAATTTATGTTAACAAATTTATTTATATAAAAAACTTCTCATACATATACATACATACCTTTTAAACTGAGAAATATAGACATTCACGCAATATGTACTTTTTTGTGTCGTGCTAAGTATATGCGATATTTTGATATTTTAATTCGAATTGGATCACTGACCCTATGTACTTTTGTGTAGTTCTACATGAGGGCTGAGATTTGTAACGAAATATGCTATATATGTGTATGTGGTAAGGATGATGTTTCATAGTACTCAAATTGCGAGTAAGGATTGTGCCGCAGATGTTCTATTCTACAGTATGTTTCTCAAGAAAATATAAATATGTATTTATTATTGAAATGTGAAATTAAGGGACTTTTTATGGCAGGTTCATGTAGGTATGAGCGCATTGTTCATATATGTAATGTTTTAAAATGGCAAATTACTTTCAAGCTATAAGGCAGTATATTATGGAAATGCTTGAAAACAATCTGCGTTTAAAATTGTGCCTGCGCAGCTAAATCTTTGAAACAGCTGAACGCAAAGCAATGGTAATGTACAAAAGGAAGTAAACCCGAATGGCAAGTACAATTGCCCTCCTCTCTGATGGAGCAGGTAGAAACAAAATACATTCTGATGTTTATTGGTGCAATAAAAATTATATTGTTCCAGCAATCACGAATTCATAAAAATGTTCATAAATACACACATTCAGATCAGCTGACATTTGCCAGAATACTACACTAAATACGTGTATTAATTTGTGCTTCTATTTGCTTCATCTAATAAATGCGAAACTAAAAGCTAGCGTCTGAAAATACCAACACCTGCTGCTTTTTTCACTGTCATTTGTGACTGCTGTGCTCTTCGGAAATCCATACTAGTACATAACTTGTATTTATCATCCCTTTTCCCTATTTATATAAAATATGAACAGAGAGATAGAAGTACAATGACGTCCACCTTAAAGCAAGCAAGCCGTATGCTGCTATACCAAATGCACATATGGTCCTACAGCCCTGAATTTATTTTACGCTTCATAATTTAGTACTTTCACACAACCTCGTCTCGTTTCTATATGCCTATGTATGAATATCACACACAAAAAACATTGATGCACACAAAGAATATATGTATGTATGAATTGCAACTACCGTATGTTTCACGATTTTTTGAGGTCCAAAATTATGATATTATAAAAACGAGACCAGTTTGACCTTTTCTGCTGGAGGTAGTCTCTAGAGAAGGGATGAGCAAAGGACACTCGCAATCACAAAATCGCTTTTCCTTTATCATATACTATCGTTATACACAAATGTATATACACATACATCCTAGTTATATAAAAAGTATGAGATCGAAACCGAAGGAGAGAAAGAAGGAAAACTAAACGAAAACATTCAGGAATTCAATATCCTTTGCCTGCGCTGTCAGTCAGTCTGCTGTGTACGTTGTTCGGATAACTACTTGTGCCGGGGTTCGTCCTTTCGTGATTCGGTGTTTTTGTGACTTTTTTTCTCCTCCCTTTCAATCACCCCCTTTTCATCCCCTGTGTGAAGTATTATTCAACTTGATTTTCTTTCTTTAAAAAATACGAAAACCAGAAAAAAAGGAACTGTAATGAGGAATCCAAACATTCTGTTAACAAACGATGAAATTGCGATTGTTAATAATTTAATATGGGAAAAACCAGTGCGTGAGGTTGCTGCAAAAATCGGTAGAAGTTTAATGGCTCTGCATTACTATTTGAAGCACCGTGATAACTATCCACCACCAGCGAAGATGGTGGGTTCCTCCTGTACAGCAAGAGAAAAAGATAAACAGACATCTCCTGTTGCAACAACAACAACTACCACTAAAGTTACTACATCAAAACGACCTAAAACGGAACCAGAGATAGCACACTACCAGCAAAAGGAACGGTTATATTTTGCCAACCAACATATGAATTGGACTGAAGCACACTGGCGCAGAGTTGTTTTCCATGATGAACGAAAGTTTAACCTGGATGGCCCAGATGGATTCACGCACTATTATCACGACTTGAGGAATTATGAGAGGACCCTATCGCAACGTCCACGAGGCGGCTCAGTATTTATTTGGTTTGCAATATCGTACGGTGGACCGATACGTTGCGAGGTTTCAACAACAAAGTTCAGGCCTGAGGCGTTCATCGAATTTCTACAAAGTGAACGAAGTAACATCACCGAAAAATTGGACGGAAACCCAGAGTTCGTGCTAAGAGATCATTGTAATACCTTTCGAAATTTAACCACTGTTCAAAGCTGGGCCGATTTGAAGGGAATCAAGGCACAGTCGTGGCCATATCTTGCGCATGACGTCGATATTACAGAAAACGTATGGGGATGGCTAATTCGAGAGGTGTACGACAGTGGCCGACGTTATTCACGCCGAGACGACTTAATTTTAGCAATCCAAATGGCGTGGTCACGACTGCCTCTTCATTTTATACAGAATTTATACAGCACTATACCAGAAAGGATCATGGAACTCTGCTACACCAATGGAACATACACAAACTGCTGATGTCAGTAAAAATGACATTGTGTATGGTGCTCTAATGTGTCAAGTTTAGTTCAAGTTCTTTAAATATAGGGGAGCTTTGTTTCTCACCTACTGTTATGTTTCCAAATGTCAACTGCCTCAGGGTTTCTAATTAAATTTCGCCAAAAATAATCATTTTTCTCTGCATATCAAATAGTTTTGATTTTATTTCAATACTTACAATGAATACACTTTATAAAAGATATAAACATAATTAATGTTTATGTATGAATGTTTACGAGCAAGAAATAAAACTGTTCATAACTTTTAAGAGTTCAAATAAAGTCATATACATTTTTTAAACCTAAACATGACGTACTAGAATAATTAACAGTGATAACCCCTGTATCTACAAATGCAATATGCAGTTAATGCATTGGCCTAGAAACTATGAACACTTTAAACAGTAAATATTCCTTTAATGTTGTTAGAAATAAAAAGGCTTATTATAAATATGACTAGATATGGTTTTATAAATAACTGAAGAAGGGTTTTCTTGATAAAGTAGAATCTACCAAAATATATTTTTATAATTTGCACGTATATATGTATGTACTTTTTTAATTTCTTGTTTATAATTATGTAACATAACAAACGCGAACATTGATTTTTTATTCACTGTATGGATTCAGTTTAAACTTTTGCGCCTAGTGGAAGATCTGTTTAATTGAAATTGAATTCCGCTCATCCAGTTTCACGTAGCATCCATATCATTTGTATTTGAATTCAAAAGAAAGGGGATTTGCTACTTAGCAGCGTAAACCCATGGGAGGTTGACATCAAATTAAAGTACAGACTTTAAGCCAAATATGTATATAGAATTAAATGATTTTAGTTAGTGCTTAGTTAAATTTATTTAAACTGAAAATTGATAAAAATAGAAACTGATAAAACTCTAAATAAAACTTTGTGATGCGCTAAAATTATAGTGTCATTTAAAAAAAAATATTCTCGTACTGTCTAATTCATTTACCAAAACTACTTAATTCTATATTTGGATCATTCATTATTTCCGCACTTCATTCCGTGAGAAGCAAATGTTGCGTGCAAACCTGATATATATCCTTCGATCATTGCAGGATGGCGAAACAAGTTCTCATCTTAATAGGACTCATTGTCAAGATGAAAGCAGAACACATCACAATACACAATACAGCAGTTTTCTTTTGTTCGATCCCCCTTTTGTAGCAGGTCAAGTTCAGGACAAACAACTGTGATCCTAAGACCAAAAATTTACAAAAAGGGCAGGTGTTTGTTTGCTGGTAGTCGGGTGGGGAAATTCATACAAATAATGTGAGTACTGTAGGTAGAGCCCAATGCTAAAATCGTGAGCGTTCTTAATTTAGAAATTAGTGGGTTCCAGTCTGAAACAACTATTTGACCATTTCTCTATAAGAACAATTATTATGAGCAGACTTATTTATACATTTATTTTTCACCTACTGGTTTCTATCGAAAAAAACTTTTTTACACGATCAATTTAAAACGAAAGCTGTTAGCCAAATTTCCATGTGCATGTTACTTTGGTGTGAATAACAGTTTCGAATTAAATCAATATTGCAAGACCTTATCGTGCGGTCTTCATTGATTTTAAAATTGCACTACCTTAATAAATCGAGATGGTGATCTTTTATTTTAAATTTAGTTTATCTGGCAACACAATTTACTTATTTTTCATATACGATCGCCACATTGCAATATTTGGACAGTTTGAGTTCGGGCGTTGGACGTATTTTGAACAATTTGAACGATCCTTTGTGTACTTTATAGACCTCAGTGAGATCATATAAGGTCCGCTTCAATTGCTCTGAGTTGTTGCGAATGTCTACGAATTTATCCGAAAAACTACGAAAAAGCGTTCCATTAGCTGAGCTCACGAGAGAGCAGAATATTTTCCCTCCCTACGAATTGCTGCCGAAGAAAAAACTGTGGGCAGCAGCACGGCAGCAAATGGCTGTCAAATCGAAAATGAAAAAACCTCTGATATTTAAGACATCTGATAAGAGTTTACGCATTTCTACGAAAAGTCGTTTCACAAGTTTTGGCTGAGTTACTCTCTGCAAGAGAGATTTTTACCCAAACTACTAAACTACGAATTTCTGTACACAAATCAATTGGAACAGACCTATTATGTGCTCTTTCGTGGGAATCTCAATCACCGTTACTTTAAGGATTCACCGAAATGTGTATTAATTACATCTTCCTAAATGGTTTTATGCTCAAGAATTATAGATAAAACGCTAAATAGGGATACATTAAATGTTTCATTAAATATGTTACTATTTTATTGATTTTTATTTTTAATATGTAGTTCTGGTAACTTAATATAAGAAATTATATTAAGTAATATAATATATATAATTGATTAATTTTCGTAATATAATTTGGGATTATAATTATTTTTTAAACTATTTTTTTAGAATTTCAAATTTTTAAATATTGGTTGCAATTTTAAATGGTTTCTCAATCTTTGAGATGTTTAGCAGCATAAAGTGCAAGGAAATTTAAAATGTCAACACTGAAAGGGGTTTTATAAACATCGTTTACATCATTTTCTATTTTGTGAATTCTCGAGGAACACTATGTGAATTTGAGTTATTCTGCAATGGGGAATAATGGGTATGTGCCCACGCCCCGAACAACACCACTGAGAACTTCATCAAAAAGGATTTTTATGACCTTTTGGATGATAGCGTCGGGATCTGTCCGACAGACGATGTCGAGTTCTTCTCAGACCCTTCAATGCAAAGATCCCTAAGAAGAAAAATCTTTGTAGAAAAGATCGTCCTGCACGACACAACAAAGTATAACATCTTCCGACTCCGGGGTTTTCGATGATTTTCAATATGCACAAGGTTTCCTCGCAAAAACACCCACAAAGCTACATGGCTATTGACCCTAAGGAGGCGAATATCGATAATGACCATTATCTCGATTCGATATTGGGCGCGTGAACGTAAAGGGAAGTGTCCCTGTCTACGAAGGGAAACTCAGAGTAAGACTCTCCTGCGTGCAAACTTTGGACATTAACATAAACTACATCCATAGTAGTTGCATTGGCTCTAAACTATCAATCAGATTACCGAATCTGCTATGTGCTACCGACCCAAATATACGTAGCCCGTGGTAGGATGGCGAGTGTTTGCAGAAAAAAAAAACAAGCAACGGGTGAGGTAATCAGAAAAGCGCACAGCAGCATAGAGCTGGATGATGAGAAGAGAAAAAACTTCTACGATTGAAAAAACGGTTCCTCGTGGCCTCACAGCTTAAGCATAAGATAGATTACTATCATAGTGTAAAATCGTATTCTTCACTCCTTACTTCCTAGAATAAACACATCGGTCGGAGAATATTGGCATTGAAGTAAAATTTGAAAATGACTTCAAGTTAAAATCTTTTCGGTCTACTTCTCTGAAGCATTTGATGCTTCCAATACTCAATCTTTTGAAAACGACTTAAGGCGATTGATCAGCACTGATAATTTTGTCATTAGAGGCGACTATAATTACAGGCACCGCAATTGTGGCTGTGCAAGAACAAACTCATGGGGAAATGTTTTAGAAAATTTACTAGCATTACGTCATATTGCTATTTTGTATCCACCTAGTCCAACCTATATTCCCTCTGCCCACAGGTTTCCACACTAGATTTTTATCTTGCTAACAATCCTAATATATTAAACGCATCTGTCGTCGTCAACGCGTTAGGCGTGATATTTTTTCTAGTCCAAGAATATATAATGTGCAATACTTGGACTTTAGCAAAACAAACCTCTCATTAGCTCAATCTAGAATCAATTATCAATTCATCGAGTCCAAAGTGAAAAATACTGTATATGTTGCCGTCCTAAAGAAGTCACAATGCACTAGATCTGTTATTCTTCCTTCTCTTCTTGTCTTCTTATTAATAAAAAACAGAATCTTTATCAGACGAAACTGGTAAAGGTACCGTTTGTACAATGACTTCTTAGAAATTAATTTTCTGACTCACTTCATTCGTATAAGAATTGCGGATTTTAAAAACAATAACTGGAACATAAAACTCAGTACACTTGATCCCAACCACAAGGCATTCTGGAATATTAGAAAATGAATACGAAAAGACACAACCAGATTCCCAGTTTGGTTTCTGAAAACTCACAGACATTGAAGGCAATCGGAGCTATTGTCTCAGTTCTTCCTGAAAAATCATCTTGTAACCCAAAATATGGTTTTAAGAACGGAGTCTGAAGTTGATTCTGAAGTGTCTTCCTTTAATCAGAGGAGATCGTCACCTGCGATGATGTTGAATTTGTCATTTCTTTGCTCAAAATAAAAAAGTCGCCTGGTATTGATGGCATAAACAATGTTACCATTAAAAATCCCTGAGTTTATTTACAATGTCTGTTTAAACTTAACTATTTTCCCAAAAAATTGAAAACAGCAAAAGTAATTGCATTGCTTAAGTGCGGTAACGATCCTCCATATAGTGAATCCATATAGCCACAGACCCATAAGCTTACTCAACGGATGCAGCAAAATTAAAAAAAAACTCATCAAAACAAAATTAGACACTTTTCTAAAAAAAAAAATGGTCAACTCATCCCTTAAGAGCAATTCGGTTTTCGAGAAGGACATAACACTTCTCATCAAGTTTTAAGAAAGTGCTCGGAAATTAAAACGAATTTAAATGAGAAAAAGTCGACAGGTCTAGTACTATTAGACGTTGAGAAAAACGTTTCTGTATGGCACAAAACTTTGATTTATAAACTTATAAAATACGTTTGCCCTGTATACCTAGCAAAAATTATCCGAAGCTATATAAATAGTAGAACTATCAATAATGTGAATTCTTCTCTGAAAATCGTACCTGCTGGAGTTCCACAAGGCTCTGTTTTGGTACCAACCTTGTTTAGCATTTTTATTTGTGATATTTCGGTCTATAAAAACTGTTATATTGCTTTATATGCTGATGATTTGGCCTTGTATACGTCCCACATAAATGCAGTTGTTATTACAAAAAATTACAAAATGGACTTCATACCTTTAATGAATATTTCAAGCGTTGGAATGCTGAGAAATGTCAATCAATCTTTTTCATCAGAATAAGATAACTTTGCATTTTCCTTCTATCGAATTAAAAATTAATAACTGTGATATATCGTGAGCTAGTTTTGTAGAGTATGTACCTCGGTGTGTGCTTGAACCCGAAACTAAACTTCGGTACACAAATCGAAACCAAATTCTTAATCGTCAAAACAACATAATAAAGTTTAAAATCGTATTCCAAAAAATCGTTACATATGATTCCCCAATGTGGGGTAACACACAAGAAGCTTCAAATAGCCCAAAACAAAATTCCCAAAATTATGCTGAATCTCCCTTGGGATTTTTCAACACTTGTTTTACATGAACAAGGTGGTATACTTCAGGTTGCCAGAAGAATTGAAATTCTTTTTTTATTTATTTATTTATTTATTCCTTTTTCATATTTATTTATTTACTTATTTATTTATTTACTTATTAATTAATTAATTTATTTATTTATTCATCTGTTCTTTATTATACATTCCTTTGATAACATTTGTTTGTGATACAATTTTTATTATTACTTTCTGTTATTTATTGTCTGCTTTTTATCTTATACAATCTGTGTTTTGTGTATGAATGTACTACTCTTTTATTTCAATTATAAATACATTTATATATATATATATATATATATTTTGTCATATAGAGGTTTTTATGCATAGGTTTTCGTCTAATATTTCTACCTTTATACTAACAAAAACTGCACACCTAATGTTAGTGATTTTATTTTTAGCAGTTAGTTTGTAAACGATCATATCTCTGTGCAAGCTGTGCCTTATTATTGTAAACCCTGTATTATACCATGTGCAATAAAGTATCTATCTATCTATCTAACTATACCAATGAATGGATATAGTTACCAATTTTTATAAAAACAAATTGGTTAACTAACTTAAAAGATCTTATAATAACATCTTTTTCAAACAAATATCTGAAACGTGTAACTTGACAAAATACATTTTTTTTTGTTATTATAAGTATTGTAATATATTTATATTTTATCAAATATAAACAAACTTAGATATAAAATAAGATTAACGAGCATTTAATTGAATTGATTATAATCTCAGATAGTTTATATTCTTAGTTTACAATGATTGGTATACTTATATTATATATGTATATTTTTTGCGGAAGTATTTTATAAAGAGTACAAATACATTTGCCGAATATATTAATTTTCTTTTGTTGGGTAGTTTGCTAGGCCAAGAACGGTCTTTGATATCATAGATTATACTTGTAATGCAGAGGGAGCAGGTTGGTGGGAAATAAATAAGTTTTAGGGATACTTCAGCAGTATCGTTCATTTATCCTTGGAAGGCCAGCTTCTACAAGGTCGTTGAACAGGCATTATGACTGAGTTTAATGGAGTGTTGGGTGGTTTGATGATGTAGGGTGTAGGTTTGGATAAAATACCAAAAATGTATACCGTCAATATATTTTGTTAAAGAAGATTTAATTTAATTCCATAGAGTTAAAACATATGTGCAGAACTTAATTCTTGCTAGGTATCTCGCAAAGTTTACTCTTGCAGGTAAATATTGCTCCATTCAATTTCACCTTCTGTGAAAAATGTCTCCTAAAATTGAGAATGATCTACCGTGCTCTTTACCCATATTATGTACATAATACCATCCCATTATACAATTTTTGACAGCATTTGACCTATCCAATACTATGGTAAGTATACGGATCGGCAAAGTCAATATATTAACAGTAATCGACACACTTCCGTATTAGTTAGAATTAAGATCAGTAGATTACATTGGTAAGCTATTTTCAAGTAATTTCGTCTATGATGTAAGAAAATGAATTAAGAAAAATAAAAATGCACTGAAAAACAAAGTTCTGTCTTAATTTGTTGTTACTGTTCCAACTCAACAATGATTTCAAAACTTATATGCTAGGGTTGATTTGCATGCAACTACTTCAAAATCTTTGGTTGCGCGATTGTTCTTTTAATAACAAAGGTGTTAACATTATTTCTTAATTCAAGATATAAATAATTTTGCACATCATTACTGCCACTTACCTTAAAATTGAAAAACTCCGAGAGCCAGAATTTAATTTTAAATTATATTTATTAATTATATTAGTTTATTTTGTCGGTACCAATGACATGCTTACATAGGTTCCCAACAACACTCAATCTTTGCCGTCTGTAAATTTTAAAATTATTTTTGTTTCCCACATTTTCGATTCTTACAGTAGCATTTAATGTTTTTTTTATCAGCCATAGCACATAACTCAAGTCAGAAAGGCAAGGACACTTTGTGATAGAAAAGCCCTTTTCACCGTTTCGATATTCCAGTCTATAATTAAGACTAACACAAGTGACCGCCACCTAAATACATGTGATGATTTTATGACGGAAATATCTTTTCTCTTCGCATTATGGGTTACAATTAAAATCGGCCCTATACATTGTTGAATGATTTTAATTCCAAAAGTTACTACCAACCCTTCGATTTGGGTGGTCGCCTGCTTAAACATATAACTTGAATTTTGAACAACACCAATGTGCTCTAGTACTGTGTGCTGACTTCATTTTGACATGCCATTTATGAACCACAAAGATTTTTTAATTTGATTTGCTTTTTCACGTAAATCACACTTATACTAAGTTCCGATAGAGTCAAATAAGGTGAATTTAATGACGGTAGTATAGTAAATCAAGTGGAATTTGAAAAAGGATCCAAAATACTTAGACGGATAAAATCTCTTTTGTAATACAATAATGCAGAATGCAAAAAATACAAAAGGAAAAAAAAGCAAAATGAAAAAAATTAAGTTCCTCTTAAAGTTATATTGAAGCCAAGAGTTCTTCGTCTTTTGCACTTCTAGGCGTTCTAAAATTAATTGGAGTATCGAAAAGACGAGGGACTAGTTTCATCAGCAATTACCGGTTTTTGTGCATAGAATTGTTGTGAAAGATGTGATACCTTGTTTTCGTTTTTTTATACTTGAACTAAAAAGCGTATTTTAAACGTCTTGCAAAAAATCGTCTTCAGATTTCAAGACAGAAGTTTTGACCGTAGCTTGTCCGGTAGTCCAAAATAGTATCGGTACTGAAGAATTGCTCTTCATACGCTGTCAAATGTGGAAACTACTCCTTGTTGGCTTTTTTCATGTTGAATTTCATGAAGCAAAAGTAAAAGTTGGTTTTCACTTACGCAACTCAACTATCTGAATATAGCTTTGGTTGCTCTTTTGTCATGTTACATTGTACTGCTGATACAAGTTGTACAAGTAGGATTTAGAAATCGTAAAACGTACCGTTTCTTTTGTTCTACTTTTCTAAGGACTCAGTCAAACCCTTTTTTTGTGGCACATCCCACAAGCGCAATATACACCATGAACTTTGCTGCAGTCTTCAATGGGCAATATGTTTTCCGAGTCACAGTCATTTGCTTTTCATATAAAAAATCAAATTATAAAATAAAATTGTTGGATTGATTGTAAAAGAACAGTACAATCACCAAAAATGTAATTTTGTGTTAGTGATTGGTGTAAAAATGTTTTATCTCATTACCACTTAAGAACAATACAGTAGCGTACTACAGTAAAATGTTCTATTCGTTGATTGAGTGCGCCATACAATATAAGCTTGGCTATGGAAAGCGTGAAAAATATCAATAATTACAAAATTACTTCTAACTTGAAACACTTCAACTTATTCATCAATTTCACATTAACATAAACGTAAAACAAATAATAGATACCCTACAACGTAGAATGAAGTCTCCGATATGAATAAATAAACAACTTCATTAAATCATTCTGATAATACTCTGTGCAGTACTACCTCTTCAAAAAGAATATCAAAGGGGAAAAATCTAGTTACCTTATGAAAAGTGTTTTGGTCTGTCTGTCACATATTTACACGCCCACTAAATCAAACCGTATATTAATTTTCAAATACGTAGCAATATCGACGTCTAAGAAATATGAATAATTTACTATGACCACAATTCGGTATACCAGAGAGGCTATTTGATTTTAGAAACAAATCTTATATATAGTGCTTGCACATAAATCACTTTTCTTTTCAATGGCATTGTCATTCATTTCATTTTCGTTTCAATAGTTCATGGAAAAATTAAGGCAATGGTTTCAAACCTTACTAAAAAACTAAAAGTCACTAAAAGAAAAGTTAATTTTCTCAAAGGTTTTGCAAAGACGTCTAAAGAGTTTCTAGAAATAAGCAGTGTTCATGGAATTAAATACACTCAGGATTCCGAAACCAATTATATTAGCAAGTATGTAAATTAATTATAAGATAAGCACACTTAACATAGTCCTATGGATTATAGATGTGCTTGGATAATTATTCTGACCATCATGTTTGGATGTGCGAATGCGATGGTATATACGTTTTACCAAAACTATAATAGCAATCCAATTCGCATGAATATAGAGAGTGACCATGTACCACTTACAAACTTGGAATTCCCTGCCGTAACGATTTGTCCACCCACACCATACAATCACCCAGAAATGGTGAAACTATTCTCAAATCTGTAAGTCTATTGCATTTATCTTTCTCAATAATTTAAATTGATGTGTTTTGTTATATCAGTTTCACAAAAATAATGAAGTAAATTTTGTATTACATATATGTATATTCATTTCAAAACTATTCGCTTTAAAATTTTATAGAGAATTATTAGTAAACATGTTTTAGTTATAATTCAAATAAAAAGTTCTGTAAAGTTTCCATTCATCTCACACAGTCATAAATAGGTGTGTTATTATTCAAGCGTAATGGTGAGAAAAAGAAAAAAGTTTATTACCGGAAAATAAATTGGAAGTTGTATTCGTTCCAAATCTTCCCACGAACAATGCAAAATTTTGCTAACAGCCTGAGACACAACCTAAAGTTTCAGTCTAAAGGCCGATAACAAAGGTCGTTGTTGTGATTTTGTAGTTTTTTGAGATTGTTAGTCCTTGCATTTTTTCATATATATAGACTGCAAACCAATCAGCACTTAAACATAATAATATGATATGGAGAGGGAATCATTTTTGCAAATACCGTGATTAACCTTTATATCCCATAACATCATGTAGATAAGTTCTTTTAGAGAATATAGGCCTTATCTAACACACAGCACTCTAAAAGCATGGAGATCAAAACTTAACTTTTCTGTGCGGTAAGCGATCTTCTCAATGCAAGTTTTGTAACGTCACTAATAAAACTGCCGGTTTCAATTTGTAATTTATCTTCGTTTTCTCATGTAAAGTTTAATATCTTACAAAGACTACAGTTCCCGGTACTTGTTTTCAATATTTGACATGCCTCTCTTTATTTCAAATGTATGTATATAACATTCAAATCTTCTGAAGCTACACATTTGGTTTGACTGAAAATCATATCAACATGAATATAGGTATGGTTTTTACCATATTGTCTACAATACATGCACGTGTATATATTTATTGGATTACGCTTCAGTACAGGGTTATTGTTCCCCCCAACCACAATAGAAAGGACCAACATATTTTTCCGACTCCAAACGGCGAGATTGGGTAGCTTTATTATAGACTTATTACTTTCTAAATGTTTTCCATAATTCGAAAGGGGTGATGCCGTAAAAGCTAGGTGTACAGGAATCGAAACTGGCTTTTTATGTTTTCTTCTGCTAGTATTGTAGTAGTTTGTGGGAAGAATTTCCAGCATTGTTTCATATCTTCTATGAGTAACGGTTTAAGACCTCGTTTTTTAGCACTTGCATATATGAGAGAATCTTTGCGCATATTTTTGTTATTTAGATTGAGAATTGCACTAAGATCTGTTGATATGTTATCAATACGTTTATTGCTTAATTAATTTTTCTAAATTCGTAAAACCGGAGTAATAAAAAAGTGTTTTTAATAAATATGTATATTTCATGTTTGTTTTAGAAAATTATTACCCAACATAACTGTAGAGGAAGCTGTTGGCTTCCTGACTCAAGTATCCGCTATGGTCGGCAAAGTAGGTTTTTATGATGAAACGAAACTGTTTTCTCTTCAGAAGTTAATTGACCTAAATAATATGACAACACTAGAGTTCCTTAAGTTGGTAAGTTGGAAATGCGATGAAATGCTATACCGGTGTCGTTTCCAGTCGAGGATAGTTAACTGCAGTGAAATATTTGCCCAGTCTAAGGCGCATCTTGGATACTGTTGCTCTTTCAACTTTAATGAACTCAGGTAGGTCTCTATTAACGACATAGAAAGCATAACTCACATTTGTTATATAACTCATAAACTGTTTTTACACGGAATACGCTTCTTTTTCTTTTTCTTATATTCTTTTTCTATAAAAAACAAACGCTGGTCACACTTAAATACAACTTAAATACAACAGTGTTAACTGGTGTCGACTTTATTAGTGTGCTTCGACCAGTTAGGATTCAACATTGTCATTTGTCCTTATAAAGCGGGCAAATGTTCTGTTTATAACCGATTTTGACTAAAACAATACAAAATTCGTTTGCCAAATATGTTTGATTTGCTTTCATGTCTTTATTATTTTTAAGTTTAATTAACAATAAAAAAAGACTCAGTGCAAATAAAATGATTTACACTCGTTATTTAAAAATAGGTCTAGCAAATACCGAGCTATGAAATTTGGTTCTGAAGGAGGATTGTCCATTATTTTAAAGGACAGTAAAAGTCATCAAGTCGATATAAAACGTTATGTTTCATCAGAACATGAGTTGATTGTTCATCAAAACGTCGACTTTCCTCACAAAACTCTGCCTTCGCACTCAATTCCAATGGGCCGTGAGATTTGGGCTGTAGTGCGACCAACAGAAATTGTTTGTACAGAAAATTTCAAGGCGTTATCTGTACAAGAGAGGCAGTGTTTAATGCCATACGAGCACAATATGCGCTTCTTTAAAATATACAACAGCGACAATTGTGAATTTGAATGCCGAGTTATGAAAACCTTTGACGCTTGCGGTTGTGTGCCATTTATCTATTGGTCGAACAAAGATGTTAAAGCTTGTGACTTCAGTACAATTCCCTGTTTACATAAAGCCTACACCGCTTTTGGTAAAACTTTAAAATTTAAAAATATCATTCACAATTAAAACCAAATATTTACAGAAATGATTTCCAAAAACAGAACAGTTGACGTAAGTAGCTCCTGTTATTGCCCCAGCAGTTGTCAATCTGTTCAATATGATGTTCAAGTAACTCGTGCAAGGCTTCAGACTGTGGTGGAATCTTTTGATATGTTTTAGTAAGTAGTTCTATAGCAGACATCTCGTGACAAACAATGCCGCTTGCAATTTTATTTTTTATTTCACCAACGCTTCTTTAAAGCATTTAGGAAGAAAATAAGAGTGAACAAATTAAAAAAAATGTATAGAGTGACGTTTTTCTTGTCGCGAGATATATAACGCACTTTTTCTCGTGATTAAATACTGCTACATATATACATATTTATTTTCAGTCATGGAGTTGAAAGCAATTTTACTGTATTGCATGTGTTTATGAGCTCACAGGTATACAGACGCTTAAGTAGGGACACTTTGTCAGATATCGTTATTCTTATTGGTAAGGAAATAACAATGACTTTGTTTTTTTAAGAACTTTAACGTCTTTTTGTATTTTTAGGTAACCTCGGAAGTTCATATGGGCTTTTTGTGGGCATAAGTATTATATCCTTGCTTGAAATAGTTTATTTCTACACTCTAGTACTATGGCGGAATTGCGTAAACTAAAATACATAATAATTTTTTTTCTCATTACAATGCAATACATTGCACTTTTAAAGAAAGGTTAGAGTACAGGTTTGCGTTTTCTTTAAGCCAGTGTGGTTATTTGCTACAAATCTTTCTGCCTAGCCATCTCTTATGCAACTCGTTATACTCTGACTTAAATGGGTGATGGTTTGTGTGCCTTCTAGTCTTCTGTGGAACTCCTCTAAGTGATAGTTGAAACATTGTGTTTATATCGGCAATCGTAGCTTGATTGCCAATTGATATCCCTACTAGAAGGGTGGTTTCACTAAACGTAATATGTAACACTAAACGATAAACTAAAGGATAAACTTAAGATATACATGTCTGAATTACAAGTTGGCAGATTTCAGATCATTCTAGAAACTACAAAAAAGTAATTTAACACCAATTTTTCGAATTTTTCATTTTCACTCAAAGAGTAATAACTGTCTAAGAAAGCTTCTCAAATCTCGCCGTTCGGAGTCGGCAAAAAACTGTAGGTCCCTTCTACTCGTGAGAGAACAGTAGCGCGCACAACACGAGTAGTTGATGAGCAAGCTAGGTCCTGTTCCCCTTTTCACTGTAGCGCCAACAATTATTATTATTATTGATCTTAAATCCAACTTATTGACTCTTAACAAGTGGTCTTAGCTTGCCACGTGCCGTTTGTTAAAGTAGCTGTATATAATTTAAATTATATCCTATTATTATTTATTTTTCGTACGCCTTTAGGCTACTTTTATTAATTCATTTTAATTTTTTATTTTTATTTTTACCCAAGAAACTTCACAAACTTGGGATAACAAGTTTTAAACTTGTAAAACTTGTCAGAAACTGCTCTATCACGTGCTCTACTAAGCCTTAGAAAATCGCCGTGGCTGGAGTTGCCTTTATAGTGTTCTTGGTGAACCTTATCTTGTTTAGTGCTCCCTGTGAACACCATCCTCTATCAAAGGAATTAACTATGGAACCGTACCCGGAACATATGACATAAAATAGTACAGAACAACACAAACCAACAAAATTCCCGTTCCCGTGTTCCAAAAAAAAAAAAAATAAAAAAAAATAGCTAACAAAAACACAACATCCACACGCCTCCACCCCTCAGTACCAACAAGAACTTAAGCAATCTCTCAACAAACTTGAACTTCTTCAATATCGAAAATCGACAATACCACACAACAAAACCACCCACTACCATCTCCACCAATCTCTAAACCCCTCAACAATCCAATCTCACAATAGTCCAGCTATTGGGTCGCAGTCCATACCGGTCGAGTTGCGGACGGAATCGGTTGATTTCAGCCGTTCCCGCCCTCACTCTAACCGGTCTGTACTGCGACCTCACTCTCATCCAACCATAAATCAAACGGCACAATCTAACAACATTTTCAAAATCCTTTAATGAAACGTTAAAGGCTTCGTCAACGACGAATTAAACCTTTTAACGAAAGAGCAAAGACCATGTGTTGTGTCTCTGCCAGAGACCTACTTTGCGTATTCTCTTACACCGCAGACACCTTGTGGCGTCACAGAGTATTTCTACAACTACTCCCATAACACCTCTTCAAAAGAGGGTATAATATAATAATAATTGTTGGCGCTACAGTCCACAGGGGGACCAGGGCCTAGCTTGCTCATCAACTACTCGTGTTGTGCGCGCTACTGTTCTCTCACGAGTAGAAGGGACCTACAGTTTTTTCCCGACTCCGAACGGCGAAATTTGAGAAGCTTTCTTAGACAGTTATTACTCTTTGAGTGTTGTCAGCAGCTCGAAAGAGGTGGTGCCGTGAAATATTAGAAAAATTGGTGTTGAACTGGGGATCGAACCTAGACCATTCGGCGTGTGGGCGTCGCACTCTACCCACTACGCCACGGCGGCCACCAAAAGAGGGTATAGCGATTTAAATAAAAAAAACAGCATACCCCATAAAGAAAATCCCTTTTAACTCTCTTTTTCGAATTTGAACTTAAAGTCAATTTTACACTGGTATCAATTTACATCCTTCCCGACCAAACTTCCTCAAAAGAAGACTTAAAAAGGGACCTACAGTTTTTTGCCGACTCCGAACGGCGAAATTTGAGAAGCTTTCTTAGACAGTTATTACTCTTTGAGTGTTGTCAGCAGCTCGAAAGAGGTGGTGCCGTGAAATATTAGAAAAATTGGTGTTGAACTGGGGATCGAACCTAGACCATTCGGCGTGTGAGCGTCGCACTCTACCCACTACGCCACGGCGGCCACCAAAAGAGGGTATAGCGATTTAAATAAAAAAACAGCATACCCCATAAAGAAAATCCCTTTTAACTCTCTTTTTCGAATTTGAACTTAAAGTCAATTTTACACTGGTATCAATTTACATCCTTCCCGACCAAACTTCCTCAAAAGAAGACTTAAAAAATACCGATCTTCAAATCCACTCCCCATTTAACCTAGTGGGTGATGTTAACGCCTGTAGTGTTCTATGGGGCTTAAATATCACCAGTACCAGAGGTAGGGGGTTGAATCTTTTATAAGTAACTGTAATCTAATAATGCTATATGATGGTTCTTAAACACACCTCTCCACTCATCGGTCTCCAACAAACGTGGATATTACATGTTATTCTCCTAAACTACACACAACAGAAAATACTGGATGAAAATAGCGACCGCTTTCCAATTATTTCCAACATTGTTCTTACCCCGGGTAATGGCAAAACTACTTTTTAACCCGAAATTTAAAACTGATAATACTAACTGGGCTTATTACAACAAGCACATCTCAGATTTTTTGTCACGTAACACTATCTTAGCCAATATCAATAAAAAGGCCGCTCCGCTTCACAAAGGCATAAGAACAGCTGCAAACATGACCATCCCGAAAAGCTTCTCACACTATAAAAAACAAAAAGCAGACAGCGTGGATAATTTTTAAAAGACATCCCAGCACCACAAACTTAATATGTTACAAATGCAAAGTTTTGTAGAGCAGTTCTAATATAAACTGTGGCATACGAGGGGCGTTCAATATATTCTAGGCATCGATATGAAGGAAAATGCGAATTCAATTTAAATTGCTTTTATTTTTCAATATAATCTCCCTTTGCATCAATGCATTTGTTACATCTTGAGATAAGCTTTTTTTTAAGCCTCAAAAAATAAATTTCCTCTTTCTCTGCAAAATACCCATTTATTGCCGACTTGAGTTCTTCATCATCCGAAAATCGTTTTCCACGAATACATTTTTTCAAATCCGGAAACAGGAAATAATCACCAGGGGCATGTTCTGGACTATAGGGTGGGTGTTGGATTTCTTCGAATCCACAATTTCGCTTTGGAAACTCGCGCCGTATGAACAGGAGCGTCGTCATGAAGAAGCAACACAACCACTGCGAGTTTACCCCGTCTTTTCTTAATTTCTTTCCGCAAATTATGCAAAATGATGGCTTCCCCTTTTTTTGAACTCAATTAACAACATTCTCTTTGTATCCCAAAAAACTGTGGTCATGAGCTTCCCGGCAGACGGAGAGACTTTGAACTTCATCGGGGGGTCTGTTCGTTTTTTATGCCACTGCATGGACTCTTGTTTGCTTTCAGGGTCATAGTGGTGAACCCATGTTTCGTCCCCAGTAACAATTCGATCCATAGCACCGTCCGCGTTCTCACTACACATCTCCAAAAGCTCTCTACAGCATGCGATTCTCACTTTTTTCCGAGGCGCTGGGACGATCCGTGGCACCCACCTCGCACTGACCTTTGAAAGGTTAAGATGGTTATGAAGAATGATGTGAATGGTAGCAGTTGAAAGCTTGGTGATCTCTGCCATCATTTTCACTTTTATTCGGGCATCCTCAAGAACAAGTTATTCGTAGCCGGGTCGCCGGAGCGGAGTCGTCTTCAATGCTCTCTCTGCCTCTCTTGAACTCACTTGACCACTTTTGAACAGTTGAAAATGAAGGTGCGAAACCCTGGTAAACAGTCACTTTCAATTCATAGCATAGTGAGAAATTTAATTACAGCACGATGCTCAATTTTCACCATCATCGTCTCAGTTGCCAATATAATTCGGATTAACTGGAGAAAAAATGCGAATTAATAATCACATTTATATAAAATTTTACATGAATACACTAAAATAATAGTATTATTAGTTTCACCCCGATACCGAGAATGTATTGAACGTCCCTCGTACCATCCGTTGCTTTACTGGAAACGCTGTTTAATTAAATCAATAAAAAATCTAAAACTTAGCACAGGAAATAAGCAGCTGTTTTACTTGTTCTGTTAGTGTTTTATAAATTTCTCGAAAGATGAGTACTTCTCCTCCAAATTCAGAACCGAAAAAAATAAGCTTTATCGACAACTGCTTTCAACACAACTGCAGACTCCGCCAGACGAATTGAAACATATATAACCCCAATGGAACTAGAATGTTGTCTGGAAAAAATCAAAGGTAAAACACCCAGTAGAGGCCGAGTATGCTTAAATATCTTCCACTCGAAGCAAAATCCAGACTAGTCTCTCTTTATAACAGCATCTTGCATAATGATAGAACTCCCCAATACTTCCGTTTCCCAAACACAACAAAAATATGAATTCAATGGAAGGTTTCCGTTACGACGCAGGTCTACCCTCGATTGAAGAACGAATAGAATTCGCACAAATGAAGCTGTACCTAAAATTCCTACATACCAAGAACTCTATCACAAGTAGAAATTTTGCTACAGCTAAAAACATGAAATACTCAAAACTAGTGCAGTTCTCTATATCAAAGTTCCTGACAACTGCCAAAAATCTGAACCCCTCCACCCACATGCCACACCTGCCACGGATGGTATAACGTCAGCCACATACCGGGATCTGCGACCCCACAAACCCACAAGTCCATCTACTGATTGAATCTCCAACCCATCAAAACATTTCCACAATGTTTATTTAAATAAAAAAAACTTAATATAGATATTTAAATTAAACCTAAGAGCCTAAATCTTTGGCAGCTAATGCTCTTTGTTTATGTTGTGTATATTTTAAATTATATCCTAATAAATTATAATAATAATAATAATACATTGAAAAGAAAAATTATATATTGAACTGCCATATCATTACCCAACCCCATAAAAAAAACTTTAAACGACTATTTCAACATAACTCCTGAGGAAATTTTGCGAATTTCAAAAATCAATTCCGGAGCTGTCATAAAAAATGGTGCATAATATCGATCTCACCCACAAAGTGCACTGCAAAATTCTGCAAAAACGAAGGTTGCCTTTTATATTTCAGGATTGGGCAACCCTAGTGTTGTAATCCGGCAACTGCCAGCTCTATCGTAAAGTATGACATTTTTGAGGTTATACGTACTCAGAACGTTTTGACATACGAGCGCTATTTGTGTTGTTTACAGTAACTTATAAGATTCATCTCGCCCAAAAAATGGAATTAAATCGTGAAAATTTTCGTGCGATTATTGTTTACAACTTTCGACGTTGATTAACTCAACAACAGTGCATCGATAAACTTAATTAAGTTTTTGGCGATGAAGCTCCATTAAAGACCAGAGTTTATCGATGATATGGTGAATTCAACCGAGGTCGTAGTTCACTCCAAGACGAATTTCGTGAAGGTCGTCCAAAATCAGTTGTTGTTCCGAAAACCATTGTAGATGTGCGCCAATTGATATTGCAAAATCGTCATATGACCTATCGTGAGATTTAGACAACCTTAGGCATTAGTGGGACCAGCATACATTCAATATTGCATGAATATTTGACCGTCAAAATAATTTGTTCGTGTTGGATCCCACACAATTTGTCAATCGCTCAAAAAAAAAAAGGCTCGTGTCGATTGGTCGAAAAAAATGATCCAAAAATACGATCGCGGTGCTTCGAAACACGTCTATGACATCGTGACAGGTGATGAATCGTAGATTTACGCGTATGAGCCAGAAAGTAAACAGCAGTCGACTGTATGGGTGAGCCAAATCCAACAAAAGTTAAGCACTTCCAAGCAAATGGTCGCCTGATTTTGTTTTGGAGATACTTAAAACAGACTGACAAAAGTGCTTCGACAATTCAAACGCATGTAAAAGTGTGTATATCATAATGGGGAATAATTAGAGAAACAATACAGCTATTTTCGATGATTAATATTTGTTTTTGTTTTCTAATCCCGAAATATAAAAGGCAACCCTTAGTTTAGCATTTCGTCTTAACAGGGAAAATAAGATAAATTTCAAAGTCAAGGAAAGTATCACTTTTATTAATCAAAATATCCTAAAGTTCAAGAAGAAATTGCACATAACATTTGCGTTGTACAATTCCTTTAATACGTGGCCGCCGTGGCATTGTGAGTAGAGTGCGACGGCATTATGGCGTAGACACTTAGACATTGTTTAGAACAGATGGGAATCCCTTAGGTCTTTTGTAAAAAAAAAAATTCTTTGGTTTTTTTTGAACATATACATTTCATTCCTGAAAAACCTAAATAATGCATATCCTCCATTTGTACTATAATTCTCTTACTTTTCGAACTGTTTCTTCTTCTTCTTGTGGCGCTACAGTCCGGGGTGGACCTGGGCCTCCAAGTTTCCGCGCCATAAAGTAGGACTGGGACGATCAAGCTATTATATAAAGCGAGCTTAGTCCTTCGAGAGTGGGCTTTATTACTCAATTGCCTCTTGAGCCCAAAGAAACAACGATTGGCAAGAGTGATTCTGCGTTTGATTTCGGCACTGATGTTGTTGTCCCTATTTACCGCGGAGCCGAGGTAGATGAAGTCCTTAACTACCTCGAAGTTTCTGTTGCCTAGTGTGACGCTCCGTCCGAGACGTCGATGTTGTGTGTCCTTCCTTGATGGAAGCATGTACTTAGTTTTGCCCTCATTTACCGCCAAACCCATTTTAGCCGCTTCCGCTTCAATGCCAGCGAATGCTTCATTGACAGCTAGCTGTGTTCGCCCAATCACGACAATGTCATCAGCGTAAGCTAGCAATTGAACTGACGATCTTCTCGAGGATATTGTTAAGAAGTCACATGAGAGTGCGTCGCCTTGTCTAAAGCCTTTTTTGACATTGAAGGTCTCGGTGAGTTCGCTACCGACCTTGACGGAGTAGCGAGAGTTCTACATCGTCATTCTACACAATCTGATGAGTTTGGCAGGAATGCCAAAACCAGACATGACACTGTTTAGCTCGAATATGCACACTGTCATTTGCGGCCTTTAAGTCGAAGAATAGTTGGTGAGTGTCGATTTGCACTTCTTGAGTCTTTTCCAGGACCTGCCGTAATGTGAAGATCTGGTCTATTGTGGATTTCCCTGGTCTGAAGCCAAACTGATAGGGACCTATCAGGTCATGGACAAACGGTTTCAGACGCTCACACAATAAGGCAAAGAGGATCTTGTAGGCGATGTTGAAGAGACTTATCCCTCGGTAGTTGGCGCAGTCAAAGGGGTCTCCGTTCTTGTGAACCGGACAAACGACGCTGAGATTCCACTCATCGGACATGCTTTCCCCCGACCATATCTTACAGATGAGCTGATGCATGCGCCCAACCAACTCATCTCTAACTGCTTTAAATAGTTTTGCGGGCAGTCCATCCGCTCCAGCAGCTTTGTTCGACTTTAGCTTGGATATTGCTATCTTCTCCTCGTCTAAGTCGGGGGGACGGAATGCTTGTCTATCATCGTCCAAATTGAGTAGAACATTCTGCCTAACAACGGGATTTGGGCCGTGGTCGCCGTTAGGGAGTCGGCAGAAATGATCCTTCCAGATTCTCAGCACAGACTGCGACTCTACCACGAGTTGTCTATTTTGATCGCGGCAGGCTTCGGTCCGAACTTTGTATCCTCCGGATAGTTGTTTTACGTTTGGGTACAACTTTCGGACACCTTTCCATTTCTTCGACCGCTTCTCATGCTCTTCTTTTTCCTTCTGAGAAGCCTTCCTCTTCTCTGTTCGTAGAGCTCACGAACAGCTCTCGTTGTTCGATGCAGCGTTGCCTTATAGGCGTCTTGTTTGGCTGCATGCGCTTGACTGCACTCGTCGTCAAACCATGGGTTCCTTTTGAGGGGTGAAGTGAAACCCAGCACATCAGTGTTAGCATCTTTGATGGCTTCTTGACGTTTCCAGTCTTCTTCTATGTTTAGTGCAGGCAGCGTCGAACTCCTTTAAGTCGAAGAATAGTTGGTTTCAGGGAGACTCGCTCAGCAAAGTTCCCAACAATCGGCTGCGATTGTAGCCTTCCGACGTCAAACCGTTTTGGTCTATCTCGACTCCGTTGTTCTCTCGATATCCGGGTTCTTACCTTGGCTACAACAAGGCTACAACGAGTCGATGATCGCCAGGTCGCTTTGTGAACGTCCAGGTGTGGGAACCGCGTGCTAGCCACAGAGAGGTTCCGCCCCGAGGCGAAGTCCAACAGCCTGAGTCCGTTTCCTTTCCCAGCTGAGCGTTGAAATCTCCTAGAACGATCTTGGTGTCGTAGCTGGGGCATCGATCGTATGTTCTTTCTAGGAGATCATAGAAGTCATCCTTGATGTTGTCATCCTTCTCATCTGTTGGGGGAAGAGCGCAAATTAGGCTGATGTTCCCGAATTTAGCCTTGATGCGGATTGTCATGAGGCGTTCGCTGACGGGGTCGTAGCTCAAAACTTTTTGCCTAAGTCTGCCTCGAACAACAAATCCGCATCCGATTAAGCGCTGCTTTCTCTCTCTATAACAACCGCTGTAGTAAATATAGCAGTTCTTCATCGTTTTTTGCTAGGCCCATACCATCGCACTTCCTGGATGGCGGTAATGTCTGCTTTGTAGCAGTCAAGGGCTTCCGCAAGTTGTTCGGCTGCACGTGGTCTGTTAAGGGACCTCACATTCCACGTGCAGAACCGAAAATCGTTGTCCTTATAACATTAACTGGGGTCGTTAACCTCACGTACAACCCACAGACTAGTAGGCCATGCCAATTATTTAAACCCTTGGGTAGAAGGGCTCGCTTCATACATTAGCTCACCATACAACGGGTGTTGTGATGGCTATCCAGGGGGCGCCACTTGAAGGCTGTATGTCAACTTGACCTGTGCACTAACGAGGATAGTCTTGGCAGCTCGCCTTGTTGAGCGCAATCAATAACGTTGCCTCGCGTTTACAGGTCCATGCCCATGAACGGTTAAATAAAACTAAAACCGAATCGACATCGCAAAATCATGTTTTTTATTTTCTTATATATTTTGTCAATTGTTAAATATATATATATATTGATGTATTATTAATATTTTTTATATTTTTTTTTGTCTTGCTGTTGTTTCCTTTTTTAAATTTATATTTTCCCATTTTACTATATTGTTTTAATACTCCTCATTTTAAACGCAAATATATTTATTTTTTTGTCTTTGTTTTCTTTTAATTTCATTTAATAGTTTGCCATATTTAGATATACATTATAATAAGTATACAAAACACATTCATTTTTAAATTGTTTATCTTTGAGATAAACTTCAATTTTGTTTCGTTATAAATTTCTGTTTTAGTGAGGGCGGTTTTAGATTATTATAATTATAATTTATTTTTTTAATATATATTTTTTATGGTTTATTAAATATATATTTTTTTATTGTAAAAGTATTCAATAATATTGATTAAAATTTGATTTATTTTTAGTGACACATTGACTGACAATGAATGAAAAAAAACTGAATGTTGTAATGTTACATATAATTACCTTCATTTTAAGATGAATAAATACATAGTATAATTTAATTGAAATAATTACGATTACAGGTAACTCATTACTTTTTTATTTTGTATGCTTTGCATTAAATAAAAACGAGATGGGAATTTTTAATTCTCCAATTTCTAAATTATCTAAATTGTCGTTGTTTTTAAAACAGAAAATAAACAATTAAATATATAATCTCTCCAGTTAACTAACAATATTCAACATTTATTCACATTCATTGACAGACCAAAATGCATTAAAACTTTGTTCGTTTTGACATATGTATTATAGGTTAGTTTCAAATTGTTTTATTGGGTTTTTTGGAGGGGGTTCCCATAGTTCCCCTTCTTCCTTTTCTTGTTCTTGTTTGTTCAATAAATTATCGATAAAATAGACTATAATAATAAAGATTAGTTTTATCAATAATATTTTGTTTATTTTTTTTTTGTTTTTTTTTTATTAATTACATTTATCATGGTTTTAAGTTTGATTACATTATATTCCTTTTTTAAGGTTCTGTTTTTTTAATGTATATTTTATCGTTAATATTATTACATCATAGAACATATATATTGTTAATATACTATTTTTTGTATTTTCTTTTGCATAACATAATAATATTTGTTGATTATTTTCAATTTATATATATTTTTACTGTTAATATATTTATCCTCTTTTAATTGCATTAGTTGGCAAAAATATTTCTTTATTTGTTTCATGTATTTATGTTTGTTAAGTGTCTCTTTGTCTTTGCATGTGCCCATATTATTTGTTTAATTTTTTCCCTTTACTGTTTTTTTTATTTTTCTTTTTATATGTTCGAGTTTGCTTTAATAACTTTGCTTAGTGTTTGCTTTTTATTTTTACATTTTTCTATGTAAACGCTGTTTTCCATAAATTAAATTTAGAAATAAATAATTTTATATATATATATATATATATATATATTTATTCTTTATATATATATATACATATTTTCTGTTATGTAATTTGTTTTTGTTAAATTTCAATAATAAAAATTTGTCAAAGTTATAGAAACTGCACAGGCAGAAATGGTAATTTACCGACGTGAAGCGAAGCATTTGCCGGTCTGTAAATAGTCGTTAGGGTAAAGTAAATTTATGTAGTAAATGTTGTAGTTGTTATATATGATAGAATTTTTAATTTAATTTTCATATTCATGATTGTTCTGAAAATGAAATGAAGTGCATCTTTTAGTGTGATGACGAGTTATATTTGTATTTTGGGTGAGCTTTTGCTACTTCGGAAGTGGAATGTTTTTGATATTAAATTTTTTACATTTTATCCTCTTTTCAAGTTTTAGAGATGGTAACTTGATATGATACAGTTGAAAAAGGGAGCTCGTTAATAAAACACTCCATAAAGACTGTCGTAAAGAAGCAGTTCAAGTAAGCGAAACATAATCCAACTTTACTTTAAATAGCGGCGTAAACGAAGACAACCTTTAACTATAAAAGTTCAACAAAAATAGGCGAAAAAAATCATAAGTTACAAATAATAGTCAAACCGCTATGTTAGATCTGCCTTCGACGAGAGAATATGAAAGTTAAAGAAAATTATAGGCACATGTTCAATTTCTTTATATATACTCAAAGTAAGGAGAAATAACGGGTTATGAAGAAAAGTGAATGAAATGCTATCAAAAAGTGTAAGAATAAGAAAAAGAGTAAAAGATCGGGAACACAAACCAAAATTTTTGAAAGTTGTTAGTGAAAGATTAGAACAAACTTTTCCGCCCAAAACCTGATGGCTTAGAAGCATTGTTGACTCTCATGATCAGTCTATTTTGTTTTTTTTTTATCTGTGTCTCGGACGATTTATTGGGAAAAATTAGTTTTTTTTAAATTTTTGTTCGCGAACTAATCTCTTACGATTTTTTATTATCAGCAGGTAAGTACCCAGTGACTAATGAAAACAATTTTTGTAGCTATTTTCTTTAAATCATAGACACTTCTTTGTGTGGGACTTATACCTTTGTATATACTTACTTTAGAATTAATTGATTGAATAAGAGTAAGAGGTGCTTAACTTGTGGTCGAAGACAGTAGGACTTTTTTGTGCAATA
Organism: Eristalinus aeneus; assembly: GCA_955652365.1. Lineage (NCBI taxonomy): Eukaryota > Metazoa > Arthropoda > Insecta > Diptera > Syrphidae > Eristalinus > Eristalinus aeneus. The sequence continues at coordinate 83,727,923 of OY019131.1, read as the reverse complement.
CAAGCAAATAAAAACATAGCTTCTCACTTTAAGAAAAGTAGATTTAACAGCACAGTATTAAAATTAAAACAGATCACTATAATGGTAGCTGTAAAAATCATATCGTAGCATATCAAGTAACATGTGCAACTAGCTAGAACGGTATCTATATATTTTTGTATTGGGACATATACTAATTTTAGAAAAAAGCATCAGCTTCATTGCAATTTCTCAAAAGTTTAACGATAAATCATTTTCGAATTGAAAAATATTAATGATGTTAGTACCTTACAAATAGTAAATTTGTTGCAGCAGCTGGACCCTGAATTCGGTTATTACTTTGTTGTTGAATTTTTGAATTTGTATTGCCCGTTATAGTTTCACAATTGTTATTATTGTTGTTTATTGTTGTTGTTACTGTTGTCGTACTTAAATTAGGTGGTGGGGGTTGTTGGTGTTGTAGTTGTGGCTGTTGTTGGTGTGGCTGTGACTGAGACAGCAGCGGCGTGTTTGATGGTACTGTAATATTTGATGCATTCGAGGCAGTTGTGGCTGCCTTAACACCTGCCGAATTACTAATGTGACCAGCTGCAAATATATTTCACCTATTTACATGGCTACGATTGTGATTTGGATTGAGGCCGCCGGAGGAATTTGCATTCCCCGAGTGTTGAGTTGATCCTCCAGGTCCTGATAAATTTAAATTTGCATTGATACTTAATTATGAAAATATTATGTGCAACATTTACCTCCATAGTTTGGTGAATGTTGGTAATAGTCTCGCCTACTGTAGTCCGGTTCATATTCTTGTGACTCATACGGAGTTCGAGATGTTTGTCCGTGTGGAGGGCCATGACTTTGTGCATGACCATAGTTGTAATTATCATATGTTTGTGGCTCATAAGCTGTTTGCTCATCATAGCCTCGACTAAAGTAAGTAAAAGTAGAAAAATTTTATTCTGTATTTGAGTAGCTTAAAAATCAAGTGTACACGTATTTACCTATACGCTTCATCCATAGCACTGCGTGCTTTTTCCAATATGGACATCACTTTTTGTTTGGGGGGTATTGAATTCTTTGCAAAGGACGGTTGCTGTTGTTGCTGCTGCTGTTGTTGCTGTTGCGGAGGTTGTTGCCTGGAAGAAGCGGGAAGAGAAGATGATAAATTGAAATTGTTTCCTTGCACCGCAGCCGCCCCATACATGGGGAGCAGAATATTATTCTGCGGTTGTGCACTCCACCTATATCCATGATGTGAAACATTTGCTTTTGATGTCATGTGCGAACCACCACTACTCATACTCCCACCACTTCCTCCACTGCCACCAACTCCTAATCCTCCACCGCCAACACTCACAGCCGATGACTTTTTGTATGATTTCGATTCATGATCCGAAATTCCTGTATTGTCCATTAGTTCACGCAATTGCTCTTGACGGATAATATCATTGCTATCCGGTATTAAATATTTTCGTAACTCTGCCATAGCGTACGCTATTCTTGCATACGCTTCAGCTGGTGGTGCTATTGTAGATATCTCTACATGTAAGTCGCTATTTAAATGAGCGTATTTTGGATCCATTGAGGCACGTAACTCTTCTTCTTTGGCGCGATCTCGCATTGAATTTCTACCAAGTACAGTCATTTTACACAGTGTTTCCTCCTGAAGGCGACGCAGTGAGTTACCCTTAGGACCAAGAAGTTTGCCAACAAAATTGAACTAAATTCAATAAACAGACATTATAAATTTTAAAAGAATTTTAACAAAAGGTTTACTTTTGGATGCTCTCGTATAGGTACAAGAACTTTCTGCGATACTCGAAGAGGTTTCTCGCGATATATATCGGCGTACTTTTGGTCTCTCGATGGTATTCTTCCTGTTGATTGAACCTTTTCGATTTCTAAAAAAAAATAATTATTGAAGTAACAGAATGCAAGTAACACCCATAATGATAAAAAACGTATCTCTATTCTTTAATAAAATAAATCTGGGATTGTTATTAAAAATGTCTTCAAAAATCGGCCTGCTTAGCACTGTTGAAAACTTATTGATATTTCAAGAAACTGGCCAAGTACATATTTAATAATGAAAAGAATATGCAGCGATTTATTGAAAATTATTTTGGTGTAATTTTGAAAATAAGCAGTATGACCTGCATAAAGGCAGTATAACAATTGTGACCTTAATTCAGTCTAGCAATAACGATTCCCCATTTCGCTAGAGTTAGTTGGTAATGATCCGCTGGACACTGGGCACAGCACCCAGTGCCATATGTTTTATGTAAACATATATAAGTTTGTCATATATTTTCGTTTGTCCGAGGTTTTATTTGTCAAATCGTGTTAAATATTATAAAAACAATTTTGCTAAACGAAATGTAACAATAGTCAAGTGAACTCACTGGAACCCACGAATCAGTTTGGATAATCACTCAATGTTTACAATTGTTTTATTGTAAATATTATGAGTGGAAATTAAGTCATTTATGAGTGGAAATTTGAATTTGTTGACTTTTCTTAGGACGCAAAGTTAAGTCACTTTTCGGTATCAATGGAATAAGCGTTAATAATTTTAATATTTTTTGGCTTGCAATCCAATTTGTTTTTTACCACTATATATTCTTCGTGGTGCAAATATGCAGGTGAAAGTAAATTACAGCTTATGAAAAATGACTGCATACATTAAAGTCATTTTCAGAAACAGCAAAAAGACCTATACTTTTATCGAAGACAATATTTATGGTGTTACAGAATGTCATCTTTAAAACATAACATTTTTCTTATATTCTGTATTTATGAACTCAACAGAACTTAATTGAATTCAAGGAAAATGCCACACACAAAGTCTGCGTGCACATAGCTTAAAATAATTTTAGCATTTAGTACTTTCATTTAGTTGATTTATTTCATTCGCTTGAAATATCAAAGCAAACTCGATAAAAAAATATACGTAAAATATTTACAAACTACGTCTGACCGTTTTTCAACATTACAGAAATTTATTTGTCTTAACTTTATTCAATGTGAAAGATTTATTTTGTTAAATCAATTTGTTCGTGGTTTTTAAATAGCTGCTTCATACTTTGTACGTAGACTTTTTGCAACGACTGTAAGTCGCAATAGACGCGTTAGATAGTGTTAGATTTAACATTTAGCAGAAACAATCAAAGATATCATACAATCAAGCTGATTAAAATCGCATAAGCAACTATGTTCAAAATACATGCATAAGAAAACATGTCTTTGAACCTGAGAAACCAATGCTATAAAAATCTTTGAGTTCCTGTTTCACACTATTTTGTTTGTCGGCACCTATTTTTACCACACTTCACGCACTTTGTTTCGCAGATGGTTGTCTCACTTGCTGTTTGTCTTCTCTCTCATGAATTCCATTAAGCAAAAAGAAAAACAATTCAAATACCACCACACTAACACGTAGTTAAAAGAGCATTAAAAAATTATCAAAAGAAAATACCTGCTAGATTGTTTTTTATTTTGTTTAACAAGATCACACCAAATTGCTTTCATAATTGTTCAAATGATAGTTTATATTCATACCTTAAGGTATTTAAGAATAAAGTGAAATGAGAATCTTTGTATAATAAGAGAATGGAGAAGAGATTCATAATCAAAAACATGCCAACCAATGCATTGATTTTCAACCCCCTTAGCTTATAGTTGAACACAGTTTTTCAAACTACAAAGTTTCGCCTTGCAACTTCACTTACCACTCTCGAGTAACTTTTCTGCGATGGGATACTTTTTGTCCATTCGATTTTTTTCTGTCATACAATCCCGAATATATTCGTTTGCCTTGTCATTTAGTTGAGGTCCATCGCCAGGATGATGATCATGATTTGGATTGTCTCCATTATGTGATGGATGTGAGCCTCCGCCACCAGGGTTTCCGCCACCACCTCCTCCTCCTCCACCACCTTTTCGCTTATAATCGCTTTCATCGTCGTTGTAGGAGGAATAGTCGCCATTGCCGTCGTATGGTTCAGTCATTTTTTTTGTTGCACCGCCTTACAAGACGTTCCGCCGCCGCAATCGGCAAAGAAGAATCCAAATTAAGAACAAAAATTTAGCAAAATCAAAAAGGCAAACGAAAAAAACAAATTTTCCTAGCTCAGAACAAGCGTTCCACTGCGTTTCTTTCTCGTTGAGAGATTTTCACAAAACTATACGATTTGCAAAATGAACTCGGCGGACTCGGCAAATTGATTTTCATTTAAAATAAAATAAAGGGAAATAAAAGAGACACCGCGCCGTCGAGTAGGACGTCGAACATACGTCGAATCGACTATCCTCTCCTGCTACTTGCTTCGATTCAGCACGACTGCGACCACGAACAAATGGATGTCTCTTTCCTTTTTTTTGCAAATTTCACTTTGCTTCGCACACACGCAAAGACTGGAAACTTATAAGAAACACCTTCAAACAAATGACGTTTTGCAATAAGATGACTTTTTCTTTTCTGTTTCAAAATTGCGTTTTCGTTGTTTTACTGAAAATATTATTTATAGTTTAAAGAAAATATAAAAACACGGAAACTAAGAACTGACGGCGGAGACACTCTTTTCATTATCACTCAACAAAAAATAAAATAAAGTTGGAAGAGCCTAACTGATAGCCCCATTCCCCAAATGCACTACGAGAAAAGAGAACAATAAACGACCGATTTGGCACGCAGACTCACCGAACTGTGGTGTATTTCACTCACTTGCGACTCATTTATTTATCATCACTGTTTTCTGAATTTTCCGCTTGACTTTTCTGATTTTCGGCCTTTACCGAAATCTTTCTGTTCTCAATAAAAGTTAGAAAGAAATATTATTGTTGGTTTTGGTCCACAATGATGAAATTCACCATTTAAGTTGGTTGTTCGCATGGATAAGGAGTGCGACTTTTCTAGTATTTTTTTACTTCGTTATTTGTGGAAAACAGCACTATATTGAATCACCGGTGTGATAAACGTGTTATTTTCCGCTCGTCATCTAACGAACTTTGAAAATGAATGATAATAAGGCAATATATATGTTTGTCAATAAAATTAAGTATATGTTTATGTTTGATTCTTAAAGTAGTTGCCGGAATAATATAAATATGGTTTCGAATATTATTTCAATTAGCTTATTGGCAAAATTCAAAGAAACCGTGTTGACTTCTGGAACGTCGTAAATGGTATAAGGAATGAGAATATATAAAAAAGTAGTAAAGTATAGAAACGAAATTGTTTTTAATGACTATAAATATTTCATAACAGCATTTAAAATGTGGCTATTACCAATTTGAAATATCCTTCGGACCCTCCTGACCAGGTTATTGATCCGAATCTCACTTTACTTTAAAAATATAAGCAGTAGGTAGTGCTACTTCTATTTACTTTGTTAAAAATACAAGTAGTAGGCTTTTCTGTGTAGAGTTCTTTTCGCTTGGGTATAAATACTTCATTTCTCCTTGTTTCGTCTTTGATCACGTGTTTCTTTCCTTTTCGCTTGGGTATAAATACTTCACTTCTCCTGGTTTCGTTTTTAATCACGTGTTTCATTTTTGCGCCCACCTACATCCGCTCTCTCCTACAATTTTAGAAATGGAAAAGTGAACATTTGGAGGTGTCTTTAACGTTGCTTACTCTTCTGGATTCCGGGAGCCCTGTGAGTTTTGTGCAGGAGAGGTACTTGCCCACGATCCTGTTATAAACACTGGAGAAGACGGTGTCAACAAAAATTCACTTGTGGTCATAGGGAGTATTAAAAATCGTTTTTTTTTTTTTGAAAATTCAATTATCATTATCAATCTACTAGCTGTAAAGAATTTTTCAATGATACATACCATAATTTTAGGTCGCAATCTCATCAGCAAAACAGGTTTCGCCTTCCGAAGAGTTAATAAAACGACGGAGATCGAAATTTCCAATTGTTCCCATCTGTCCCAACGAAGAAAAAGCCAAATCATCTATTACAAAGAATGCAGTTGAAGACAACGAACTTTATCAAATAATGAACATCGATCGAATGTCCTACGGGCTAAAGAATGCACCGTCAGTTTTTGAGAGGTTCATGAAGCATATATTCGGAAAACTCGTTAGCAAGGGTAAAATTCTCACGTTTTTAGACGATATTTTAATTGCTAACAAATTCGTTAAAGAACATTTAGATATTTTGCATGACGTTATACATGTCATCACAGAGCACTCTTTGCAACTTAGATTTGACAAATGCAGTTTTCTGCACACAGAGATTGTATATCTTGCATATACAATTACTAAAAATGGTATCAGACCAAATGATAGTAATTTGAATGCAATTAAAAATTTCATTTTTGCGCCCACCTCCACCCGCTCTCTTCTACAATTATATGGCCAAATTGACTTTCATTCAACAGATCGCATTTGGTGAGTGCTAATTAAATTGGAGGTGCACAACTGTGTCAATGATGATGTCCTTGATTTAAAGAGGATCAAATTTAACAACGATTTTAAGGACTAACCTAACTAGCAAAAAAAATAAAGTTTATATATAAAGCTATCAGTTTGCACAATACAAAAATGTCCTTAACCTGCTTATGGAAACTAAAGCTAAAAATATGTCATAAGGAGTTAATTTGCACCCGAATTGTTAGAGAGTAGAGTTTTCTTATGAGATAAAAAATTAAAACTATTCACTTTTGTCTAAGAATTCACACGAACTGGTCGTAATATTTGCAGTTTATTTGAACATCTTTCTTGTATATTCTTTATGTTGAATAAGTTAAAATTACTTTTACTTACTAATTTACTTAATAATACAACTTAATTGAATTAAATAAATAAATTAATTTTGAATGAATTTGATGAATGTAGGCATTTACCTTACAAATGATGACCCGAGTTCAACGCGTCAAATATTCAATTTAAATTCATAAATAACTGTTTTGAAGTATTCCCCAACAAAGAAACCTACAGACGTACAACGCATCAATAATGATGACAACGTCCATCAGAGCTTTTGATAAATTTTGAAAAAATAGCGGGCAAAGTATATAGCATCTAACATCATACGCATTCGGGACACGTTATGTCTATTTCTAGCTCTCCCAACAATCCATCTCCAAATAATTGTTGCTACTTATATTATAATATAATTTATATTGTTGCATCTTATACTCGCAGACAACGCCAGAAAATGCATAAAAGCATGTTCGTTGACTTCACAGCAGGAAAACAGCATTCAGTAAATTCGACAAAAACTGATCGTGCGTCATATCTTCGTCGGCTATTCATTATGAAACACAACTCAAAATTGAAGTTGCTGGTCGATATCGGCGCTAATATTTCAAACATTACTCCTACACGTGCAGACCGTATGAATTCTAAAAAATTCCAACTTTTTGCAGCAAAATTCGAACTTACGGAGAGCGGGCTCTGACTCTTAATCTCAATTGTGTAGCCCCATTCCATGGATTTTTTTGCATTACTGAAATTCCTTACCGCACCATCGGAGATAACCTACTGTATGAATATGGCCTGATCTTAGATATCAAACATAGTTATCTCATGGATCCATAAACAGGACGGAAAACTATATATTCTCCTGCTCCTGCTCTCATTGTTTCCATCACAACAATCAACAATAGCGAAAGCCAGTGCTGCCCTATCCTTAAGGAAATTCAAGAACTTCTTGGAAATACCTCCAACAGATCAGGCACCAAACACAACGTAAGGCACTTGTTGAGTTTGCTTGCAGTGAAAAATACGACGCTTATAAAACGAATACAAACAAAATTACTTTATTATTTAATAATACATTCCGCAGGATACTTCAGACAACAAAACAAGTAGCTGTTTTTTAAAATTTTGAATTTTTATAAAAAAAAAACTTCACATGAAACAGGAATAATCAAGAAAGAAGAAGACAAGTAAACAAAACATGAATTAAAAACAATGCTGCCAGATGGATATAAATAATTTTCTTCACTCACACACTCCTTAATTATTTTATTACGTAATATTTCAATATTTTTCCAAGTTAAAGTCTTGGCTAGTTGATCACAAGATTTGGCATGTCCCAAATTTACAGTTCTTCCACTATGTTGTTGAACAAACTTTCTTGAAATTTCGATATGTGTCTTGCCCTTTGTAATTTTCCCTTCATGTGTATTTTTGAGCATATGAATAGCTGATTAATTAATATTTATTTATATTTATAATTTAATTTAATTTAATTTATATTTATAAAACCAAGTTCTCTGACAATACGACGAATCCAGCAAAACAGCAGCACGATATTCAGCTTCGGCAGATGATGATGCTGACAAATACAGCAGACTTCCTATGGCTTCACTGACGTACCGCGTCAGTGGCTTTTCATTAACAAATTTTTCTTTACTAGTCAGTATTCCAATTTCCATTGGAGTTGAGGCGGAATTAGTAAAATTAAAATTAAATCTTTTCAGGATCTTTTCCGTGTACCTTGTTTGGTTTAGAAAAATACCTCGTTTATTGACTTGTACCATCATACTCAAATATGATAGTCGATCTTCAGGAGCAGCATCAATTGTTACTTCGAATTTGTCGCTTAATCTTTTCATAATATCATTCATGTCTTCAATATTTTGACCAATAATCAATCCATCATCAACAAATAATGTTAATATAATACTTCTGTTCTGATTATAATAAACACAAGGATCATCATCAGTATTTGTAAGTTCAAGTATTTTTAAAATATCTGTTTTTTTCTCATTCCAGTTTTTAGAAGCTTGTTTCAAACTATATAAGCTCTTGTTTAACTTGCATACGCGACTAGTTCCATCATGAAATCCTTCCGGCGAATATATTCTCTTTTAAATTTCCATATACAGTGGCTCCAAGCCAAACTCGGATACCTACTCAGTAACACAATTGAAGATTGATAAATAATTAAGGAAAAGAAATATACGAAATTCATTATTAGTTTTAAACAATATATATATTCATTAGTTGCTTGACAAAATTTCATAAACAAACTCAATTATTTAAAATAAGTACTGCTCGATTCTTAAGGGAACTCAATAAAGTAAGGAACAAGCCAAACTCGGACGGCTATTATTAAAATTAACACAATTTAAGATTATTAAGTTCTTAAATAAAATTAATATTTTGTGTGAAGGCCTTTGTTCTTTATAACCATTTGCAGCCTTGAATGGAGTTATTGAACTAATTTTGTGCAAACATTTTCACAATTTTATTCCACTCCTCAAGAAGAACGCTTTTCAACTGCATCTTGTTAGAAGTCTGATATTTTCTAATTTTTCGGTCCAGATACTCCCACAAATCCTCGATAGGGTTTATATCTAGACTTTGCGGAGGAGTGTTCATTACATGAGGACAGTTATATAACAGCCAGGATCGTACTTTATAGGCTTTGTGTTTGGGGTCATTATTATATTATAAACTCCAGTGATCTCCAAGCCCGAGTTAAGACAAGTTCTGTTTTAAAATGTGTATATAAACATTTTGATCCATTTTTCCTTCTATAAAATGCAATCTACCAGGACCAGAAGCAGAAAAAGATCCCCACACCATCACCGATCCACCACCATGCTTCACAGTGGGTATCAAATTCTTTGACGTAGGGTTTGCCGTCAGATCCAAAAATATTGAATTTGCTTTCGTCTGTAAATAAGACTTCTTTCAGAACGAAAAATCTTTATTTTTGTGTTCTTTGGCAAATTAAAGTCTTTTCTTCTTGTTTTGTTTGGTGATAAGTGGCTTTAACCTGGCTCTTCTACCATTAAAATCCGCTTTTTGAAGAACATTCCTAATTGTTGATAGACTCGCATGCTTTCCCAACTGTTCCGCCGCTATGACTGTGAGCTTTGGCGCGCTCAAAAAGGGATTAATTTTTACTTGTCTTACTAAGAAACATTCATCAACTTCATTAAAAATTTTATTATGTGCCTTTTTCGCTTGTTTTCTATCTGATTATTACACCGAAACCGTTTAATTATATCCTGAACCGACTTTTATCAACGATTTTTGCGATATCTCTCACAGATTTTCCGTCTTCTGAGTGTTTTATAATTAATTTTCTCATTTCGAGAGTAGTTTGACCACTCTGTCTTCCCATTTTCTATTTTATTAAATTTTTTACGTATCTTACAGCTTAACTGACTTCCGTTTCGTTGCACAACTATTAAAAACTTGTATTTTGGTAAATGATTACGATTTATTTGACGGAAAATTCAAATTTAAAATATTTTGCTAAGTATAATTGAGTTTGTTTATAAAATTTTGTCAAACAACTAATGAATAAATATATTGTTTAAAACTAATAATAAATTTAGTCTATTTCTTTTCCTTAATTATTATCAATCTTCAATTGTGTTACGGAGTAGGTGTCCGAGTTTGGCTTGAAGCCACTGTAAAAAGGCGGTCTTAATATCAAAAGTCATGAGTTTCATATTGTTAGATGCGGCTTAACTAAGAATAAGACGAATTGATTCATACCGAACAACAGGATTAGGTGTTTCCGTGTAATCTATCCCTTCTTTTTGTTCAAAACCTCTAGCCACAAGTCTTGCTTTTTGTCGACCATCAAGTTTCTGTCCTAATATCCAACGACATGTCAGCGGCTTAATGTTGTCTGGTGCCTTGACTAAATCCCAAGTTTTAATTTTTGTAAGAGATTTAAGCTCTTCAGTCATGGCTTTTCTCCATTTTTCACATTTTAGCGCTTCACTGACAGGGATATTTTCTATATCTCCAATCATAGCAACATTTGTTTCATTGTCAAAACTGTCTTCAAAAACAAAGTCATTAAATCTTTCAGGCTTCTTTAAATTTCGACGATCACGTAGATTTGGACGAGTTAAATTATTTTCAGTTAATGTGTGCGTTGTGTTATTAGTTGCATGTGTTGATAATAGCTGGTCATCTAGATTTGCATTAGTAGAGAAACTTTCCTCTTCTTCCTCTTCAAGGCTTTCATAATATGAACTTTTTAAATTTGGTTCTCTAAACTCTATTTCTGAACTATGATATATAATTGTTTCTGTATTTACTGAATTTATGTAAGATTTTTCATCAAAAATTACATTCATGGAGCTTGTGACATTTCCTTCATCAGGTAAGAAAACTCTATAGCATGAAGTATATAAGTCGTATCCAACAAATACGCCTTTCATGGGTTTCGTTTTAGTTTTGAGTCGTTTATGGTCGTGTATTAAAACAAAACAGTCTGCACCATAAGTTCTTAACTTTGTAATGTCCATTTTTCTTCCAAGCCACAGCTCAGTGGGACTTTTACCTTTACATGAGCTAGTTCCCGCCTGATTAATAGTGAATACAGAATAATTTACAGCTTCAGCCTATAGATTTTCATCTAACTCACGAGCATGTATAACTGACCTGGCTGACTCTACAACAGTTCGCGTCTCTCTTTCAATTCTACCATTTTGTTGAGGAGTATAAAAATTGGATTTTGTGTGGAATATACCAAGCTTGTTTAGTAAAACACTGGTATTGGCATTTTTAATTTCTGTTCCGTGGTCAGATCTTAAGCATTTAACTTTTCTATCAAATTGATTTTCTACCATATTCATAAACACTTTTTCAGACGCTTCATTTTTGGATGTTACGAAATAGACTGTCCGATAATGAGAAAAGTCATCCTTTAATAGAAGAAAATATTTCGCTCCTCCTAAAGACGTCGGATTAATTTCATCTAAAACATTTTTAGCGACTTTTGAGTTTATTGGATGTGAAATGCGATGTTGCTTTCCATACACACACCCGCGGCAGACATTTTCATTCCAATGTCGCGTACATACTTAATGTTTTGATGTGCAAGCCTTTCATGCCATGTTTTGATTGAGACGGTTACCATGCATTTTTCACTAATTTCTTGACGAAATAAGTTTCCATCACGCTTCGAAACAGCTAAAGTGACTTTTTGATCTGATTTTTTTAAATATAGACCCACTTGAATCAGCAGACTGTACATAACCTTTGTCCTGCATTTGACTGACTGAAAAAAGATTGGATGTCATTTTTGGTACATAGAGCACGTTCTTGAATATAATTTTGCACCATTTGCTGCCATCAAAATCTTCCAACTTTATATCACCACTGCCAGTACCTTCTAATTTTGTTGAATCGCCAATAACAACTATTGCTGGTTCATCGCATAGAACAAAATTTATCACCCAATCTCTTTGTGAAGTCATGTATTGTGTTGCAGCACAGTCTTGATACCATGAATCACTGCTATCTTGCTTTAAATTTATTTGATTTATATTTGCAGTTGTCAGACCAAGAGTAAGGGGGGCATGGGCCTATGCACGCGAGGTAACGTCGTTGATTGCGCTCAACATGGCGAGCTGCCAAGGCAATCCTCGTTAGTGCACAGGTCAAGTTGACATACAGCCTCCACGTGGCGCCCCCTGGATAGCCATCACAACACCTGTTGTATGGTGAACTAATGTATGCAGCGACCCCCTCTGCCCGAGGATTTAAATAATGGGCCTGGCCTACCAGTCTGTGGGTTGTGCGTGAGGGTAACTTCCTCACCACGTAAAAATAACATAGTTCAGAAATCCCGATATGCCTCGGATAAGGACGGATTAACTGTTGACGACCCCAGCAAACGTTTAAAGGACAACGATTTTCGGTTTTGCACGTGGAATGTGAGGTCCCTTAACAGGCCACGTGCAGCCGAACAACTTGCGGAGGCCCTTGACAGCTACAAAGCTGACATAACCGCCATCCAGGAAGTGCGATGGGATGGGCCTGGCATAAAAGCGATGAAGAACTGCGATATCTACTACAGCAACTGCTATAGAGAGAGAAGGCAGCGCTTATTCGGATGCGGATTTGTCGTTCGAGGCAGACTTAGGCAAAAAGTCTTGAGCTACGACCCAGTCAGCGAGCGCCTCATGACAATCCGCATCAAGGCTAAATTCGGGAACATCAGCCTACTATGCGCTCACGCCCCGACAGAGGAGAAGGATGACAACATCAAGGATGACTTCTATGATCTCCTAGAAAGAACATACGATCGATGCCCCAGCTATGACACCAAGATCGTTCTAGGAGATTTCAACGCTCAGCTGGGAAAGGAGGACATCTTTGCTGGAGTCATCGGTAAACACAGCCTGCACGACAACACATCCGGAAACGGACTCAGGCTGTTGGACTTCGCCTCGGGGCGAAACCTCTCTGTGGCTAGCACGCGGTTCCCACACCTGAACATTCACAAAGGAACCTGGCGATCTCCTGATCAATCAACCGTCAACCAGATTGATCACGTTGCGATCGACGTCAGACACTCCTCCAGTATTCTCGATGTCCGAACCTTCCGAGGTGCAAACATTGACTCGGATCATCACCTTGTTGTAGCCAAGGTAAGAACCCGGATATCGAGAGAGCAACGGAGTCGAGAAAGGCCAAAACGGTTTGACGTCGAAAAGCTACAATCGCAGCTGATTGCTGGGAACTTTGCCGACCGAGTCTCCCGGAAACTCGCTCAGAGTTCGACGCTTCCTGCACTAAGCATAGAAGAAGAATGGAAACGTTGTCAAGAAGCCATCAAAGAAGCTGCCACTGATGTGCTGGGTTTCACGTCACCACCCAGAAGGAACCCATGGTTTGACGACGAGTGCAGGCAAGCGCACGCAGCTAAACAAGACGCCTATAAGGCGACGCTGCATCGAACAACGCGAGCTGTTCGTGAACTCTACGAACAGAGAAGAAGGGAAGAGCACCGGCTTCTCAGAAGGAAGAAGAAGGAGCATGAGAAGCGCGCGGTCGAGGAAATGGAAAGGTGCTTTGGCAGGAATGAAGTCCGAAAGTTTTACCGAAAGGTAAAACAGCTATCCGGAGGATACAAGGTTCGGACCAAGGCCTGCCGGGACCAAAATGGACAACTAGTAGTAGAGTCGCAGTCTGTGCTGAGAATCTGGAAGGATCATTTCTGCAGACTCCTAAACGGCGATGACGACCCAAATCCCGCTGTTAGGCAGAATGTTCCACTCAATTTGGACGATGATAGACAAGCATTCCGTCCCCCCGACTTAGACGAGGTGAAGATAGCAATATCCAAGCTAAAGTCGAACAAAGCTGCTGGAGCGGACGGACTGTCCGCAGAACTATTTAAAGCAGCTGGAGATGACCTGGTTGGGCGCATGCACCAGCTCATCTGTAAGATATGGTCGGAGGAAAGCATGCCCGATGAGTGGAATCTCAGCGTCGTTTGCCCGGTCCACAAAAAAGGAGACCCCTTTGACTGCGCCAACTACAGAGGGATTAGTCTCCTGAACATCGCATACAAGATCCTCTCCGCCGTATTGTGTGAGCGTCTGAAACCATTTGTCCATGACCTGATAGGTCCCTATCAGTGTGGTTTCAGACCAGGGAAGTCCACAATAGACCAGATCTTCACATTACGGCAGATCCTGGAAAAGACCCAAGAAATGCAAATTGACACTCACCACCTATTCGTCGATTTCAAGGCTGCATATGACAGTGTGCATAGAGACGAGCTATACAGTGCCATGTCTAGTTTTGGCATTCCTACCAAACTCGTCAGATTGTGTAGGATGACGATGGAGAACTCTCGCTGCTCCGTCAAGGTCAGTACCGAACTCACCGAGACCTTCAATGTCAAAAAAGGCTTTAGACAAGGCGACGCACTGTCATGTGACTTCTTTAACATCATCCTCGAGAAGATCGTACGTAACTCACAAGTCAACACCAGAGGCACGATCTTCCAGAAGTCAGTTCAATTGTTAGCTTACGCTGATGACATTGACGTGATTGGACGAACACAGCGAGCCGTCAATGAGGCGTTTGCTGGCATTGAAGCGGAAGCGGCTAAAATGGGTCTTGCGGTAAATGAGGGCAAAACGAAGTACATGCTGTCATCAAGGAAGGACACACAACATCGACGTCTCGGACGGAGCGTCACACTAGGCAGCAGAAACTTCGAGGTAGTTAAGGACTTCGTCTACCTCGGCTCCGCGGTAAACAGGGACAACAACATCAGTACCGAAATCAAACGCAGAATCACTCTTGCCAATCGCTGTTTCTTTGGGCTCAAGAGGCAATTGAGTAATAAAGCCCTCTCTCGAAGGACTAAACTAGCTTTATATAACAGCTTGATCATCCCCGTCCTACTATATGGCGCAGAATCTTGGACGTTAGCAAAGGCGGATGAGGAAGCCCTTAGTCTTTTCGAGAGAAAAGTTTTGCGTGCGATTTTTGGTCCTGTTTGCGTTGATGGCATTTGGAGGAGAAGATTTAATGACGAACTCTATAGGCTGTACAGCGACATGCGCCTGGTTAAGCGTCTACGGATACAACGCTTAAGATGGCTAGGCCATGTAGAGCGTATGGACACCACTGCTCCGGCCCGAAAAGTCTTTGAATCCGAGCCATTGGGACAACGCAACAGAGGACGGCCTAGACTGAAGTGGCGCACACAAGTGGAGAAGGACCTCAACCAACTTGGAGTGCGCAACTGGAGACAGCTGGCGAAAGATCGTGCTGGCTGGAGAGGCATGTTGGTTGAGGCCCAGGTCCACCCCGGACTGTAGCGCCACAAGAAGAAGAAGACCAAGAGTAATAAATGCACGACAATTTGAATTTATGACTTTGTCTCTGCTGTTACTTTCATTTGGACATTCATTTGCAAAATGGCCTTTTTGGTTACAATTATTGTAAGAGTAAGTCTTTTTACAATAATCCAATTATTGTCCATAGGGCCTATTTTTTAAAAATTTCTTTACATGTCTCTTCATACCACACTTGAAACATTCCACAGTTGAACTACCTGATACTTTTGTTTTCGCTGATTTTAAACTTTGTTTTGACATAAGAGCATTTTGAGCAATCATCCTCGAGTCTTAGACGTTCAAACATTGTTACTAGATTTTTGCCAACACCACTGACATTGTCCCAAGCAATACGAAAGTTATGAAGATTAGGTGACAGAACACCCAGTATTCTTGTCATTATCCCAATTTTAATTTGTTTAACATTTGATGTGCTTTCCGACAATTTGAAATTTGTATAGCAATCTTATTTTATACATGATTGAGCTGCCGCAGTTGTGTCCGATTCTTCTGGCTTAACAATTACTCCTGTTGCAATGGAAAACAAATTTTTTTTTTGTGATTTCAATGTTAAATATAACTTGAATTTCCATGAAACGTAATTGACGTTGCCTTGCGTGTTCTCAGAAAGAGTTTCCAAATGTAACATTAAGGTGTCCATGACGATTTTGTTTTATTTTTGTGTTTCTGGGCCCATAACCTGTTGGGTTTTACAAACTTGAACACATTCCGCAGGATACTTCAGACAACAAGACAATTAGCTGTTTTTTAAAATTTTGAATTGTTATAAAAAAAACTTAACATGAAACAGGAATATTCAAGAAAGAAGGAGACAAGTAAGCAAAACATTAATTATAAACAATGCTGCCAAATAGATATAAATAATTTACTTCAACAGCACTTCGTCATCAACAACAAAAACACCCGGACAACGTTTCAAGCAACCGCCTCAAATGGAGCCTTAATTATGGAATAAGGACATATCAGACCATCAGAAATCTCAATAAAATAGATCAATTCTTGATTTTTCCAAATCTAACAAAGTTTTAGAATTTAGGATCTATAAATTGTTACCTCCGAAATGCCAAACCAATTCAATCTCCGTTTAAAGCGTTTCTTAACTATTCGAAGAAGAATGGGACCTCTAGCGCGTTTGATGACAAAAGAAAAAAAACGTTCACCTTTGCAATTAAACTACAGTCCATATGACAGAGAACTATCTGCCATGTAAAATGCAATCGAATACAATACGAAAACTTCGTCCTTCTCTTTTGATTGCTCCGACGGAAGTGGCCATCTGCCTTTTTATTTCCATGTGCTTCGTTCTCATTTACAGATTATTCGTCAAGTTTGTATTTTTTAAATTCGCAGGCAGAGGGCCCCACTAAGCATATTATGTGGGAATGAAATCGGCCCCCTAGCAGTGAAAGCGCAGTCGAGAATTAATACGAAATGTCACTTTTGAATTGGATTGGTTTCTCAACGCCTGCTTCGTCAAACACACTGCACATTTTTGTTTGTTCGTTTAAAGTTTCATATATTAAATCATGTTAATTAATAAAAAGTTGGATTTTTTTACTTTAAAGGAAGACTTCAGAAGGACGACGAGTCTGATACCGCAACAACAAGTCCCAACACGCAGAAGCAAGAGGAAACAAACGCAACGCAGGCAGCCTTTACCACAGTCAATAGTATGAAATAATTGAATATTCCCTATTTCTGGACTAAAGAACCAAAGCTATGGTTTGCTTCACTGGAAGCACAGTTTCAAATGCAGCGGGTAACTTTAGATTCCTCTAAATTTAGTGCTTTAGGTTCCAGATTAGAGGAGAACATTCTTACGCTGGTCAAAGAAGAAGTCCTTAAGAAAAGTACGATCACCTCAAAAAAGCACTACTCAATCGCTTCAGCATCAGTCCGGCACAAAAATTTCGTAAATTAGTCTCTGGATTGGCCCTTGGCGAACGCAAACCATTCCTGCTAGCGGAGATGCAGTCGCTAAACAACGGTGCTCTAGATCCAAGCTACGTTCGTGCACTTTGGTTGGATCAACTTCCAAGAGAATTACGTATGAGTCTTGCAGCCGGCAAAAAATTAAGCAACGAGGAATTGGCACAACTGGCAGACGACGTTTGGAGTATTTCATCATTTTCCAACAATGATGGCTGCACAGTCACAAGCATCATCAAGCAACGAACATTTGGAAGAAAAAGTCAGCAACCTTTCCCGTCAAGTTGAGCAGCTACTAAGAGAATTAAAGATATGCAAACAACGTTCCCGTTCACATTCCCATTCACATTCCCAATCACGTCCTCGCAACATCGACAAAGGTCTCAATGACAAATCATTTTGCTTTTACCATCAACGATTTGGGACGCAAGCAAGAATGCCAATTCAAGCAGGAAAACTAAAACGACCACCAGTGCAGTCGGTCATCGCTGGTGGCCCAACATCTCGCCGACTTTTCCTCTACGACAAAGCAACAGGACAACGTTTTCTGGTTGACACGGGACGGCTGACCTTTCGGTTGTTCCTGTGGAACGAAAAGACAAGCAACATCCAGTTCAACTATATGCTGCATATGGGAGCCGTATTAATACATATGGTGAAAAAGCTCTCACTCTTGACTTAAGTTTAAAAAAACCTGTACGCTGGGTGTTTAAGCTGGCTGAGGTTCCATATGGAATAATTGGTGCTGATCTGCTACACAATTATCGGTTGATAGTCAATATCAAATAAGGTCGCGTGGAAGACGACGAAACAAAACTTACAGTAAAAGGTACCTTCTCTCCTACATCCATCCACGGAATTTCGCACGACGAGGAATATGCAGACCTTTTTCGAAAGTTTCCCAACATATAAGCAAATAAGCGCTACATGATGTCCAACACTATATCGAAACCACTGGCCCAACAGTTCACGAAAGAGCCCGGAGGTTGTCACCCGAACTGTTGAAAAAAGCTAAACAAGAATTCCAGTTCATGATCGACCACGGATTTTGCCGTCCATCAAGCAGTCCATGGGCTAGTCCTTTGCACATAATACCAAAGAAATCTGGCGACTGGAGACCATGTGGGGACTATCGTCGGTTAAATGCTCAAACCGTGCCGGACCGATATCCCATCGCAAACATATATGACTACGACAACAATCTCCACGGAAAAAAAGTTTTTTCACAATTGGATTTGGCCCGTATGCGTATCACCAAATACCTGTCAATCCAGACGACGTACCGAAGGTAGCTGTGATAACTCCCTTCGGGTTCTTCGAAGCTCTGCGCAAACCTTTCAGCGCTTTATCCAAAAAGTACTACACGGACTTGATTTTGTTTTTTTTTGGATGACTTACTTGTTGCATCAACGTCTCATGAAGAGCACAGAAGACATCTTTCTGCAGTTTTTGGGCGCCTCCACAAATTTGGTTTGACTATCAACAGAAAGAAGTGCACATTCAGAGCGGACAGCGTTGATTACCTTGATTATCGGATATCCGCAAGAGGATCAGAACTCCTCGAGGATAAAATCGAAGCAATAAAATTATTCAAGGTGCCACAGACATTAGCCCAACTTCGCCAGTTCTTGGGTATGATAAATTTTTATCGAAAGCATGTCAAGGATGCTGCTAATACCCAAGCTCCTTTACACGAACTTCTGAAGGACTCCCGCAAAAAGGACACAAGACACCAATAACAAGAGCAGCCTTCGAAAAATGCAAGCAGGATCTGTCAACCGCCACACTTTTGGTTCATCCCGCGCATAACGTTAAACTTCGTAGGTGCAGTGCTCGAGCAACTGGAAGATTTTCCAAGAAATTGAGTCCTGCTGAAACGTGTATGAACCAGATCAACGTTTTGACCACATACATATTGATATCGTTGGACCACTACCGCAATCCTACGGATATCAATATTGCTTAAAAATGGTCGACCGGTTTTCAAAGTGGCCCGAAGCAGGTCCAATGACAAATATAACAGCCGAACTTCTCACCGAAATGTTTTTTACCTGCTGGATTGCACGATATGGATGTCCGTAGACTATTACAACTGACCAGGGAACACAATTCGAGTCAACATTACTTAAAGTAATGACAAATCTGGTCGGTGCCAAGCGTGTTCGAACTACGGCATATCACCCTGCAGCCAACGGAATGGTGGAAAGATGGCACAGAACATTAAAATCCGCAATTCGTTGTCATCAAACCACAGATTGGACTAACATACTCCCAGTACTACTTCTCGGACTATGAACGTGCTATAAAGAAGACTTGAAGTCATCATGTGCTGAATACCTTTATGGAACGACTTTACGCTTACCTGGTGAACTCATCACAAGTGAAGACAGAGGGTCCGACCCCAATGTTTTTTTGGAAGAATTTCGAATTCATATGCGGAAATTGAGACCTGCTCCAGCGACTGATCATTCGAAATCAAAAATATTTTTCCATAAAGACATCTATAGCTGCAGTCATATCTTTCTTCGTTAGGGCGGAACAAAACAAGGATTGGATCAACCATATTCCGGACCTCATGAAGTAATAGAACGTGTTAACGACAAACTTTTTAAAATAAATATAAACGGCAAAATCAGCATTGTTAATATTGAACGCCTAAAACCAGCACACTTACCTGCAACAGATTTACAACAGCACCAGAATCCACAACAAACAGAGACTTCAACATATACGTCCAGACTAAGAACTTCTTTACAACAAAACAGAAAACAAATTAAGTTTAATACAAATCAAATATCTGCAGTTTCTGAGAAGGGAGTATTGTGGGAATGAAATCGGCCCCCTAGCAGTGAAAGCGCAGTCGAGAATAAAAACGAAATGACATTTTTGAATTGGATTGGTTTCTCAACGCACTGCACATTTTTGTTTGTTCGTTTAAAGTTTTATATGTTAAATCAAGTTAATTAATAATAAGTTGGATTTTTTTACTTTAAAAGGAAGGCTATTGTTTTCGTTAATATTTACTACAAAACCCCACAATTAAAATATAAATAGATCTTTAAAGTAGATGGCGTTGTAAGGTGCCTTACAATGTTAATTAAAGTACGTATTACTGACAAACACAAAACAAGTAAAAATTATGTAAATTATGTGTTATATCCAGAAGAGACAGAGAACAAAGAAACGAACGGTTTTTTTAATACATCAAGTTGTACAGTACGATACAATAATGTATGATGAAATTGTTTCTGTCAAAAGCTTCATACCCAACCCCTTTCGTTTGAAAACAAATTTAAGTTTGCAAATTTTACTTTCCTTTGTGGTCCTGGATATGTGCGTAGATTAGCTGGATATGAAGATAGTTGCGGAGAAATTTGTGTTGTGCTTTCAATTTCATCTCTTACTAAATACGCGGGCTTCAATCTATCGACATTAACGTTGGTTGTTTTGCCATTAATATTAACAGCAAAAAGTCGATCGTTTTTCCTATGGATTATTTTGTAAGGACCGGAGTATAAAATATATGTGTATATTGATAAAGATCTTTAAAAGTAAATATATTTCTATTGTTGCAGTGGTGTTTAGCAGAAGCTGGCTTAAGATTTTGCATGTGCACACGAAACTCTTCAAGAAAGATGTTCGGATTGGATGGAGGGTCTTCATGTGAGAAAAACTCACCCAGTATACGTATTGTTGCACCGTAAATGTATTCTGCAACTGATCCTTTTAAATCTTCCTTGTAACAGGAGCGAAGACCAAGAAGAACTACTTCAAGTGTTTCAGTCCATCGGTTACTTTCGTGGCAGCGAATGGTGACTTTTAAAACACGGTGCCACCTTTCTACCATTCCATTTGCGGCTGGATGATAGGCAGTTGTTCGTACTCTCTTACTGCCTATCAGTTGGGTCATAACCTTGAACAGCGCAGACTCGAATTGCGAACCTTTGCCGGTTGTTTTCGAAAAAAAAAACACTTCCGTCTTCAGGCACAAAAAAAGAGAACAATAAATGTGAATTTATTGATATTTATACATTAGAAACAGTGTTGCCATAGAGAACTGGTAATAGTAAACTATAGCCAGTACAAAAATAACTCAATCAATTCTAGATGTACTGCACGCACAGCAGAGCATGTAAAAAGCATTATGTAAAATTTTTGCTACCTTCTCTAATCCAGTGTATTCAAATGGTCTTGTACTGAAGATCCTCTCTATGGGTAGGTTACCAATGTGTTGATTTGCTGCTTTACCTCTTAAACGTTTGCAAAGAATGCATGATGCAATCAGTCGTTTAACTAACTGCCTCGCTCGTCACGTCGGTCTTTAAAGCTAAAAGACATGATCCAAATCTTATTGTGCCATGTGTTGAAATAAAGGGATTCAATCAGAAAATTTCAGATGAAGAATCAAGAGGCGTACCCTTACGTATTTTTGAGAGTTCATCGAAAAACGAAGCTCTTTGGCATGACTCTATGCAATAACGCATAGCTGCCTTTATTTTTTCCGCTGTTGGTGGAGATCCTCGCCAAGTACGCAAAATAGGCCATGATCTTTAAACCTTTTGAAATCTGCTAAAATTCTCCAAACACTTAATATGATTTCTCTTTGTTGTATGCCTCTTAAAGTTGTTGGTAGTAAGAAGAAAACAGCTGGTCAAATTTGATTCATGCAGATTTAAGTTACTTGGAACCATGCAACCATGCGGGGCCCTGGAATTCGGATGACGTTTCAGATAATTTCTTCTTTATTCCTCTTGTCAGTATGTCAGCAGGATTGTCCTTTCCTGAGCAGAATCTCCAAAAAGCGCCAATTCAATTCTTTTGGATCTCTCGAACTCTATTCGCTACATACGGCTTCCATTTATTATAATCTCCTCTGATCCAATGAAGTGAGATTTGAGAGTCTGACCACAGATTGAAATTTTAATTTTAAATTTTATTTTAAGTAGTTAGGAAGTCTGGAACCCACAACTGCAACAGTCAGTTCTAGTTTTGGAAGCGTCAGTTCTGATGAATTATCTTCTTTCACGGGAACAATCCTATTTTTTGAGCAAATATAACTAACGCCAACCTGTCCAATAGAAGTTACTGTCATCGAGCCCGAAAATTAAAGAAAGGATATCGTCCCTGTGTTTTGTCTCCGCCATCTATGTGTGACAGAACGTAGGCCCGGATATTCACCAGTACGAAGTTGAATTTGATTTTTGTTTTTTGAATGTTTGTACCTACTGGCGTTTCATAACTTCGTGTTGAATATGTTATTACTGTTGTTTGAGAAGAAAGAGTTTATTTGAATCGCAGATAACGTTTTTGGCAGTAGGACAATTTTAGAGATGTAAGTTAATTCAAGAACAAAGACTTAAAAACTCATATTTAATTACTTTATAGAAAATAAAATCGTTATTCCACTACTGCTGTTGTTTTCCTTTGTGACTTGGAAATCGGTGAAATCCTGTTAGCGATATTTGTGGCTGATTTTGGAATTGCGTAACAACAGTTACGTATCTGACATAGGCTACAGCTCCATATGTCTTAAGGCTTGCACCCACGAAAATATGTAGCTGAATGTTTGCAGTCTCGGATGTATTAAAAATATATCTAGGGACAACAATATCCTTCAAATACAACAGCCCTGATGTATATTCCGACCATACGTTTTACAAAGAAGATGGCATAATTTTTGCTTCCAACAATCTTGAAACGCTACTTTAAGTTTTACGATGTAAGGTCCCCATACGCCTAAGGGATCAAAGATTTTGGAAATTAGACCTAACAATTGTCTTTTGGTTCCAGTTTGAACTAAAATGCCTTGCAACGTGTCCGATATATCCACTCCCAGTTCATCGGAATTAACGTACCATTTTATACCAAGTACCTTCTGCATTATCGGAGCTTCGTTGCCATTGGGAAATTTCGCTCAAACTGATGCTGAATTCGAATCTATGCATATTCGAGTAGCATGCAACGATTCAGACACACTACAGATTAGATCATCCACAATTTCAAGGAGCCCACAAGTTTCTTGAAAATTTTGTTTTTCCTCTCTCAAATGTGTTTTAATAGTTTTATTTAATAGGAATGGACTGCATGCAATACCAGAAGTGGCTCTAGTCATCCAAAATTCTACGTTATTTGGTAATTTATTTAGATTATCTATCGTATTTTCAAACCAGAAAAATCTATGCACGTATCAATATCTGCAAAAAACTTTTGAGATATCTGCTACCAGTCTCACATCCTTGACTCGAAAATTCAATAGCAAATATATTTGGCAAAAAAGTTGGTCCAGGCGAGAGCAAGTCGTTAAACGAAGCATTATTACCCGCGTGCGCTGACGCATCAAAAACAATTCTGATTTTAGAAGTAGTTTTATCGTCTTTAAAAACCGCTCTATTTTTCAAATAATAAATTCGTTTGCTCGCAGAATTCTCCTCCTTAACACGTTCAACAATTCTACTAGATATTAAGTCATTCATTGAACTTTCGTATAATTTGTATTGTACTGGGTTCCTTGGTTTGCGCACCTCCTTTCTAGCTGTCGATTTTCATATTGTCATTCTTCCATAAGAGTTTTGCTTCATAATGGACGTCCCTTTTAATGATTCAGTCGTCAAATTTATCTTCCACTTCGTTTTTTGATTTTTTTTTCATTTAATATACCAATAGTTTCCAAGTCCCAGATTTTTAGTAGATCTCCTTCATCGCTGTTTAAGCTAAGTATTGTGACAGTAGGCATTGTACAAGTCGCATTGTCCAACCGAATATTGTCTTAACAGCTGCCAAATTATTAGAAATATATTCTCTTCCACCTGCAATGACACTCCAATAATAATCTGATTCAAGCAATAGATAAATACCTGATTCCTAATGTACGTTATAGTTATTCGAATCAGCCAAATTAAAATCAACGTTTTTGATGTCATTTTGATCAGGTTCAATGAGTATGTCATCACAAATTTCATCTATGTACTTCCAGTGCAATTTAAGACACAACTTTCTTGCCGAATTGACTTTTCAATGAGAGA
Source organism: Eristalinus aeneus (assembly GCA_955652365.1). Classification (NCBI taxonomy): domain Eukaryota; kingdom Metazoa; phylum Arthropoda; class Insecta; order Diptera; family Syrphidae; genus Eristalinus; species Eristalinus aeneus. The sequence goes on along the minus strand of OY019131.1, from coordinate 83,703,399 downwards.
CGGACTAAACTACACGACTGCTCTGGTTTTCTTCCACCAAATGTTGAAATTTTGATTGTTTGTGTTCCAACAATAGGCAAATTTAATTTTGTTGAAACACTTTGCTTAATGTTGGTGCGTTGACTTCCTCCGTCTATCAAAAGTCTAATGAACAAATTATTTTTTAAATCGGGACCGTATAGATATGCTCTTACAGTTTGTTAATAAACGCGAGTGGTTGCACTAATTGAACAAACATTTACTGAGTTTTCTATACGCTTTCTTTCACTCCTCCCACGATAGAGGTATTCGGGTTGGGTTGAACTGCTTTCGTTCGTTGCAAAGTGAGCATTTAAGTGACCTTGTCTTACAATTCTTTGATCAGTGTCCCTTTCGAGTGCAACGAAAGCATCGACCGTCCCTCTTCAACATTATTTTTCCTCATAAATTTTAATAACCATTTTACTTGTTTGTCCCTCTCAAATGTCACAGAATTTATAGAGATTGCTGTTTCCTCTGCTTCCTCCAGATTATTGTCCTCGCTACTCGTAGAACTCAATTCTCAGATCAGTGGGCATTCATCTTAAAAGAACTGTTTTAAGCATGATATAATAGTGGGATGATGGAACACTGAGAGAAGTCAGCGATCGATACAGCATCAGATCTTGATGTGACGGATGAAATTGGCATCAAATTATGCATCTATATTTCACCGTCTATTATGCGATCGGTATCCCCGTATTCCTCTTGTAAGAGACATATCGCCGCATCGTAACATTTTTGAGTGGGCGTAAACCCAGAGATCGAATCTTTTGCCTTTCCAGTTAATGCTGATAGAAGGTAATTGAATTTATCGGAGCCAGTCAAAATTGAATTATCATGCATGTAGTCTCCGTTGAATTTTCTTAACTCTAACTTGGGGAGTTTTAAACTACATGAAAGCTGTACATTAGGTTTATGGATTTTTGACTCATTTGGACCCTTTTCAAATTCCTGAATTTTATTTAAACGATAATGTAGTCTGGCTACTGCGCTCACTGCTTTGTCTTCGTATTCGCAGCAACTCTCAAATTCTTTGCGAAATTCTTCCTCTTTTAAATTTTGCACGCTATGTACCTCCAAATTGACTGTGTTAAGATTTTCCTGCGCCGCTGTCATACGTTGCACAAGAACGCTAATTTACTCTTCAATTTCACCGAAGTTGTTCTCATTCTCCAATGTTAATTGTGATTCTGGACTTGCCCAATATTCGTAAGCAGATTTCGTTAATTTCGTTACTTGTCCTCGAAGAACGAAACGATTTGTCAACTCCATTATTAAATGAATACTTTTCGTGCTATTTTAATGTCCCGGGTTTCGGCACCAATTTCGAAAAGTTAAACACTTCCGTCTTCAGACCCAAAAAAGAGAACAAGAAATGTGAATTTTTTTGATATTTATACATTATAAACAATGTTGCCATAGAGAACTGGTATGAATAGTAGTAAAGTGTAGCCATTGTACAGTAACTTTTAACAGTTATTGCTTTCGGGCAACCGAAGTGCTCATTGTTTAGCTATTGTATCCGCTGTCATGTCTTTAATTGGAATGGCTTCAGGCCACCGTGAAAAACGGTCGATCATTGTGAAGCAATAACGATACTAATCTGACAAAGGTAATGAGCCGACAATGTCCAAATGAATATGGTCGAATTGCTGATCTGGTTTCAGAAACGTAGACGTGTCGTGTCGTTCTTTTTTTAAACGCTGACACGGGATACAGCAACGAATCCACTGAACTATATCTTTGCTCATTGATGGGCATACATATCGTTTACAAATTATTTTACAGGTAGACTTGCCTCCGGAGTGCAATAAATTGTTAAATGTGTCAAACACCTTCTTTCTGAATAATTTTGGAACAATTGGTCGGATTTCGTTGTGAGAAACACCACAATAGATATCCTGCAATTGTTGGCCGAATGTTAATGTTTGTATTTTCAGAGATGTTGTGTTGCATTAGACGAGTTGTTGGATTTCTTCATCCCACAGTTGAGCGGCTGCAAGGTTTATCAAATTTATAGTATCGTCATCTCGAAGTGCTTGTGTGCTTGAAGCTTCATCTACTCTTGAAAAGGTATCAGTCAAGATGTTGTCCATTCCCTTGACAGAAATGATGTTGGTGGTGTACTGGCTGATAAAATTGAGATGACGAAGTTGTCTCGGTGATGCTTTTTCTGATTTTTGTTTAAACGCATGGATTAAAGGTTTGCAAACAGTTCTCTATCGTAGATAATACAATTCATTTCCGTCGGGGATAGTTTCTTGGAGTAATATCCCAACGGTTCCCAGACCCTATTGTTGGTAAGTTGTTTCAGGACAGCTCCTATTGCTTTACCTGAAGCGTCAGTTGTCAAACTAAGTTGAGCATGTTCCACTGGATGTGCCAGAAGTGCTGCGTTGGCTAGGTTCTCCTTGCAACGTTCGAATGATGACAGGCTTCTTCGGTCCACTCAATTGGTCTTTGGTCCTTTTTTCGGGAATCTTTAAGAAGTGCATTTAGAGTACTTGGGTGTTCGCTGCACCTTTGATATAGCGCCTATAAAAGTTTATCATACCCAAGAACTGTACCAGCTGTGTGAGAATTTCGGGTCTCTTAAACGAGGTTATTGCTTGCATTCTCTCTGGCAATGGTTGGGACCCCTGCGGTGTAATGAGTTGTTCGAGATATTCGACTGTCGTTGCGTAGAACTTGCACTTATCAAGATTGGTGGTCAATCCGAATTTTGAACGGCGGCTGAAAACAATTTTAAGATGTTCGGTTTGTTCTTCTTTGCTGGTCGATACCACTAGTAGGTCGTCTATGTATGCGTGTACAAATTCAAGACCGTCCAGAACCTGCCGAATGAATCCCTGAAATTTATGTGCCGCATGTCGTCACCAAAAACTCGTAGAGGTCAAACGGCGATGAAAAACGGTTGATGATAAGCTCTGACCAAATCAATTTTAGAAAATATTGTTTTGCCGTGTAAAATTAAAGAATAATCGCAGATATGAGCGATAGGGTAATGGTCAGGAATGGTCTGCGCATTAAGTCAGCGATAATCGCCTGACTTCTTTTGCACCATGTGCAAAGGACTGGGCCAAGCACTACTAGATGGTTGGCAGTATCCTTGCTGGAGCATGTAGTCGAACTCCTCCTTGGCTATCCTTAGTACCTCAGGTGATAGTCGTCTTGCTCTTTCGTATATGGGTGGTCCTGTAGTTTCAATATGATGCACGTTGTTATGTTTTGCAGAAGTACGTTTTGAAGAATCTCGGGAAACTAATGAAGAAGACTTTCACAGGAGTCATTTTTGGAAACGTTGGAGATACCAATTAATGCTGCAGAACCGAGAGTAGCATTCGTTTTAGTACCAGTTTGAAGATCTGAGACGCGACGTTTCTTGACGTCTACGACCAGTTGGTAATGATGCAACAAGTCAACTCCGATTATGCCATAGGGGACATCAGCAATTCGAAATTGAGTGTTAGAGCTTTTTGTCCGAACGTTGATATTTGTGTTCCGTTGGCGGCATACAATTTTAAGTTGGATACATGTGTTTTTTCGCTACGTGTTGGTGGTACAGTTGAAATGTCGGCTCCGGTACCGATGAGGAAAAACAGTCGGCGAGGTACTTCGGAGACGCTGCTGCACTTGCGAAGACAGTTCGTTGACTCTCTGCTCTAAAGCTACAAGTGATGTTGTTGAGCCCGAAATCGCCATCAACTTATTAGCAGATGCTCGATAAGTATCCCTAACTCTATCTGCTAACTGAGCAATAGCGGTGTTATCTAGCTTATCACCTGGAGTGGCTAGTGCTAGTGGAAGTTGTTGTGGTAGATAGTCAAGCCTTAATGTTCGGACTGACCTAGCGTCTAATTTACCCTGATTCAGAGCCTTCATTTCTGCTTATAGGAATGAAGGTTTCTAATCGCCGAACTGCGAACCCGATAGTAGTATTCGGAACTTTTGTTCTGGAGAGATGGAAAAATGGTTAAGTAACGCTCGTTGTGTAGCTGCGTACCTGTTCTCTTCCGGTGGGTGCAGTATTGTTTCCTTTACAAGTGTGAGGATTTTTATTATCAAGTCTGCACACAACTGAGTTAAACTTTGACTTGTCTGATGAAATTCTGTTCAGCTGAAATTGAATTTCTAAAGTTGTACAGTTGAACAATTCCGGTTCCTTATCCAGAAAGATGGTACTTTGAGATGCTTCAAACTATCGATGTTTGTAGCAATTGTGTCAGTCTTTAATGGCTTGGATGGTGCAGCTTTTTTTTTTCTTCAGGTAGTGGCATGGTACTTTTGTATTCCATTGCAAATGTTTCGGATTAATAACAAAGTACAATGAAATCACGAAATGTTCCGTGGTCTTTTTACTGTATTTTGCGTTTACCCCATCACGTCGGCGTCACCTACTATGTGGGGATAAATATCTCACACATACAACAATGTAGTAAAACCCTAACTAAATTTAAATTTTATTTTAAATTAATATTTATTAAAGTACGTATTACTGACAAAGGTGACCGCCGTGGCGTAGTGGGTAGAGTGCGACGCTCAAACGCCGAAGGGTCTAGGTTCGATTCCCAGCTCAACAAGAATTTTTTTAATTTTTTATGGCACGACCTCTTTCGAGCTGCTAACAACACTCAAAGAGTAATTACTGTCTAAGAAAGCTTCTCAAACTTCGCCGTTCGGAGTCGGCAAAAAACTATAGGTCCCTTCTACTCGTGAGAAAACAGTAGTGCGCACAACACGAGTAGTTGATGAGTAAACTAGGCCCTGTTCCCCCCGTGGGCCCATACCCAAATTTATTTTCTTCTATATCTTCTTATAGTGCTGCCACCAATTTCTGTTCTGTTTCTTCTGCCAATAGTGCTGCCACATCTACTCCCCCACCAGTGACTGTTTTTTATGTAGGATGACTTTGCTTGTGAAGTTTCTGTTGGTTGATTTTGATTATGTTGTGAATTTTGACTAGATATTTCATCATTTGGAAAGTGAAATTGTTGAAGTGAATGTGAAATAACGTGATGGTTCTGATTTGCATTTGGCATATCAGATTGTAATGGTCTTTCCCCTTGAGTGATAAAAGCAGGTTTAAGACATTCTACTGACACGTTGACATCCTTGTTGTTGATACGGATAATAAAAACACGATCGGTTATTCTTTCGATGACTTCATATGGTCCAGTATACGGGGGTTTAAGCGGTTTCCATACAGCATCTGTTCTGAGCATGACATGTGAACACTGGTACAGATTCTCTAAAATGAATATGTTCTGCTTGATGTGATGTGCTGATGATGTAGGTCTTAACATTCGCATGTGGGGACGAATATTTTCCACAAAGGCATGTGGATCTGCTGTATTGTTTTTGTTGCTAAGAAATTCATTTTGAAGACTGATGGAAGTTCCATAAACGAAATCAGCTGCTGATGCTTTCAAATTTTTGTTGTAGCAAGTCCTGAGTCCTAGCAAAACTTTCGGAAGAAGCTCCATCCATCATTTATTGGAGTGACATATCAAAGCTGTTTTAAAGGATCTATGCTAGCTTTCAATCATTTTGCTCGTTTGGTTCCAGTTGAGTTCGTCAATGCCTCGAAAAGAGCTGATTCAAATTGTGTTCCTTGATCGGTGGCAATTGTCTTAGGACAGCTGAACCGCGCAATCCAATGAGACCGGAAGGAGGTAGCAACAGACATCCCCTTAAATGGAATAGCTTCTGGCCACCTGGAAAATCGATCAATCATTGTTAGACAATACCTGTAACCTTCAAAATGCACAACTAAATCCAAATGGACATAGTCAAAGCGGTTGTCTGGAATGTCCATATGATTTGGTTGGAGCTTATTGTGTCGATGAATTTTTACTGCTTGGCATGATATAAAGTGGCTTACCCAGTTGATGACATCTTTTTTGTGAATGATACATATTTCTGTTTGATTTGTTGAAAATATTTGTTGCCAAAGTTTTGTGGTCAGATTTGGTGACAAATTATCAACTGTCAAGAATGTGCTCGAAGTGCTTTATGGTATCATGAATTGCCAGTAGCTCTCGGTCATAGGCACTATATTTGATATCTGTTGGATTTAGCTTTCGAGAATAAAATCCGTAAAAACGAATGTCGTCTATGTAACAAAGTACAAGCTGCATACCTCTAAAGACTGAGTTCATGAACCGTTGGGAAAAAAGACCAAATGGTGCGCAGACAGCTGTTTTCTTGATGTCATCTTCTGCAATTGGAATTTGATGATAGGCATGCACTGGCTCGAGTGTTGAGAAGTGAGTTTTGCCATGAAGTTTCTCTGCAACATCATCAACATGAGCGTTCAATTGCCTGTAGTCTCCGCATGCTCGTCAGCCACCATTTTTCTTGGCCACCATTTGAAGTGGGCTTGCTCAAGAACTGTTGGAAGGTCGGCAGATGCCATTTTCAAGGAGAAAATTCAATTTAGCTCTGGCGGCTGATAATTTCTCTACTGAAAGGAGTCTGAAGCGGCTTGCAACCAGAGCCCCTGTTGTCTTGATGCAATGGCGCACTGATGTGTCGGTTTTTGATTGTGGTTTGTTTGAATGGTTGTGATATCAATGAATTCCTTGAGTAGGTTTGAGTACTCATCTATAGGATATGTACTTGCACTCAAAGTTGACAGACTAAAATTCGGAAACTGTTGATAGACCAAATTCGGCGTCACCTAAAATGATGGGCCATTTGAACTCTCTGCGTAGACCCAAACTCGATTTTAGGACATCATAACCAAATGTTTGTATCTGAGATTTATTGGCAGCGTAAAGGTAGAGGTCTGCTCTGATGAGATGCTTCTTGATTTCTGCGATGGGGATGACGAAAACAACTGAACCAGAATCAATGAGAAAGCGAATGTTTGCTCCCTTATCGAAAATGTGCAGACGAGATTCTTTAATTAGCCTGCTGTTGTTGTTAAAGATGTTGTCACCAGCCTCCTGGACTGATGACAGCGCAGCTAGTTTTCCTGCTGAAGGAACAGGGACCTTCACATTTTCGAGCATTGTGAGCTGATTTTCTGTAGTAGTAACACAATTTCCTGGTGCCTTTACTTCGGCTGGTAAAACGATCTCTTAGTTGGTACCTACCTCTTGACCTGGAACTCTGTCGGTTGTTTGATTTTAGTTTGCGAATTTGTTTAGTAAGGTGTTCAACAGTACGGCAGAGCTCTATATAGCTTAAATTATGATTTTGCGAAATCGCTTGAATTGAATGCTGTTACCGATAACTGGTACTGGTTTGCAGAATCGTACATCTTGTCAGCTGTGATGGCTAGATCATCAAGAGAATTGTTCTCAAGACTGTTAGGACACTGCGAGTCAGTTCCGGCAAAGTCTGCATAAAACACTCTTACAGAACTTTCGGATCGCATTCTCCCCCAGCAAGATGTACCATATCAGCTAATATTATAGACGGTTTTTTATCTCTTGTCCCTGCACATTTTAACAAGCGTCTTAATTTCGATTCAGCTGATTCAGCAAACCTGGAGATAATGGGTTTTTGAAACAAAGAAAATTTGTTTTTCACTGACGAGTCGCCAATGAGATCTTCTGATGCTGTCAGACAATCACCCTCCAAATTATAAACACTTGTTTAAATTTTTCTTCCTCCGTCGTAATGCCTTCAAGCTCCAGTGTCATTTCGATTTGACAAAGCCATATCTGAGTTTGAGTTGCATCAAATTTTGCGAGTTTTATTCGACGAAGGTTTGTTGGTGAATGGTGAAGAGATGGTTGGACTGATGACGATGGCACTTGCGCTGCGGAATTTAAGTTTTGCAAGGTAAGTTGCCTCAAGTGTTCCCTGAGAAGTGCGTGTTTCACTATGGTAGACTCGAACTAAGTCGGTTCTGTCTGACACTCCATATTCTCGTGCTCTTGTTACTTTAGGATCTGCTTGATGATTGCAGAAATTTGGTCATACTGGCTGTCGACTTGATCCCTCCCGAGTTCAGCTTCTTTCCTGGCATTGGCACCCTGCTCCTCAATGGCGGACTGGATGATATCACATTGTTTGTAGAGTTTGTCGAATTTACTCTTTTTCACTTCAGCTTGAGTGGCTGTTCTTTCGACAGAAAAGAAATTGGTCAATTTTGTGGTTTGTTGTTTAATATACCCTCTGTTTGCTAATGAACTGAGATCGGCCATTGTAAAATTCTGAATTATACGCTTGCTTTTATTGGATGACGCGAAAAATACCGCTATAACTGGCTTCGGCTTTGTCATTTAATTATGTTTTGCGTATATATAGATCACGTCGGGGTCAGCAATTTAGTGTTTGAATTAAACACCAATAAAACATATTACTATTCAACTAACACAAACAATATTTATTGAACTAAATATTATTGAAAACAAAGATATATATATATATATATATATATATTTATATTTATATGTATATATATATAAATATGTATATATATAAATATGTATATATATATATATCAACAGTTATAAAAATTATATACATTTATAGAAAACGAGTTAAAGAATTTAAAACCAGTAGCTGTTATTAAGTGTTTTGTAATATTTATTAGTTCAGAAATACTATTGCGTCTAAACTAAGTTTGTGTCCTCATTTTGTTCTTGAATTAATCATAAAGTTTTAAGAATATTGCTTTTCTGATGCAACTACTGCCTTACAAACATAATTTCTGAATGCGGCTATCGGCAACTTTGTGTAAGAAAAAACTATTCCCTCTCTCCTTCAATTGTCTGATTTATATGACTTTTTTTCTAAAAGTTTGAAAGGTGAGCAGATCTACCGTACAGGCAGCTCACACACGATATACAGAATAGAAGCAGAAACCAATAAGGAAGGAGATGGTCAACTGAACAGCTGATCAAACAGCTGATTTCCCCTTTGTCAATCGACCGTTTGACTGTTATTTACGTGTTTTAGTAGACATAACCTGGTCATAACCTCAAATTCTGAAAGTTATTTACGTATCATCGAACATTGTCTCACTTTACTCACACATGTTTACGTTTTGATATATACACTCTCCTTCTAACAGTGTGAAGAGTGAGAAGATCCACCGTATAGACAGTTCACACGTACTTCATTCATTTGAAAACAAAAAAAAATAAATTTTGTGAAATAGCTGTTCATTAGGGGAAATGTTATAAAAAACGCTGTCAAAATGAATTCAAGGCGGGAGACGAGGGAGTTGACTGTCTCCCTATTGGTCTCTGAATAGAAGGTAATGTACTTCTTTATCTGTCAATTTCCAGTGACGTCATCTGCCGACCTGTAACTTCCAATTGGGTGTAGAATTAGATTCAACTCGATTCAAAATACACTTTAAATACTTCGCGCCAAGACAAATGTCAATTTCGGTTCGGAAGGTGACGTCAGTGGACAGAACGAGAGAAAAAAAATAATGACAGAAATCCCCTACCTTGTATTCTGTATATCTCGCAGCTCATACGTGTTCTTATTTAAAAACAAAAAACTCCTGTCTGTGAATTAGCTGTTGAGGAGGGGAAATGTTATAAGAAAGGCTGTCAAAATGAATTCAAGGTCGGAAGACGAGGGAATTGACTGTCTCCGTATTGGTCTAAGCTGCGATGTTTTTTTCTTTGGTGAAAACGGTGTCATCTATGATGGTGTTGGGAACTTAGCTTCATCTGCTTCCAATCGCTGTCCGAGGTCGCTACAGTACTTTTGACAGCTGTTGTGTGTAGTTGCCACAAATTCCATCAAAGGGCGAGTGGTTCGGGAACAGACTAGCCCTGTGGGCGCCACTATATAAAATAATAGAAATAAAAGTCAGTTACAGAGCTTTCTTCAGAAACCTTTTGGTCTCTGGTTTTCTTAAAGGAAACAAATCTTAAAAGTACTCACTTATTTCAAAGAATTCAAGCGAACTGGTCGTAATATCTACAGTATATTTTGAAAATTTAACGAATGATTCTTAAGGCGCTAGAGTTTGATCATACAATTAGAAAATTTATAAATAAATACAATAATTAAATTAATTCACAAAAAAAGCTAGAATACGTTAAATCTATAATAACTCATGATATATAACTGTGGAACTATTTAGTTTCATCTACTTGTATATCCTGGATACATATGAATGGAATTTTACGTTTCGAGATTCAGCAGCATGTTCAGGTTCAAAATATGTATCGGTCTCCGGAACTATATAGGAGTAAATATATTCACTGTTTTTTTGATTTACATTTATATCTCTCTTATTTTCACATCACAATACTATGAAAAGAAGCGGATTATACTCTTAATTCATTCAACGTCTCCTTTCTACCTTTAACAATACTTCATTAATGTCTTAACAACTGCCAGGACTCAGTCTAAACCCAAGGTCTCTTAAGATAGTACCTATATTTTATCCCATTAAATTTAATCTTGAAGCAACGGTTCAAAACTACGATCCGAGATCGACCATCGGTTATTACGACGACCAACGCCATCAGTGCTATCAGCTTTCTGGTGGCTGTCCAAGGACTTTGTCATTTTGTTTGTTGACATACTCGTATTTCTTTGTCTGAGACGTCGATGTCGTGTGTTCTTTTTTGACTTGTGAGCTATATAATGATGTCAAAGTTGTCATATGACAGAGCGTTGCCTGTTATATAAGAATTCTAAAACTATGACTCACTGTTTAGTTCGTGTTTGTGCACCACGTGCAGAAGCACTGGTATGTAATACACAAAATTAGGTCCTACCGGTAATCCACCGTTAGAAAAACCTGTAGAATCTGCCATTGCTTTGGCCGTGTGTTATACACAAAGCACATGGGTACAGAATTTGTAGATCAATTGATACATAAAGTAGCGCATGCGTACAGAATTTTTAGATCAATTGATACATAAAGTAGTTTACTTATATAATAGTTTTGTCAGATTCTTCCTAGAAGCACATTTAATTGAAGCCGGATATTCCCTGCCTTTTCGTTCTTCTAAAAGTCCTTTTTTACTTCTTTTAAAGTTTCTGAAATTTAAAAGAAGCATGATTTCACATTGGAACATAACACACACATTGCTCCCCGCTCCTTCAGATCACAGATAGCCTTCCAAGATCAACTTAAGCCCAATTCAGACTTTTTTTGTTGATTTCCGTCAATGTTGCACGAAGTTCATAGTTATACACACTTATCAGACAGCACTTATCATAGAACTAATTGTAGAAATCAGTCATGCATCTTCGGCTTGGAGACAGCCGCCTTTGGCTGCATTTGAGCAGAAAAAAATTGTGCCGATATCAACATTTTTGCGACCTTCCACCGTGCTGAATAAAAATTAAATCAATAAAAGACATGAAATTGTTTTATGAAGTTGTTTATTAGTCTTCTTATTAAATGAAACTTGTATAACTTAAAATTATGTATTCTCCATGAAAGAGTTAGCCTATGAAGCAAAACTTACCTCCAGTGGCACTTTAATTGATTTATTGGGTCTTTTATAATTTTTTTCAAATTTTAGGTATATAGTTATGATTACACTTTGATTGTATTATTTTATTCATTTATGCATTATACGAATATGATACACCAAAATGGTGCTAAAGTTATTCCATATAAATTATTTGAATAGTACATTCATTTTTATGTTAGTACTTTGACTAATTTTTATATGTGTGAAGCAAACTTAGTATTTTTATATATAATTTATATTCTTTTTAGTTTATTGATATTTTTGGAAAAATGCAAATGGGGATGATTTAGATGAACCATTGCCTGGTGATTCACGAGGACGCTTCTGGTATCTTGGCTGTTGAGATTGTTGAGGTGATGGCCTCTTCATTGGAGTCCTTTGCGACGTTTGTCGCACTACAAATTCAATTATTATTTTATTTATTTGTTTATTATTTGCGAATGGATAAAGTATTTATTTATATGTATATTGTACTTTATAGAGTAGTTTTTTACTAATTTTGTTATGTTTTTTTTTGTTATTTATCAAACAATATATGACAGCTTTATTTTTTTAAGTGTTATTATTTTATATTATGACGTGATTATTCAAGTACCACATACTATCGAGAAAACTAAAAAATTGGAAAAACTGTGTACTTACTTGTAGAAAATGAATTGTAACCACGATTTTTGCTTTCATATTCATTGTTATGACCGTCCTCAGGTTCATCGTCTTCATTGTATGACTGCCCAGTAATTTTTTGTAAAATACTTACATTCGCGGGATATTTGTTTCCTCTTACAGATGATCTTAAAAAAAATCTTTATTAAATAAAATATGTGCATAATGTTTTTATTTTCATTACCTTCCATTAACTCTAGCTGCGAATTGAGCCGCCTTGTGCGCGGTTTCTGGATCAGCCAAAATTTCCTTTAACTGGTTTTGACTTACCTCGTCATTCTTGTCAGGAATTAAATATTTACGTATTTCAGCAAGTGCGTATGCGACTCGAGCGTAAGCTTCTGCGGGTGGTGCAACGGTAGAGATTTCCACGTACAAGTCCTTGTGTAAATGTGCGTGGCGTGGATCACCTGACGAACGAAGTTCTTCTTCTTTGGCATTACCGCGCATTGAATTGCGCCCCTTAATACAAATCTTGCACATTGTTTCCTCTTGCAAACGACGTAGGGAATTCCCTTTCGGTCCGAGAATTTTGCCGTTGAAATTAAACTTAGGAAACTGCTTTACTGGAACAAACACTTTTTGGGTAAGTTTCATTGGTTTTTGTTTAAAAACATTTGCGTGCATATCTCGGCCAGGTATACGACCAGTACATTGTACTCTATCGATAGCTTCATCGATTAACATAGACGCCAGTGGGAAGTCAGACCCAAGACGTTCTTTTTCGGCAACGCAGTCGCTTATGAATTTCTTTGACATTTCATTTAAACGAGGTGCAAAACCTTCCCCGTGTTCAACCGGTGTGGGGCTTCCTGGATTTGAATCTTCCATGTTCTGAAATAGTATGTATGAAAATTGTTTGTTACACATATGTCGATTTGAAAAACATAATGTGTAAAATAAGGAATAGCCTATTGACTCTAAAATATCTGTGCGACCCAATCGCCGTCTATAATGACTAGAGACTAGAAAATCTAATTTGATTTGAAACACACGGTAATATTATGGTTCAAATGGAGTTTTGTGTTTCAAATGTATGAGGACCTCTACTAGTTAAGTGGAAAAATGAGTATAAATATCTACACCAAGAATGAAAGAACGTGTTGAAATATAAGGGTGATTTCATACGTAAATCATGATTCAGATTTAAATGTGATTTCTTTGAAAATTACGTACATCCAAGAAAAAAAATACAAAAATGGGCAATTAACATTGTTCAACTGTACTATTGAACTCTTACAATGTTTTACATGGCTTTGAAAGATCTTCCTATCACTCATACCCAAAATTCATCCTCAGATATGTGGATTATAAGTCATGATGTGTTTTATTTGTGGATACATCTAGTATATTTCATGTATGTATTCGGTATAAAAAGCTTAGAATCAAATCGATTTTTATAGGTACATACGTGAGCTTTTGTTGTACGAACAATCTACAAACGTATAGCTGGAAAAAATTATAAAACGATTTTTATGCCACAAAATATTCAATATTTGAATCAATTATGCGTCTTTCAATTTACTCTAGTATATATAACACAAAATATATGCTTTCAGTATCTTTATAATAATGACAAACAAGAGGTATATTAAATGTCGTAGTTTAGTGTATTTATATATTTAATGCGTTTAAATACAAATGAAATGTAAAATGAAAGAAAAAATGAATATTTATTAAAAACCTTTACTATTATTTCTTTTTTAATACCTTAATTAGATTGTTCCTTTTTTACAAGTAATTTTACACAAGAAAACACTTTGACGCTCAACGCAAGAAAGTTCAACACAATCTATTACAGAGCCTCACACGCACTTCTATTTATGCACTTTGAAATACATAACACATGCATACCCAACAATAATATTTTATTTTATATGTATAGACCTCTGCCAACTCAGAAGCTGACATATACAAGCAAAAACTAACATACACATATAACCCTGCCATCTTCAAAAACAGGGGAATATATACGCGCAGCGAAATTATGTATATAAGTGGGGAATCACTTGTAGTTTTTATTTCCAGTCTTCAGCATATGGGAAGGTGCTTTCCTTATCTCTTTTCTTAGTATATTTTAAATGTAGGATTCGGAATTAGACCAAAACCATAAGAATTACAATGACTTCTTAAATGTACGTAAATAACGTTGTTTTTACGACAATACATTTGCAAAACGTGAGAAAAACACGAAGCGCATGGCAAGAATGTACAGTACCTAACAAAATGGAGCATGCATAAAAAAAAATGTATTTTTAATGAACAAAAACGTTTGTTAAATTGGACAAGTTCAATTTGTAAAGTTTGCTTTTTGGCACTGATTGTTGTAAGTTTTCTTTCCACATCCAAACTGGAGAAATTACATTTTTTAAAATTTGTTTTATTTTGTTCCAAAAGATTATGGAATTGCTGTTATATAAACTAAAATACTTTGGTTTACAAAACTGCGCTCATGGAGTGTGCTGTTAACAAGCCCTGGGTTCATGAGAGATAATTCTGATCACGTACAGTATGTCGTGTTATTGTTGTTGTACATACTGTACAAATGAATGATCATTCTCGGCTCACTATTTTCAGCAAGAACAGTATATTAAAAAAAAAATTTTCTGCTAAAGGTTCATCAAGAATTGACAACAATAGGTAAAGATTGAAACTAATCATAAACACTATACAGATAGATGACCTTAATAGATAGCATTTTATGAAACTGAGTAAACTATATTTAGTATTTTGCAATAATAAAAAAAATAAAATACTTCATTACATAATACACGAGGAGACTTAATATTAATATGCGCAAAATAAATGCAACTTTTATAGGAGGTCCATAAAAACTGAGTAAAATCAATACTTTATGGCAAATCTTAAGTTTTCGATGCCTGCCTTGCATTAAAGTAGCATTAATTCAATTAAATTTTTGAATTATAGTCGGAAAACTCGAAAAATTCGTTTGCGTTTTTTATCGAGATTAAATTTTCCTCTAAATATTTCCTTAAAGACTTCAATAGGCTTAAAATCATATGATTGATATGACATTTGCTTTGTATGAGTGTTGTGTCATTACCCCCTGGTAGACACTAGGTAATAGCATTTCCCATTCTGAAAATGGCAAAATAACCTTTTCCTAAATATTATTATAAGCCCAGTGGTTCATTATATAGAAAAATAGCACATCGCAAAGCACCATATTTGGTTTTCTCTCGTTGTTTATTCCGTAACTATATATTATATTTGAATTCATTACTGAACATAACTAAATTAAATGATAATGTATTTCTCAAATATTACTAGTAGATTTACTTTTGTTTTTTATGTATATTTCTGTCATTGATAAAAATTATGTATGTATTTTAGTTATTAACTTTATGTATATTATGAATGTTATTGCTTTTTTTTTTTTAATTGGCAACTTTACAAACAACTTTGCTATCTGAATCTTTCTAACATGTTATTTAAATCTGTTTGAATAAGAGTGGCTTTGTTTTGACAATTAGTGGACATGTGTACATGGTACTCCCGGACCCCATCCCATTTTCGCTGTTATGTCTTCTCCTCATTCGCAATTCTCGCAAGCGAAACCGTATATCCAACGTAATTTCACCGTTCAGCTTTAAGCTCCATAATTTTGTCCCTTAAATGAAAGGTTTTAACCACAGACCGAAGTAACATCGCGTCTGCACCAAGATGTCTTTTATGATCATACCATTTGCCCAGAGTTAGGCAAATTCCTTCACTACACCAAAATTTTAGATATCGATCGTAATACACTGTACTTAGTGGTGTGTCGGAGAACGTTTCTTGCTTGCCAGCATAAATGTATTCTTTCTTATTCTGTTTGATTGAAGACCTGTTCGTTTCCCCTCCTCTTCAATTACCTTAAATACTTCCCTAAACCGCCAATAACATCTATGTGTTTGTAGAACATGTATCTAATGGTCCAGATGGTCTTGTTATTCTCATAAAACACGCGTTTGAAAACATGCTTGGAACGAAAACATTGTATCCGAAAGCCGAATGTTATAAGCAGTAGATTTAAATTTATTTTTAACTTTCTATATATAAATAAATAAAACAAAGCATTATTTTTAATATATATTTTTTTAATTATAGCCCATTTTCCCAAAGGAACATTTCGTTTGTTAATTGTTACCATTTATCAATTCATTTGATGATGTAGAGATAAGACTAAGTGCTTTTTGTTTAGTTAAGCACTGTTCATTTTTGCCTTTTTTATTTTTATTATGTACGTACTCATATATACGTACAAATGATGCACTCGAAGATATGTAGAGAATGGTGGCTTCTTGAAGTTGATTGAATACACATACAGATTAATAGAGGCCTTATATAAAAAAAAAACATATACAGTGCTCCACAAAAGTTTGCGTACAATGGTAAAATTTAGAATAGAAGATCCATTGCTCACGAACGGCGGGTAATAGAATCCTTTCTTTTAAATATAAATAATAAAACAACATCAAAATATTCGATTTAGTATAACATAAATTTGAAATATATATGTTTTTTTTAGCAAATAACAAAAAAAAAAAAAAGAACAAAATATTACTAAACTTGCTCCACAAAAGTTTGCGTACACCTGAAAATAATCTTTCATTGGGTACTGTACAGCTAACGGTAAATATTTATCGCGTTTCACTGTTGTATGTTAGAGTTTCACAAGTTAGTGAAACAACAAGTTTTTTAAACTCGCTCATAAAAAGCAAGAAAAATGCCGAAAAAAAAGAGTTTAGTATGCCTGAAAGGGAAATAATAATCAGTTTGTTTGTAAAATAAAAAAATGTTCTATGGTGAAATAGCGAAACAAACTTCCAGAAGTTGGTCAACGATCCAGAGGGTCAGAGATCGCTTTATAAGAAACAAGTGTGTGATTAGGCGTATGAAGGACGAAAATAATTTTTTAACAGCTAGCAAGATCAGATCAGAATTGGAAACACATTACGACACTCAAATGCACCCCGAAAAAGTTGGGCGAACCATAGTTCAAAATTGATTTAAATCGTGCGCACCAAGGAAAAAGCCATTGGTAAATAAAATTAAAAGGCAAAAACGACTTGCATACTCTTAGCAATATGTGAACAAGCCTCCCAATTTTTGTCGAAAATAAATAAAAAAAATACATTTCAGTAAAACAGCGGCCCAAGCTTCAGTCTTCAACAATATAAATTAAAAATTTATACCCATTTTGAAAACCCATAAAAAAAACCAGAAGAAGTTGCCAAATTCGGTCCACAAAAGTTTGCTTACATCTGGTAACATTCTTTTATTAAACACTGTTTAAGTAATGGTACTTATTTAAACGTGCGGGTAATCATGTTTTGTTTATTTATTTGAGTTTGAAGTGTGAGAAAGTAAGTGTATTATTTTGATTTTTATATTTACAAAAACGAAAAAATGGCAAAAAAGGAGTTGAGTATGAGTAAAAAGCAGACAATTATTAATCTGTTCCTTGAAGAAAGGATGTCATATGGTGAGACTGCGAAACAGACATCAAGAAGCCGCTCAACGATACAGTGAACCATATACCGCTATAGAAATGACGGACAAATTACGTCAAAGGTAAGATCTGGCCGACCATCGAAGCTCTCTGCGAGAGATAAACGTGCAATAAAGCGAATAATATACCAAGATCTTTTTGTAACAGCAAAGTCGATAAGTAATAATCTTAAACAATTAAACAATATCGATGTACATGCAGAAGCGGTAAGAAGAGCAATTGTTAAATGGGTTTCAAGTCCCGTATACCTAGAAAAAAAACAATGCATTTGCAAACGAAATCGACAAAAAAGGCTCGCGTTCGCAAAAGAATACGTCAACAAGTCTCCAGATTTTTTGCGTAAGGTTATATTCTCGGACGAATCAAAATATATAATATTTTTGGGTCAGATGGCCGATTGAGGGTGTGGCGGAGACAAAATGAGGCCCATAAAGTTGGCAAGTTGGAGGTAATAGAAAGCATTATGAATCAGTTCACGTACATCGATATTCTGAAAAGAAATTTAAGATCCAGTGCAGAAATATTGGGAATTTTGAATAATTATTACTTCCAGCAAGGCAATGAGCCCAAACAAACCGCACATAATGCGCGTATGTGGTTGTTGTATAACACTCCCCACATGT